>OX596031.1:55983737-56583737 GCA_951394125.1 Epistrophe eligans
TTAAGAAATAAATTTTGAAAAAAAAAATCGACGTTTTTTAGGATTTTTTTTTTTTTCAATTTTCAATTTTTAGGTGGGAAATTTAATTAAGTGGTCTTATCGTAGCCAGCTTAAAAAATTTGTAACTAAACTTCTAATGCTTTGATTTTATTTTTAATGAATTAAAGAACATTTTAATTATTATTTTTTTTTTAAATTGTATAATAATGTTTTTTTTCATTTATTTATTTTCTTTCAGATGAAAAAACTCAAGGATATTGAGCGCAATAAAAACCAAATTAACATAAATTGCAATGTAACTAACAAAAATAAAACGAACAATGATAAATGCTTTATAACGACGACATGTGGCGAAAAGGAATTCCATTCCATGGTAAGTTAAATGTAAAATTGAAAAAAAAATATTTATTTTTTTAATTATATTTGAAAATTTTAACTAAATCCAAAACTTTTCTAGTCTGTAGATTTTCTCAAAATGTTTTACTTGACACTAGATTTCTGTTTATCGATTAATAATTTTGAAAAATCAAAAAATAATTTTCGAAGAAAGAACAGAATTTTGAAAAAAAAAATTTAGGAATTTAAAATCGAAAACAAATTTGCACAGCCTTTAAAAAAAAGATTTTGTTCATGGAAACGCGAATTACAATTATAGCTTTCATTTCAATAAGGAGCATTACAATGATTTTTTTTTTCAGAGCCGAATCGAGCATGATCTAAATTGATCTTGAATGACTGGTCTTTTCGACGAGTGTGAAATTTAGTGCTATAAGCTTTAAATACACACTGACATTGCAGTGCATTTTTACTTTCCATCGGTCGCTGAACACACTCTGGACATCTTCCGTAGTGCTAGTTGCGACACGAGAACTGTCTCTGTCTACTGCTGGATCCTATCTCCAAAGATCCGAGACGAGACCATATTTTCTTAGACATCAGAAATTTACCGAGAGTCTCGGTGGTGGTATGGTCTCGGCAGAAAATATTAAAATTGAAAAAAAAATTTTAAATTATTCTGAAAAATTTACCATAATTTCTTCAAAAAAAATATATTTCAAATAAAGATAATACTTATATGGAATCGATACTGAAATTTTTCGGTTGAAACTAGAGACTTACAAAAGTAGCGTCGTATCTCGTCTAGCCAACCTAATCTTCTGAACAAAAAAAAAAACGCAAAATCAAAGTTCTGTGAGTTTCTTGACCCAAAAAAGAAACACACTTTTTCTGATAACTTTTAGCTGAACAGAATAAATTGATCATTGACAATTTCACACTCGCATTCGTCGAATTCGTCCGACAAATTTTTAGTTATAAAATATTGACATTAACCATAAAAAATGGCTGTGAACGGTCATCTTTCTCTGGACGCAAAACAATTTCTGCCAATCGTTCTTTTTTCTTTGTCTAAATGAATTTGGTTGCATATTGAAATTTGGATTTCAACTCTCAAACACTATAAAAGTTTATTTATTATTTAAAAAAGAAAAAAAAAACAAAAACGCCATCTTTACTCAACCGAACCGAATCGCAGACACTCCCAAAAATTGTCCGCCACATTTCTTTCATTCCATAATTCAGAAAAAAAAAACAAACCTTGAAATAATCAATATCATCAGTTTAAGGTGAAGTTTAATCACGTTCCGTCGTCATTTCGTCATATTATTTCCATAGATGTGTTTTCGAGTGTATTATCTACACAGTGCTGCTCATTTAAATACTTTCCACACTCCCCAACACAATACCTTTTTCTTTCTGCCAAAAAATTAAATTTCAAGTTCAGCAATAAAAATCCTCTTTTTATTTACTTTTTTTCTGCATCGTTTTTTTATTTATTTTACTTTTGTTTTGTTTCTTTTCAAAGCCACATGAATTCACTGAACGAATCTTGGAAGCTCATAACGATGTTCATGCCTACAGGTCGAAGGTAAGAATTATTTTTCTTAACACATATTAATCATCAATAAAATAGGCAATTAATTATTTGATTCTTCCTCTCAACAGGATCATCATCAGAATTCCGATTCAGATTCGGCGCTCTCATCAGCGCCACCATCCATAAGTCCACAACCACCAGCGACCGGCATGGAACCTGCAGATATATGGCAAACGGTGAGTAAGCCTTTCTGTCTCGCGGTAGAGTATGTTTCTTGAATATGAATTCCCATGGCGAAGGAGTGTTGTTTACCCACAGATATAGCTGATCCCGAAAGTCACCTTCGTCTGGCACATTGATCCCGCGTATGTTATTTATAAGAGAGGTGTTCTAAACAAACATCCATATAGATATAGGTGTATATGTTTGAAGAAGTATAGATTCGGAGACACAATCGAAGGCTTATAAAAGGAAGATTATGTAAATTTATGAGTTTTAAAGGAGAAGCCGGAGAGTCGTGTGGGTCTGGAGTCATTTTCTCCTTCGTATCGTTCCTGCAGTAAACAAACAAGTTAGTTAGTTACAGCTGCCCTTTGTCGGCAAAGGTTCGTTTGAAAAAGTAGAGATCTTCATTTATGGCGAGGATCAGGAATGTCGGACCTGAACCCTGGACCAGCTTTGACAACACGAATCGTGCATTGTCTCGTGCGGAGATATTTTTTTTTTTTTTTCTAGTGTCACCTTAAACGATGTCCATTATGATCTGTCCCTGATCTCCCGCATTCTAAATAGATACGCAAACAAAAATTCCATTGTTTGCACATCTTAGTCGGGGATTCTGTAAGGACTTGGCAAAAAGAAACTTTTTTTTATGTCTTCCCGCGGGGCTCTAATGTAACCAAAGTTTTCTTTGTCGGATTTGGTAATATACATAGTTTAAAGATCACTCTTGACTTCAGTTTTATGTAAATGTAGGTAGGTTAGGTACCTAATATAGATATGTGGGTTTTTATGTTTTAACCCTTTTATGGGTCTGCAAAGAAAAAAAAAAAAAAACTCCTGAATTTTATGTGAGACCATATTAAATTTAATTGTGTATTTTTGTCGAAAGCGATGTTTAATCCTTTTTTATTTTATTTTCAATTTTCAGATAAGAAACTACACAAAAGATATTGAAAAAGTACAAAATGATTTGGAATTAATCCAAAAAGAAAATCAATCACTGCAAAAAGAATTAAATTTAGCTAAAGAACAAATTTTCGAATCGGAAAAGACTGCAATTGAAGCAACAAAAAATCTTAAAAATCAACAAAAACTACTCGAACGGATAAAACAATTGGAACAAAAAGAAATCGAGCTTCAGGATGAGACACATGAATTGCGTGAACAAAACGAACTTTTAGAATTTAGGATATTAGAATTAGAAGAGAGCAATGATAAGGTAAGTGGTTTTTTGTTTTTTCTTATTTTTTCTTAATTTTTTTTTAAATATGCAGTAGATTGGTTGTAAATTTAATACCTGAAAGTAGGCAACATAAAATATCAAATTGTATACATACCAAAAAGTATGCAATAATTTTTTATTCAAAAGCTTTTGCGGCCTTTTGTAGGTTTTATAGTTTGATTTGAATTTTGATACAGTAAAGCTTGAAAGCTTTTTAATTTATAGGATTTTAGTTAGACGTTTTCAAATATGAACAGAAGTTTTAAATTGTGAACAGGTTCTTTGAACAAGGCGATATTTTTCTGACAATTTGTAGATTTGACTTTATGCAGCTTATTCTTTTATCCTTCCTCATTAATCTTTTGAGTTTGGTTTGGGGCTTTGGGCAGGTTGTAAGGCTACAAAGTGAACAGAAGATAGTTGAGTTACGTTCGGTTTGCCCTTCCACAAACGTTGGCAAAGTACAATTTTATTTTATAGTTATGTTTTGTCAATTTTTTTAAAATTCACTTTCCTGAGAAATTTTACATAAATTGCGAGAACTTAATTTCGAAATTAACCAAAGTGCCCTACAAGTGACAAAATTCTGTTTAGTTTACAGGGGATTTTTTTTTGAGTCTTTCAAGCAGCTAGATCGTATTTAATGATTTTATCACATTGTCCTCACTTTTAACAGGCAAAATTCCAAAGTGCGTTCCTAGCCTTAGAATTATTTTAAAAGTTCAAGGGACATATCAAATTTACCAAAAGTATTAACTATGTCCAATGTGTGTCCTTGACATTGAAAATATCTATTTTTCTGCATTATTTCTTTTAATTAAATGAAAGGAGTGTTTTATTGCATAAATGCGAAAGTTCCCTCCTCACATATAAACTAACCAACCACCGACTGCTTCCTTTCAATGTGACTCTTTTTCTCTTGCTCTGATTACATCACGCAGTATTTATAATTATAAATTTAAATGCGGGTGCAGCTCTTTTTTTTTTAGTTTTGCATTAATTAATGTCGTACAGTCGTATATAAATTTCCGATTATCACTGATGAAATAATTCTAAGTTTAATGTACAAAAAACACGCAATCTGTGACCTCCTTGTTAAAAACAAAAAATAAAGTCGTTTACACGTTTTTGTCACACTTTCTCTTCACTCTGATAATTTGTTCGTTTTATTTCTTCTTTAACCACAAACCATCACCATAGCCAATAACAACCAAATTGTGAATGACGTAAAAATTCACACCTTCAAAAAAATTCTAGTAGCAACAAACCCTTAAAATATTCCTCTGTTCCTCTGACAAATAATTCCATAGAGAATTATTAAAAAAAAAAAAAAATATCGTCATCGACTTCTCCCCGACGGGGAATTGAACCCCGGTCTCCCGCGTGACAGGCGGGGATACTGACCACTATACTATCGAGGATGTTGGATTCTCCCTGTCAGTAATGAAACATATTTTGGTGAATATGTATCGAGGGATTAAATCTTTAAATCGGTAGTAAGTGTTATTTTAAATCAGTGATTATTTTTTTTGTGTATTTTAACAATAATAATTAATTGTGTCACTAAAAAGAAGAGTAACTGAGCTTTATTAAATAAAACCTTACAAATGCATCCAAATGAATTGGAGATTTCATTGGTGGTAAGGAGTATTTTTATTGTTGTTTAATTTGTAAGGCCACATTGTCAATTGAATCAGGTTAAATTTCCACGAGGATATTTTTGTCTTTAGAGGATTTAAGCTTTTTTTTTTTTAACCAAGCAAGTGGAGTGAAGAATTATTTAGGATTTCAAATTTGCTGGATTGTTTTTTGCACATTTCAACCAGCTTCGAAAAATATTTGAAGCCATGAACGATTGTATCAATTTTTCATTTCAAGGTCAAAGCTTTTATATTTATTTGATTTGTATTTATTAATTTATATACATAGATATCTGTCACAAAACCGGTACTTTGTTGCAGAGCATTTTATTTAAATAATCAATCTTCTTTATTAAGAGTAAATTAATCGAAACCTCAATGAAAAATATCTATGAAATGTGGAGAAAGCGTCTTATTTGCTTAAAAAAATTATATACATACAATTTGTCAGGTAAACAATAAAATTATTGTCAGAAAGTTATAAAGCATTATGAAAGAACTCTTAAAGGCTTGGCTATTGTTTGAGGCTATAATGTTTGAGTCATGGCTTTGTGGATATGGATGTTTGTTTAGTGCAAATTTGTAGATATATTCAATGAAGGTTTCCGCTTTAGGGCTTGCAGCGGTTGACCTACATTTTCTAAATCGTATTTTTTTCATATCAATGATAAAGTCAAATAAGTTTTAATGGGTAATTGGACCTTGAAAGGATTTGTATGCAATTTGAATACACTTTTCTTTGAATTGTATCGATGATGCAGGGTAGATATAAATTAGAGATATATAAATAAATATAAAAAAATCGAATAAATTACTTATTAGTGTTCTTCTATATTTCTGATTAAAATTAAAGGCCTAAATTGTTCTTATATTTCTAAATTTTTATTTTTTTTTGTTCATTGTTCCGTTCAGGTATATTAATATTTGTCAAAGCATGCAATGTGAAGAGAAGTCGTTCGAAGAAATACATATGTTGTTTTTAATTAAAATAAAGACATGTTTCGGAACATGGTAAAAGTTAGGTAGACAAGTTACTGTGATGAGAGAGTCAGAATGAAAACTATGTATTTTCAAAAATTCGAACTGAAGCCTTTTCTAAATTTCTGGCCAAAACTAGCCAAAGAAACCAATGAAAGTTCATAAATCAATTTGAATTCAATTCACGAAGATGTAGGCCAATGATCAGAAACTATAATTGTCAAAAAAACATTCTCGATGAAAGTTTGAGCGCAATGAACACTTTCACTGATATGTCTACGAGTATATACATAAACAATTTATTTAATCCCGAGGTCAATAAATACTAAAAGACTGATTCTCGATTCATTGAAAATTCTCACCATTAATCATCACCCACTAAAAGCCTGACCTACTCCAAAATATCTAGGTGAAGGCTTCAGGGCACAAAAATTGATAGCATATACATACATATAAGATGAACAAAAAAGTGAAGAGGTATAAAGACACAAAAGTATAGCATCTGATATCTATTATTCCTTAACCTTAAAGCCATTCAACGGGTGTTTAGTGTATAAAGTCTTCAAAAAGTAGGTATATAATAAAAATAAAAAAAACATCAACAAAAAATTGAATTTCATTCATTCGAACTTTCAACCATACAGACGAGAGAAGATAGATAGATGATGCTCAGACAGGGGTGGATTATATAAGTTAGGTGAAGTAGGTAACGAAAGTGGGGGCCCCATTTTTATAAATATAAATTATTATTTTATTTCACTTCCTATATTTTGGTTTTCAAAAAAAAAAATCATTTACCTTTGAAAAAAAATTCTATAATTTTAAAAATATTATTTTGTAAAATTGAAAAGGAAAAGAAGTGAACTGCTTAATACTCACCATCACATAATTTTTTTTCAAGTTTTCGAAAAAATTTATGGACTAAATATTTCTTAAAAATTTTCTGATCCATTTCAAGTTAGAAAGAAACCCTAGATTCTGACAGTAATCTAAATTGTATAAATACAATTCTGATCAAAAAATATCCTGCGAAATTCTCTTATTCAAAAACTGCATATTGCAAATAATAAGAATTGCATCATTTTTGAAGCAGAGAAAGGTTAGTGAATTATAATATTTGTACCAAAATTCCTTTTCCAAATTTTTAAATCCAAAATTGAAGATTTTTCATAGAATTTTTAAGAATTAGTAACCAGAATTATGTTCTTGTTTCCGAAATGTTTGAATTACAGAGAATGTCAGAATTATTTTTGTAGAAAAATTAGTTTTCCTTAATATTCTGATTCAAAATTTAATTTATTCATAATTCAGAATTTTCAACGAGAATACGAATTTCATGATTTTCGAAGTAGATAAAGGTTAATGTTATAATTTTATTTGTACCAAATTTCACTTTCTGAAATTTTAAGATCCAGAGTTGCAGCGTTTTTCAAATTTAGAATTTTTAATCAGAATTAGAATTTTTAATCAGAATTAGAATTTTTAATCAGAATTAGAATTTTTAATCAGAATTAGAATTTTTAATCAGAATTAGAATTTTTAATCAGAATTAGAATGTTTAACCAGAAAATGTTCGATTTGCAAAAAAATGTCATAATTCTGTTGTAAAGGAAAAATTAGTTTTTCTAAATTCTCTGTACCAAAAATTTTTTTTTTTCTTAATTCAGAATTTTAAACGATCTGCCTATTTTCATAATTTTTCAATACAAACAAAAGGTACCCTCCTAATGTCATAATTCTTTTTGTACCAAATTTCGCTTTCTAAAATTTTAGTACATACATATTTCAATAATTCAGAATTTAAAGTAAATTCATTCCATTCTCTAAGAATTAAATGAGAATTATATTCCTACTATCATTATTTTTGAAATTAGGAACAGGAGTACCAAAATCGTTTTTTTCAAATTCTCGCATCAAAATGTTGAGTAATTCAAAATCATAGCTTTATAGGGAGCGTAATAATTCAGCTTGTACCAAATTTCGGTTTCTGAAACATATTTTTGTCATCGAATTTGGGAACATACAAAATCATAAGTTGGCTCGACACTAAAATTCCTGAAATCTTCAAATTTTTGAACTTTTAAGAAATAAGAATTTTAATTATTTCTTTTAAAAATAAGCATGTGGCCCTAAAGACCCGATTTTTTAACTTCTCCTTCATGACTACCTCCATCCCTGGGTGTTCCAGGTGCGAACTTGTTTTTTTTTTTTTTTTTTTTTTTTTCAAACCTAAGATAGCACTTTACTAGGTGAACCTCGTGATCAAGAGGTGGTAAAAAGTCGTGACACAACAATGAGGTATAAGTTTACAAGAAACAAAAAAATAAACGAAGATTGCCATACCACATATAGAAAGGGGTTATCCAGTTTCTTGTTCCTTCTAAGAATAAAGTATCACTCTCTGGAGCAGCGCCTAAGCTCATCAAATCCAATGAGGAACCTATACCTATCTGTTTTCTACATAAAGTTCTATAAGCATGCTCCTGGGTCACTTCACTTTAGACCAAAGCCAACAAACAGAAAAAAAAAGCAAACAAGTTAAAGGCAGAAAAACGAATAACAATGCCAATGGCAAAGATATTCCCTCTGTTACAAAAAAAAAGAGATACTTTTTGCTATTTAAAGTGCACAATTCCTATATCTAACAACCACATGCATATATTTGTTTATAGATGCAAAGAATTACAAAACGTGACTTTTATACTATTTGATTTGTTTTCCCATTGTTCCTTTTTCGAACCAAAAAGATACTTTTGTATCTTTCTATTTAAAGTTGACAAACAAAAAAAAGGAATGAATTTGATTTTCATGAATGAATGAGACAACGCGTAGGTGGTGCTATATTTATGTAGGTCCATATAAAGTCCGGTCCCCCCATGGTCCACCAAGAGAGCAAGATATATTGACTTAATTAGAACGGATTTGTTTAGCTGCTGTAAAATGGCAGTTAGAGATACTTTTGTATCTAATCCTTTTGATAGGGCAATTTGCATACAACAATGTCTGAAGGCGGAATTTTTTTTTCTTCTTATTGTATAAGCCAGTCCTTCAGTTTGTGTTTATAGATATTTTTTGTTTGAGTCTTATTGGTGTGTGGTGCGAAAAATTTATATTGCATTCTTAAAAATTGGACTTTGAAACTTTTTTTGCATTTGCATTTTTATCTTAAAAATTGATCTATATTTATAAAGAAAAAACCGTTAGCCATTGTTTCTGCTCTGTATGGTGTTAAAAGCTTGTTGCACATTTATGTATATATGACTCAAACAAAACATGTCAAATGAGTCATATTTATAGTTCAAGTCTAAGTTCTTCTATATGATCTCTGGTAAAATGTAAAGACTAGCCATAGGACCTGTGGGTGGTAGTTAGACTTTTTAATTTATTTATTTTTTTCCCTCGATTTTGTCTAACACCTGCATCTCATTTTGATGTGATTTAATATTAGAAAAAATTACTTTATATAGAAAAGCTTGAGCTTAAGTTTGTAAAAAAAAAAAAAAATGCTGCCACCACCCACAAGACGTCATGTTGTTTTGATTACTTTTACATTGTTAATATGGATCTTGTAACCTTAAATTGCTCTACGATTAATGGCATTGACTTTGCAACAAGGTTGGTAATTTATTAGAGTTGATTTCATTCAACAATAAACATGGTTATGTTGTTAAATATGGAAGATGAGAGGTATTTTGTTTAGGTAGCTGAACGAAATATTTATTTTATCTTCTTTTTTTTTTGTTGACGACAATAATTGAGTGGGAGAGGTGTTGATCATCTAATGAATCACTGTGGTTTTATACCTCAATTAGTCCTACACACAAAACGGCTAATATACTATAATGTTTTTTTTTTTACCATAAACAGAATTTATAAAATATTCTCAACACCTTCTAAAACTTTTAATAGTCCAATAGCTTCTATTTTGAAATAAAATTAATTTTTGACAAATTTCATTCATGTTTACACAAGATACCCTCAGTTGTACCTTTTTGGAGCATTGCGTGATATTGTAAACAATTGTGGAACGTAGGTATTCACTTTTTCCTCTTCCAAAAATATATAAAAATAAATTGATTTCTTGATTGTAAGTGCATAACTCGACTCCGATTTGCATTTGGTTTTTTGTTGAGTTCGTATTGCATCGGATAAATATACTACCAAACCAAAAATTGCAAATTTCGACCTGAAAAGTCGAAACATGAAATTGCATACTTTCAAGGGTTGTGGATGGGGGCAATATCTGAAAACTCAATTTTGGAAAAACAAACGAAATTAACAATCGACAAAATTTGTCCATTAGCAAAATTGAATCGCCAAAAGATGGCGTTACATTGTCAGATTGCTAAATTTGTGTATAAAAATTATTGGATATCATTCTAAAAGGTTTGTTTGAAGCCCCTATTAATGTTATTTTCATTTTATAAAATGCTAAAATTGTTGAAAATTTCCATGCGAAGGCGGTGGGCGGACCAATTAAAAAAAAAAAAAATATCTCTTCAAAAATGACTTCCGAGGTTTCGGCACCACAGAAAGCCATTTATTCTAACACTTCTATTTGAATACTTTCAAGTACAGTACTATGCAAAAGAAGCCTTTTACTTAAAACAAAATCCGATAAATTGAATTTTACTCGAAAAGTGGTTTTACAATTGTACTTTAAAACTTTAATTTTTGTGCAGCAGTTTTTCTCAAAATCTTTTGATCTTACGAATAATTGTATTTTGTTTAAAATTTCATCAACTGTAATTTTTATTTTTGCTTTTTATTTTTACAAAAAAAACTGATTTCCTTTTCTTAAAATCTGTGAAGTTTTTCTTTGGGAGTTTTTTTTTTTCCTTTGGAATTCTGTAGATAAATACGAGGTTCTAAAAAGACTTCACTTTTAAAAGAAATGGATGTTCTCAAAGAAATTATCAAAATGTATTTATTCTTCGTGACAGAAACCTAATAACATTTGCTCTTTAAATTTATCTATTTATTTTCCTTAATTTTATGGATATAAATATTTGATCAAAAAATCGATATCATCATATTTATTCTTTTTTTTTTTTGATAAGAAAAGTCAACAACCTCTCTTTGTCGTGTCTATAAAATCCATAAAAATCTGCCATCCCCCATCATAAACTCATTTTAAAAAAATTCCTCACTTATCACAATAAAATTGATTGAATAAACAAACAAACAAACAATATTGATACTGATTTCCCGGATCTAATCAATCAATTTAAATTTTCGTCCCACATAATACTTAAATAAATCTTGAAATTCAAAGTAATTTTGTCAAGTATCACATATACCCAAAGTTTGATCTAAAAGAAATTCCTATATGCCTTTAGAGCATTCCCTTTCAATCTTTACATCAGCGAGCTATTTAAAATTCATCGAGTCTCGATCAAAAAACGATGTTATGGTTATTACATAAATCTAATTCAAAAACTCTAACAAAGAAATTGGTAATTCACCGCGCGAGAACACCTGGATCATTGTTGCGACTACTTCATTTCAACTCAATTGCATTGGTTTTGTTTACACTCAATTTGAGTGAGTTTTTTTTTTAATTTATTTAAATGCGCGATCGTGTGTTCAGTTTCGCTCATGCTCACCTTTCTACAACCAACTCTCTCAGATACACGATCAGTTCTCATATGAACGTCGATCGTCGTCGTTGTCTAAAATGTAAGCCCAAAATAACGACGCAAAACAACACTCGAAAAAAAAATTCCATCTTCGCGGCTTAGACATTACGATTTCGATTGTTTAGATACTTTTTCTATATTGTCAAGTGTCAGTGACCAGGTTTTGTTGTTGTTTTGATTTGATCCACCTACAATCATTCCTCAGAGTGACAGTGTGCAAAAATTCAACTTCAAACGTGATTGGAATCCAAAAAAAAAAAACGAAGTATCAATTGTTGTTTGCTCAAAGAAACATTTTTTTCTTTTAAAGATAATTCAACTCATCACTTTGATTAATGAAGATGATGGAATACAATTATGATTTTAAATTAACCGCGTTAAGGTGCGATCTTGCTGCAAGTGTTGGCGGTAAAAATAATACAAATTTGATCATGATGATGACGACCTACAGTGAAGATCAATTTTTGATGATGTGATGATGATTTAATTTAATAAAAGAAAAAAAAAATATAATTAAATTAACAAGTTGTTTATATCAAAACAAAAATCAAGTGGATTAAGAAAAAAAGTTAAAACACATTCCGACCAAAAAAAAAAAAAAGATGTTTCCTTAGTTGTTTTTTTTTTTTTTTTTTGTAATTTTAAAATTTGTATCGACTTCGTTAATAAAGTTAAGGCAAAATAGAAAACGTGATCACAAGAATATCTAAGTAACCAAGTTTTACTTCAATTAAGATAATTTTTTGAATACCAATTATTTGCAAATATTCAAACATTTACAATATCCAAAAAGATACTGCTCTTTTTTCCATAAGTTTCAAACAAGGAGACGAGGATTTGAAAAAAGATGCTGTGCAATGAGGATTTTATAACGACAGTGAGTTTTCTTTTCTTTTTTTTTAAATTTTGTTTACATTAAATACCAAAGGTTTGTGGGGGTTAATTGTTGGACACACAGAGTCGGATTTAAATGGGAATGCTTCAAAGTAGGATGGAGACTTAAATTTGAAAAATAATTTTATTTGGGCGGTTTTTTCTTACTTCCCGGAAATGAAAAAAGACTTACGTTCCACAAAAAATTCAACACTGTTGCTAAGTTCAGGTGAAAAGGCTAAGTAAAATTGTATAAATTTGTCATTTTACACTCGAAAATGAATACTTATTCCCATCCACAGTTTTTTTCCTAAAAAGAATAAAAAAAAACTATTACGTTCCACAAAATGTCCCACAATATATTTTAGTTCGAATTGAAAAGTTTTAACGAACCTTATTAGTTTTTCTTGTTATCAATCGGAAATTAATAATACAAATCTTCCACAATCTATCCACAAACATCTTCAGTTATGAAATCAAAAAAAAAAAAAATTTAATACATTCCACAAATTTCCTGGATTAATTTTTTAGTCAAAACGAACTGTTAAAAATCTGGTTAAGATTTTAAATATTTACATAATTTAAAAAAGAAAACCGAAATATTTTTCCAATCGAATTTTTAAATTTCACTTGTTTGCTTGATTTTTTTTTACGTTCCACAATCTTTTATAAACTATGTTTTCAATTTCTGAGAATGTGACAACGAGGGAAACATTTCTGGGAACGTGTAAAAAACTTCAATATATTTGTATTAAATACAAATATTTTTACTCGAAATGTGTGGGCTATAAATTGAAAACCGTCTATGTGGAATGTTCAATCAATCTTTGCATAATATTTGCACGTGAATGATTTCGGAACACATGCCTTTCTCATCTAACCGCAAGAGGTCACACACATGTGAAAACTATTTAGGCTATCGTGAGACATTAGTAATATGACTATCCCATAAAACGAGAAAATACATTGTGGAACGTATCTTTTATTATTTTAATTTCGAGTTTTTCGTTGCAGATTTACGACTGAATAGTTTTTTTTTTCTTATTCATTGTTATCTCTTTTGTTCATAAATCTTCCTGATGCCACTTCTTAAATCCGACCCTGATTTGAACAAATTAAAAAAATATATATATAAAATGTAGGTAAAGCCTAGATACAAAATTTAGCATTTAAAAGCAATTGAGATGTCTATGGAAGTATATGTAGGTTTCTTTTTTGAATGGTCGTCTTCCCATAGTGTCTACAATATATACCAAGAAATTTCTGGTTGCTGTTGATGCAATAAATTTTGACAAATGCGGGCTATACAGATGTGGGGGCAAATATAAGTTGAATATTGACATTTACAATTATTTAACTTTGTTGTTGCAAAGGAAATGTTTTGAATCTATTTAGTAATTTGTTTTGAATTTAAAGATGCAACAAATAAGGAAAATCGGATTAAATAGATAAAATTTATATTTTATTTGAATTGAATCAAATTATCGTAATATTTATTTGGCATTAAAAAAAATGGAATGAGAGGATCAAATTAAATTTAAATCTTTTAAGCTTACCTATAATATACATAGTTGTACCTCAATTCATGTTAAATTAAATGTGATTCAACCTTATATTTCATTGGTCTCAAAATTTGATAACGTTAAAATTATTTTCTCTATTTAAAAAGGTGAGGCTTCATTTAAAATATACCATTTGAATCGATGTGATTCAGAGGATCAAATTTTGGTAAAACCGATCCTATCGGATTAAATTTTTTTGGGTTGCATTGTTTCGGAATGAGTAATATATTTATTATATAGAAACATTTGCTATCGGAAACTTAGGTACCTAGTGAATAGAATAATAATAATAAAAAAAATTAAAATGATTATTTTTATTACTATTTTAAAAGCGACAATATTTAAAAACAGCCATATCTACAGACAGATGACAATATTTTTGACCTGATTTGAGCAATAAAAAAATGTGATTTTTGGATATAGAACCGGATTTAGATTTCTGAGAACAAAAAGTAGCATTATTTGGGTCTAAAATGTATAATTGACACAAAATGTGGGCTTTAAAATTCAACGTCTGAATTTGTCAAAAGGAAGTTTATTATTTCACGCAAACCCGACTCCGTTGAAAATAAGTGACTATTTCTTAGGTTTTTAAAATTTGTTTGTTAATTTCGCTTATAATTTCTGTAAAAAGCTTTAACTTTAGAAAAATTAATTTGATGTTATAAAAAAAAAGTTGTTAAATATTTTCGAAAAATAGAATTTCGTCTAAAAAAAATCGCATATTAGTAAACGTCTAAGCATGAAAACGAATCAACATATATGTACATACATACACGTTAAAATAGAATGTCTATTGATGCTCTACTTATTTTACGTTTAGGAACTTACTTTACGTTACGTTTTTTATTATATTAAGGTACGTTTATAACATAACTTTATATTACGTTTATAACCTTACTTTACATTTAGAAGCTTACTTAACTTTACGTTTAGAACCTTACTTTACGTTTAGAACCTTACTTTACGTTTAAAACCTTACTTAACGTTTAAAACCTTACTTTACGTTTAGAACCTTACTTTACGTTTAGAACCTTACTTTACGTTTAGAACCTTACTTTACGTTTAAAACCTTACTTAACGTTTAAAACCTTACTTTATGTTTAGAACCTTACTTTACGTTTAAAACCTTACTTTACGTTTAGAACCTTACTTAACGTTTAAGACCTTACCTTGCGTTAATTTTAGAACCTTACTTTACCTTCCGTTTTTAACGTTAGGATACGTTTATAACCTAAAATGTGTTACAAAACTAGTATGGAAAAATATTTCATTCACAAGTTTTTACAGATTTTCCGTTCAACTTCTTTATTAATAAATTTAGCAATGTAATCATAGATTTATGCACTGTTCATAGCAGCTTTATTATTATGAGATATATTTCTCTGTCATTTTAAAAACCTATTTATAACTTTTGGAACAATTGCATGCAAAATTTTTCCGATTCTAATATTGGTGTTCCTCAAGGATCAATATTTGGGCCTTTCGTTTTATTTTTGGAATCTGCATTGTTTAACTGTTCGGTTAACAATTACGTCTACTATCATGTCAGGTATTAAGAAAATATTGATCTATCAAGTCGATCTAATTACCGCCGCTGGGTACAATTCGTATAAAGATTTTGTTATTTCGTAATGCCAAAGAGGATATTATGTTCCTAAGGTAGAAGTAGAAATAAAAATCGCAATTTACAAGAATCTACCGAAAATTTTAAAGAATTTATTTAAATTGAATTGTACTTTGAAAAACAACAATCTTTTTTTAGTCAAAACTTCCCCTTATACTTCAAGAGATAAAGAAAAATGTATTTGCAAATCTTATCATGAAATGCAAATTAACATCCATCACATCAATCAAGTAGGTACATACTTACAATTATATTATTTGCTGACAAAAAATTTAACTCATCCCCTTCAACCCACTTATGAGTTTTTTTTTGTTTTGTTATCTCGTTCAGCAAATATTTGGACTAAAACTGTTAATCTCTTGAGATATGTAAACCTACAATGAATAGTATGTATTTTCCAATGGACGATGGGAAATGACGACACTGCCAAAACAAATAATATTATATTTTTTATTAACTGTTCAAAGTAACCATATCTTCTTTAAGTTACCATGCAACAGAAATGGTTTGGCAAAAAAAAAAAAAACAAACAAACAATACAAAATTTGCATAGGTACGAGTATTATAAATAGTCAGCAAAAATGTTATTAATTTAATTAAAAATTCAAGGCACAAATTAAACATTTGTATTGGAAAAGTACCTTTTATTTCATATTCAAATGCATTTTTTCAATATTTATATTAAAATCTTATAGTCTAGACAAGTTCTGTTGCTCTATGAGTAGGTACCTTACTTATAGTAATGACCAAATAAAAATTCAAATAAAATCCCAGTCTTTTACTTTGGTTCGGAGGATTAGGTCCATTTGTTTAATAAAAAAATAAAATAAAATAAGAAGAAAATCTATTTCTAGTATATAAAATTAAATTAATAAATAAAAATAGTAATACAAATAAAAATAAAAAAATAATAAAAATAAAGATAAAAAAAAAATAAAAATAAAAAAAAAATAGAAATAAAAAAAAAATAATATGAATATAAAAAAAAGAAAACCAGGGACCTAATTGACCGTACTTCCTTTAAAGTGGCGCTCATTTCTAATGTGTTCATTTTAATTACAAAACTTTTTTTCTTCAATGGCAAGTGAACCTAGAATTAAGGGAATCAGAAGGCCGTTCTACCAAACCTATTTTTACCGCTCCATAGCAATGCTCGTTTTACAGTTTATATATTGCATTTTCAACTGAGAACCGTTTTTATTAACTTACATTGTAAAATATAAATATATAGATTTATAGGTTTACCATGAAAAAAATTGTCGAATATTATTTCTTTAAAAAAAAAAAAAAAAACCTTTAAAGTTAAAAACATCCTGAAAACGATTTTGGAACTTGTTGATTTTTAATTTCATGACAAATTCGTATCATTTATTTTCTACAAATTCTAAAGTCTCTTTTTATTTCAATAAAAACAGTATATCTAGTCTTTGAGATGAAGTCATCTTTAATTTCTTTTCTTTTTTTTTTGCCCCCAAGATACAAACACATTAAACACTTTATAGATAAATTATTCAAAATTTGAAAATATCAACTGCAAAATTACAGGTTTAAAATAATGTGGGTGATCTAAGACCTCTTGCATCACATTTCTCGAATCTTATTAGTAGTTATTCAAGATGATTTTTGTAAGAAGAAATTCTGATTTTGTTTTCTTTGGTTTTAAAGTGCTGTTTTACTGGGTTAAGAAGCTTCTTTAAATACTTTTTTAAAAATACAAACCAACCTACACAGGACCGTATTTATAGTAATTTTTTAGATGTTGCTAAGTAAACAGTGAGCTTAGTTGAATTTTACGAGATTATTCTTCATTCTTATAAATTGTCATGTTCATGTGCTTGGAGCTATTTGTTTTGTAGTTATTAAAAATTTAAAAATTTATGTTTTAACAAGCTATTTGGTTACGAATGGGAGCTGTGTACAAATTGAGTCATTTGATTGTAATCTGTAGTTTAGTAAATCAAGACTTTAGTATAATAGTATTTTAGTTCATTCAAAAACAAGCATAATCTGGCGTTTGTTATAAAACCTTTCTTTTTATGTACCTATAGTCCACCTATTCCCTTAGAGGTCTAGAGCTTGATTCTAAAACGTAGGTAGGTAATATTTCCCAAACTTGACAATTTTTTGTTCTATACACCTGGTCCCACATATTCGCAGGTCTACACCTTAACTCTAAAATGTATTGGTAGGCACTTCTTGCAAGACTTACCATCAGACTTAACAATGTTTGTTTGCTCAGGAATTTGCAACAATAAATACAAGTTAGTTATCCGCATTTTGTTGACCTCAAAAAATTAACTCTCTTATCCCAGATCATTTTGTGGTTTGACACAAAACAATGGAAACAAAATAAATTTATAAACAATCACGCATTTAAACTTCAACTTTCAAGGTTAATTGTGTTATACACAAGCCCATCAAATGGTCAATAAACGACTCTCACTAAATTGTCAGAGTTTTCATTCATTTTCTGTTGAGATATCTTGATTACCTATGTAGGTAATATTGGATGCTTTGAGAAAAAAAAATAATAGAGAAAGCCTCTAAAGCTTGCCTTAGTTCTATATCCAGTCCAGTTTAAGTAACAAACAATCTCCATAAGTTCAAATGACTATAGGTAGGTAGTATATATTATGATGGGAATCAGGGTAATTCTACAGAGTGATTCTTATTTAACACACACATGTCTTGAATGTGATGTCGAAGCTTCGTGTCATTAAGGTTGAATGATTTTTATTACATCAACAATTATAGAACATACAAACATATGTATGTTTATACGTAGCTAAAAGCTGGGGTGAAAAAAGTCGTCAAGTATAAACGATAAAGTAGGTCGGTATTTTGTTTATTAAATGTTTTTTTTTTTTTAAACAACAACAAAAAAAATGGAAAAAAAGAAAATATGTAAACATTCTAAAGCTGGTAACATTGAACTTGAATAATAATTAATTAAATAAATCTTAATTAGAGTTTAGAACAATTATACTAATTTTTCATTATTAAACTAAGCTAAATTGTATAAAAATAACGAACTTTATCGTTGGCAAATTAGTATCAACATCAACCTATTTTAATCCGACGACACATTGGCAACCTTCAAGGTGAGAATTTATTGCAAGGTAAGAGGCCAATTTTGCACAGATGTTTTATTTTTTCACATTCATATGTACATATGTTGAAACGTTAAACAAAAATAATAGCAAAGAATGTGAATGTGATTTTGTGGTGTATTGCAAATGGAATTAAAAATTGTGTATAAACATTAAATAGTTGCATTCCTTTTGTGCAATGCAAAAAAAAATCAATTTGTTATAATTATTTTCTATCATATTTGTAATAATAACCTACCCACTAACACACTTAAACAGAAGTCCTCAATTTATTTAAGTGAACGTAGTGGGTTGTGGAACGTAAATTATAGTGAACCGTGTGTCGATTGTTCGATTTTAATTTTGCATAATTTATATCTGCAATTTATATACATGACGTATGTTCACAGCTAAAATAGCCCTGAAAGTAAAGTTGCAAATGAAAGAGGAGTTTTTTAGCTCGTTTAATTTTCTTTTTACTGATGATCTTTCACCGCCTGATGGCAAGTCAAAAAAAATTATATGTTCCACAATATAATGCTGAATATTAATTCAAGTAAGCTTTGATTCAAAATGAAATTATATAATTGAAGCGTTTAGAATGAGAAGTTGTTATGTGACAAAATTTGATGCGTTGATTTACGGTCTTTAATGGACCTTTTTTCTTAGAACTGCTTAGAAATTTTTTCTTAAGGCTAGAGAAATTTAGAAAATCCCATACAAATGAGAAAATTAATTTTTAACTTAACATTCCAAAGTTTCTTTTTTTAACAAAATTAAATAATTCACTTTTCGTATATGTATGTCTTCAGATTTTTCGCTTCTGTTCAAATTGTGGAACGTATTCATTTTATATTTCACAAGAAGTTTAAACTTTTGGTCAAATGGTCAGAAATTAATTATGTGTCCCGTGAAAAATTGTAGAACATATTAATTTTTCATTTCACAAGAAGTTTATACTTTATAAAATGAAGTAAAAAATCAATAAGTTCAACAATCTTTCTCAAGCCTTATTTTTAATATTCAGGAGTGTTTTTGTTTTTTGATATTAAAACATCAAGGAAAGTGAAATTTCCTTCGGTAAATAACAGCAAAACCTAGGAAGTTTCGACAAACAAACCATCAATAAAATGAATAGGTATGGTTTTATTTTTTGTTTACCAAAAGAAATTTTAATGCATTTCCCAAAGAAAAACATGCGACAGAGACCACAAAGGAAAACGTAAAAAAGCATGGCGAAATATTTGGGATATAGATTCCTAATCAATGCAAACATTTCCCAAAGTAAGTTTTTGCAGAAAAATTATTTCGTGGAAGATGATTTGCGATGGGAAAAATTATTTCCCCAGTAGTTTTTGTTTTTCCGGGGATTAAAAGTTATCAATATTTTGATGATAGTTCTGACTATTTTACCTATGAAATGTCAGATTTTCTTCTTGGCGGTTCTATACAAAGATCTGTTCGAGGATTTTCTTCTATAAAAAGATCAGTTCGAGGACAAAATTATGATATACCTAGTTACTTACTTTTACTATGATTATTTGCGCCAGTCGATTGATTATGGAAATTTCGCGTTGCTATTACATAAACATTTAAACAAATTTGTGATTGATTTCTTATCCTATGTTAAAACATATTTAACATTTTGTTTAAATTTATTCACATCTTGCTCCAGGATGTGTGTATCTTTTTAAGATCAAAACTCTTACGTCAAACTAACCAATGATTGTAAAACTATACTCCCATTCAAGTACCAATTCAACACAAAACAAAACAAGACACAACTTAATATCTCTTTGCCTTTGTTATGGAAAAAATAACTCCATTCAACTGGAATGTATATAATTTGTATATATTTTGATTGACACTTCAGACCAATCCCACGCTTATTTTATCCGATCATAACTATACGCCGACCGTTTGACAATTTATTTCTTTATAGACAGTTTAAAGGGCCTTAAGGCCGACACTATTTGTAAATTCACTTTCTATTTCTAAGCTGTTTTATGAACATTTATAACAAAACAAAAAAAAAATACAAAAAACACATTAATTTTGAAAAAAATGCAAATCCGTTGCACCTCCTGTTGCATGTTTGTAGTTTTTTGTTTGCATAATTTTTATATGCGGTATTCAGATCTCTAATTTGTTAAAATAAATTATATATAAATAAAACTATAAATCAGGTGTTATATGATTCATCTTATCGATTAGAATGTGTAATTTAATTTGAATGACCATTGGCAGTGGTGGATTTTCCATAAAACACATTAGATAATTGCGCCTATGTATAGGTTTAAATTTGGGGCCCACTCTGCATAAAAAAATTTAAATTTGTTTCAGTTTTTTTTTGGTTTAGTTAAAAATTTGATTTTTGTTTTTTATTCTATAAAATTCAAACAAACACTGCTGAGGGTAACCCCTACTCACACTTAAAAAAATTGAAAAGCTTTGAAACTAAACGTTATCTAAGACAATAGCTTCATGTCTCGATTTTTCAATAGGGATTCAAAATCAAGGAATTTATATCAAACCTTATTTAGGCATGAAAAATCAAGTTCGAAGTTCCAAGTGTCAGGGTACGTATTTAGGTTCAAATGTGCCCTATGCAATTTAAGCCTTATCGATTGCAAAAAGGTTTTTATATTTATCTACCTTCAAGTTAAGAGGAGGTCTGCAGGTCTTATAGATACATATGTATATCTCTCTTTTTCTAAATGTTTTCCGGCCCTGCCTTCTAGGCATAATTTACAATCTTTTTCTGGGGAAATAAAGTAATTATTTTATTATAATAAATTTTAAGGTTCCTTGCTGTGGTTTTAGATACTTTTACTTAAAACCTGATTAATGCAATCACTCAAGACAACAAAGCACTCACAAAACTTATTTGATTATTGAGGCCTTTTTCGGTTTTTGATTTTGGTAAAACGTATCTTCTTTATTTAGCCAAGCCAGTGAAGCGAATATTTTCAATAAAATCTAACGAGGTGGTATGATGGTGATGGTGGTGGCGGCGGCGATCTGATGGAAAAAAATCAAATCGCATGACCAATTATAATAAATTAACGGTGAAGATATTGCGGAACACCTTGTTAGGTAGCTGTTGAATGGTTGTAGATACTTTTTTTTTTTTTTTTTTTTTTTATATAAGTAGATACTTTGCAAGTGCGCGCTTGTTTGGTTCTATTAAATGCGTGCGTGTGCAGATTTCTAAAATAAAAATTATGAGATGTATTTTGTTTTTAATTTTTTTTTTTTCATTTTTGTTGCGAGTTGTAAACTTGGATATAGCATAAAAATCAGAGTGCATCGCTCATTAGACCACGGCGGCGGCAAAGCGCATCTTTGAAAGTGCATTGATTGTAGATGCATAAATATAGCTGTATATAGAGATGATGATGATGATTATTAATGATCAGCATTTAAGTATTTTAACACGCAAAGCTTGTTGTGTGGGAATGAAATTTAGAATTACCAAACAATATATTCACATATAGGTAAAGAAGTAGGTATATAGAAGTTCTATTCAGGCAGATCGAAAACCATGATCAGGGAAAGATTTGGACCATGAAGGGGCCTTTATGTAAAATTTTACTCCCATCAAGAACCCTTTGACTTCGCTGTTATTTTTATTTTTTGGTGGTAGTTTTAAAAAACCTTAGAAAATTCTTTGAATACGCAAAATTTATAACTGTCACTTGATTTAAATAAATGTAAGCTCTATATTTTTCTTGTGTAAATTCAGCAAATTAAGTCTAAGTAGACATTTCTTGATGGAAAATCTTCAATAAAAACTTTTATTTTTTCCACAAAAAGAAAACAACTCGATTGTTTTGCGTTGACGTGTCAGTAAAAATATTCTAAATACTTCGAAAAATAGTCCTTTCCCTATCTTTTAAGCCATGAATACTGTCAAATTCTATTTAAAGATGGCAACGATGTCGATGAATTAAAAAAACCTCAGAAAAATTGCTCCAATTTTAAGACTTTCGAGTGACGTTTAGAACAAGATATTCTATGTTCCCCAAATACATCTAGTTTGTTCCTCATTTGTGAAAACATAAGTTTTCCAATTCCTTCGAAGGATTCAATGTTATAATATAGGTTCAAAAATCCGAAAATTTTGAAATTTAAGTAAGGCCTGACGATTCGAACAACTGGTGTTTTCGATTTGCAGCATTTCCCATTTTTTTTAGAAGAAGAATTGCAATTCAGAAGTGTTAAGAAAAATCAGCTAGATGCATACTACTGCTAGATAAATATCCTATTAACGTCAATCTATAGATCTGTTCGTTACCTACTTCACAAAATTACCAAATTTCTTTCAATTTTAGCCAAATTTCATTTTTTTTTATATATGAACTTTGATAGAACTTTGAACCAAAATTGGTAGATAGTTATTTGCAACTTTTAGGAAGTTAGCGAAAAGAGGTTACCTACCTAACCTATATTTGACTATTTTAACGATTTTCAAATCGCGAACTCGGAAAGAACAGAACAACAAATGTCACTCATCATGATTGTTTCCAGTCAAAATAAATTTACTCAATTTTATAATAAGTCCAATGTTAATATTGTTAAA
Organism: Epistrophe eligans; assembly: GCA_951394125.1. Classification (NCBI taxonomy): domain Eukaryota; kingdom Metazoa; phylum Arthropoda; class Insecta; order Diptera; family Syrphidae; genus Epistrophe; species Epistrophe eligans. The sequence goes on from OX596031.1 coordinate 56,007,048, forward strand.
GTCACAACTCATCAACAGCTCATGTTAGAATTCTTATTTCTAAACGAAAAACGTCCAATAGCTTTCTACCAGTTTCCTCATTAAAAGAAATATTTTTTTTTGTCGAACATACTGCCCAATTTGCATATTGTATATTTCCTCTCTCTTCCGAGATAAAAAAAAAGATTGCCCTATTGATTTACAAAATTCCAAGATTTTTTCTTTCATTATCAAGATCTTGGACAAAAATAATAATAAAAAAAAAAAAAACAAAACAAATTGGAATTCATGCTCCAAGTGGTAATCAAGTTAATTGCTTCTGCAACTTTAAAAGTAAGTTTAACTTTAAACTGCACACGAGTGACTCCCGCGCGAACAGATTGATAATAATTATCAATTACCTACATATATGGCATACATATATGTACATAGGTGCCTATTATTTATTATTAGCTCTGTTCGTTCTCATTGAATTTAAGTGAATTCCCAGAATCAATGTAGGTGAACCACTTAACAACTTAGACACGGTGTGGTGGTGGTGGTGGATGGCGTTGCAAGAAAAACGAAAAGTATCCGATATTTTTTAAAGACATTATCACTACTTGTTGTAGTGTGTTCCTACTGTGATTTCCTCTTTTCTTTTTTTTTTAATTTATTTATTAAAAAAAAAAACAGTGAAAGTGGAAATATTGGTTTGTTTCTTTTAATTATAATGTAGGTCTAAACTTTTTGGAAAGTATTTTTTTTTTTTTATTTTTTTGTTCAAGAGAAGATGGGTTTCCACGAACAAGTTTTACAATTAGACACTATACATATTCGGCCAGCCAGTTAGTTTGGTAACGCACCGTTGATTTGTTGTAAAGCTACAACTAACCACATATTATGATAATAGTAGTTATTTGGTTTTTCGGACACTATATGGGTTCATAGTACCCTCTCGAAACGTTTTGTTTTAATTTTTTTTTGTAAACAAAACACTTTCATTGGAGGCTTGTTGATGGTTATAGGTGCTCACCTTAATTAAATAAATTCCACAAATCTTTCTCATGCCATGTTTTTCACTTGATAAGCTTCATAGACGCAGTTTTGTGTTCGTAAAAAAATATAATCTAGATTTTTATCGAATGTGACTTTCTCGATAACCGCTTCAACGGTTTTTATCAATTTTTTTGAAGGCAGCTAAAATAGTAAATTTGTAGGATATGACGGAAGTAGCGCGGGGGAAGTGAGGTCACACCATATATTATCAGGAAAGAAAGTTTAAACAAGCCAATCAAAATTGAAGCAAATTGTGCTTTGTTTTTGGCAAATGACGAGTTTCTGTAAAGAGAAGAGTCCGATTTTTGTATACAAACTCTTCGAAAAAAAACGACATGGTTCCCTTTTGAAGTTGTTGCCTATAGAATAACGATTTTATGATGAACTTCAAATTGGGAATATCAAATTATCAATATTTATATTTATTTTGTTTTGTTTTTTTTTTTTTTGAAAAAGAAGTTAAAAAGATAAACAAAAATAAAAAATTGATAAAAACATTGTATGAACAAATTTATGGCTATAAGTTCTTTTGAATGTCGGAGTTTTGTTTCAAATAAAAAAATATGAAATATGTACAGATTTTAATTTTGCATAAAATCTAGAACCTTCATAAAAACATTAATATTTTTATTTTTAAAATCTTTTGTTTTTTTTTTATTTCTTTTTAGTGGTCGCTTCAGAGCAATACCACACCAAATAGTAAAAATGTCTGGAACAATGTTGGTGGAAAGGAATCGGATGATGCGATTATTTTCACAGATCGTTCAGATTCTGGAGTAACATCACCACATAGCCATCATCATATTGATGATAGGATAAATGTTATATCACCATGTGATTTGAATGTAAGTACATTTATGATTTGTATTTATTATTTTTTGTATACCTACTCAAAAAAAAAAAAAAAGTAAAATTCTTGAAATGTTGGTCTTAACTTATAAGCCTAGAGATATTTAAAGAAAATTCCGTTTCGTCGGCTTATAATGCATAAAACTGCTGAGTCCACTTTTACAAATTTTACAGGAAAGCAAAAAAAAAAGAAATGTTTAATAAGGCCTTCTGCACACGAATCGCCTCCTAATAGACACGTGCAAGATTTGACATGCAGCAACGATTCCACTACGGCTAGAGTTCTGCATACAAAGCTTCACGTCGTAGATAAAACACTAAACATTTCTACATAATTTTGGCTAAGATTGAAATTGACTTTAATTTTCACAAACATTTTCCACCCCTGGCGACTGACACTGCTGTACCGCAGGCTTCGTGTGCGGTTATCTATTGAAACAGACGTGAGCTATACCCAATCTGGTCTAAAGCTACAAACAATCGTAGTACGTGTCTATTGACGAGACGCTCCTTGAGCAGAAGCCTAAAGCTCAGAATGTGTTTTTCAAGAAAATGGCATCAAAATTTCAATATCGGCCAAAAGTGGATTTAGCAGCTTAACGCATTTAACCAACGATTTGGCTAAATGCCGATTTTTAAATTATTTTTTTTTTTTACCTTATTTGCTTAAAGAAAAAAAGCCCTTGTCAGGTGCTAATGAACCAAGAATTTTGAACCACTGAATTAACAATTTTAATACAAACAAAAATTAATTAAAAATTATCCTTCCCAGTTATTGGACCACATGACAAACGAAGATATGCGTCGACGCTTAAGTCAAATAATCAAAAAGCCAAACATAGACGAAGATGACAAAATATGCCTTCAGCAAGTGTTGACTTTTGTCCAAAATCTAGATGCAATGTCACTTGTCAATGGTCACGATTCACTGCCTTCAAGCGAAGAATCATCAAGCCTAGAATACGTAAGTAGTCTTATTTAATTAAAACGCCAAACAAAATTCTGACATTCGAAATAAATTTCATGCTTCTTCATACATAGTTTATTTTTTTAATCAAAATTCTTACAATATATTTTATAACTAACTTTTTTTTTTATTTTGTGTTTAAAGATCAAATCCCGAGTATCGGATTATAGTTCATCATCCCGTTCATCAGACATCTCGCCCACCCTTCAATTGCAAAAGCCAAAATCAGCACCGTCCCAAGGAAGAATAGTTGCTACCGTCCTTCCATATAGCAGTGCAGTTTCGACACCCAACGATTCTCCACAACGAAAACTTCGAGCTTGGCATACGTCAAGTTTGACTGAGAGCGGAGTGTTTGAAGGTGATTTGAGTGAAACATCGGTGTACACCCAAACGGAACCAGAGGAATTTTTCAACTCGGCGGCAGCGACGGAAACAACAGAAGCCCAAAAGTTGAACAGAATTCGTGAACAGTTCGAAGAGTGTGCCAAAAAATCTGCTTTCGCCAAAGTACCTGTGACGAGCTCACAAAGCCTATCGCCAAACTATTCCGATCAGAAACGTCTTCAGTACTACAAGGATCGCCTGGAAGTTCTCGAGGGTAAACTACTGATTTATGAGAGCAGTGGTGACATACAGGCTAAACGTTTAGCGGATCGTCTGCAGCGAGAGATTATTTTGGAAAATCTTGTCAAGGAACTGCAAGATCGAGTTGACTTTTTGGAAGTGGAGAATTCCGAGATCGAGGAAGAAAAGTGCGAATTTGAAGAGGCTGAAAACGACACACGACTTCGCCTGCAGAGGCTTGAAGTTGAGCTGGAAATTTTAAGCCAGCGCAACCTTGAGCTGGAAATGTCCAGAGAAGCGCTACAAAATAAATTGAAAGACTGCCGCAGTGAGAGTGCTATTTTGCGGGACGACTTATCAGCCGTGCAGACCCAGGTGTGTCATCTGGAAGAAGACCGGTGTAGGTTTAAGGAGAACTTTGAATTCTTGCACAGTGTTCTGCCTGCTCTAGTGTTGTTTAACGCCTTCTGCGTAGCTAATCATAAAATGGGTAATTGCATTGAGCGGGAGCTTTCTGAGCCCGATTTAACCCGCAATCGTGATGAAGGTGTAAGGATGGCCAATAGCTGCGATTGTCTAGAAGTTGAGGAAATCCTAAGGAGGGAGATTTTAAATCTTCGTGGGGAAATTAAGAGTTTGAAACGTCAAATCAACGATCTGAATTCTCGCCACTCTGAGGCCATGGCTTGCGCTGATGGTTGCTGGGAGGACTTGGAAAAGAGCTACAATGATAGGTTGATGGCATCAAAATGCAAGGAAGAGAGTCTTCAAAAGAAGATCAAACAACTTGAAGATTGTCTGCAAGATGACTCAAGAGCTGCCAACGAAAAGATCTGTCAGTTGGAAGACGCCGAAAGAGAGCTGAGAATGTGCCTTCAGAAAGTTTCTCGTGATCAGCGCAAGACTTTGCAGGAACACGGACTTATTACAGAAGAATATCATAGGTTAAAGGAGAAATACGAAAAGCTGGTTGAACAAGTTGATGGACCGATAAAAGACGCCCTTGATCGAGAGAAGACTCAAAATAAGAATCTGAAAGATGAACTTGGCTACATAAGACGCATTAACTGCGAACAAGAGATGCACTATCGCAACGAACTTGACTGCTTCCAACTGCAGCTGGATAAGTTGCAGAAAGAACTCCTTCAAATTCAGGTCACAAATTCTGAGCTAAGAGAAGAAGTTTGCACTCTGGAAAAAGAAGTCGGAAGTCTCCATCACGCCAAGAAGGAAGATCTTGACAAGATTCGATGTCTGAGTGATGAAGTTCGCACCAAGGAGGAAATGTGCGATATGCTGGAGAAACGTGTGGAAAAACTCTTAAGTGGATCTTACTACAGGCAAAGGCAAGCACAAGCTGTTGATCGTCAAATGTCGGCCAGTTTTAGTGGTGCTGTGAGTTTGGCTCAGGAACTCAATGGAAGCCCAGTGAAAAGGTTAAGGATTGAAGAACCTATTGACTTGAAGACTGCTGCAAAGAATCTTGGAACAGTCTTGGGAAGCATGAAGGTTGGTATTTTTTTTATTTTAAAACATTTTTCAGCGCTTTGAGCTTTGATTGTATTTTAGGATAGCGCTAGAACAATTCCATCTCATCGTCAATTTCAGAATGTTGCTAATGATGTCAAGAAGTTAGCTGAAAGTATTTTGGCAAACAAGTCTGAGGTAAGTCAAACTGCTAAAATTCCACGATGTGAGGTTTCAAATAAAAAGAACTCAAATGTTTCTAATGAACATCTTGATGAAATCGCCTGCAAGAAAGCCGAAAGTCGGCTAATATTTTTCAATGAACCTACTTTTCATAACCTAACTCCCCCGCCACCGATTAAACTTGATAAAAACGAAGATAAGCTTGTATCAGAAGTTCCTTCGGCACTTCGTAAACTTTCCTCTCCTCAAAAACAAAGAAAACCAAAATCCTTCAAGATCCCAAGAGCAGGTTTTCGAACACGTTTTTCTAGAAGCCTTCGATCAGAAATCTGGAAGGTTATATCAAGCATGAAAACTGTTGAGAATGAGGAAATCTCACAAATAGAACCAGACGAATCTTTGAAGAAACCCAGTTCAGAGTCTGTTATAAGTTTTTATTCAGTTATCGAAGAATCTGACGAAGAAATCTTCTTTGATCCAATAAATGATGACTTGGTATCTTCATTTTCTAACGAACATTGGTCTGATATGCATGAAGAAGAAGAATCTGAAATGTTTATAAATTTAATAAATTTCTTATCACCAACAATTAGTGAAGGTACTCAAACTGAAATTAAGATTGAAGAATCTTTTGAAAATCCAGACCAGAATTTAAGAACTTTAAAGTCTTTGATTGAAGGTTTTTCATTGTCAGCTCAAAATTCTAATAGCAAAATTGAAAATGTAAAGAAAATTAAAAATTATCTTCAACAACGTTTCGAAAATGATAAAAAATTTGAAAAAGGTTTTGAAGCCATGATGCAAGTTGCATTTTTTGAAAATGTAATTGAAGAAGAACAAATGACGCATAGCTATGAAGAAGTTGTGAAAGCTATGACTTTTTTAACTAAACTGGAAGAAATCTATCAGCCGTATGAAGTTCCGGTGGGTTTTATGTTTTTTTTTTTTATTTTTTCTAAAAGCTGGAGATGACTGTTTTAAATTTTATTTGTATCTATAATTGGTGGAAATAAGTCTTAAGCAGCATTTTTATGTTTAAGCATTTTTTTAAAGCCCGAAATATTGGCCTTGGACTCTTTCTTTAAACTTGTCTAAACCTAAAGATATCACTAAAACCGCTGTTCTCAAAGCTTTTTTTTTAAAGCATTTTTAATGACTGAAATTTCAAGGTTTTTTCTAAAACCCTGCTGTTTATTGACTTAAGTTAACTAATATTTGTATCTTCTATCTGAAGATGTGTCTTGATACAGTTCACCTTTTTGTTTTGGTAAACTGTTCTTTAACGCTGGACAGCTATTGGTCCTGAATTAATATTTTAGTTTCGTTTGGTACGACCCGAATTAACTTTAAAATACTAGGTTTAAATTCGTGGACAGTACGTCAAAAGTCATAATTGTGAAACAAACTCTTCAGCTCATAATAAATAAAATAAAAAAATTTATTTAAATCTTTAAACAAAATTTAATCTACAGCTCTTGAAAATTTTGGAGGAAAAACTTAATTCAAGACTTCTTCATTTACATTGCAAGAAAATGGAATCAGAATTTCGATGTACAATATTTCAACCAATTTCAAGATAAACAAGTCACAGAATACTTTTCTTAAATTGAATAATTAAATTATATGATTAAAATAAAAAAGTTTTATAATCTTGAGATAAGAAGATATGTACCTATCTACTTTCTTTTCTTAAATTTCATTTAAATATTATATTCGTCTTTTCATAATGTTTAATCATTGAAGCCTTGTAATATCAAAAATTGAGAATTAAGGCCCATTTGCTGATACGAAACATAAATCTGATACATAGCTAAGTTCAACATAAATTCTATGTGATACTTAAATTTATGTAGCTTGCATGAAAAAATGTATGTTCAACATAGTAAGCAACTACTTTTCAATGATAACTAACTTCAAGTCGGTTTATTGAAATGTCAAATTATTATGCGTAAAAGTTTATTTTAGCATTTTAACATGTTTTGTATTTGAAAAATGTCGGTTAACAATAAAAAAAGAAATCCCAACTTATCACAAAATGAAAGAACGCTTCTTTTATTTACATTGTGCATATTATGAAGAAAAGTTATTGAAAATAAAAAAACAGATGTTGCTACTTGGAAAGAAATGAAAACGCTTGGCTCAGAATTGAAAAAAATTTCAACAGTCAATCCGGTAGTTGCTTTAGAAATAGCGAATCCTTAAAAAGGTATTATGCAAACTATAAGGCAGATATCAGAAAAGAAGCAGCAAAGGAAAAAAGTGCAAGTATCAAAACAGGAGGAGGAAAGAAGTTCAAACCTTCCGACCCTAATTTTGAGCTTGCATTAACGATTATAAACCCAAAAACTATCTATGGGTTGGATAACCAATTTGGTGGTGACAACGAAGTTATTGAATTATAGAATTGTTCCTAGAAAGGAAATAGGATTTAATTAAATTTTATATGGTAAAGATGTTCGTAGTGGATACCCGTACCTGTTGGATGGACATACCAAAAAGCTTTCTATTTTATCCAAAACAATTATTGTTATTTGTTTTGTTAAGCTAAACCTTTTGTAATAAGACAACTCATCAAAAGAGTAAAAATATTCATTTCGCTCATAAATTTGGCGAGGGACTCCTACTTCCAAAATTTCGAGGACTTCTACATCATCTTCAAACAAGTCCGACAATTAAAAATCCATTTTTTTTTTCAATTTTGTTAATAATATTTCCCTTTTTTCTCACAATTCTTGGCAGATAATTCAATATAATCGTACAATTAATTAAAACTTCCAACTTAAGCACTGTCAACTGTTCACTCACTCTAAAAAAAAATTATGTAGAAATCTTTCCCTAAATGTTTTCATGAATTTTTCGAAAACAAAATTTCAAATCCTTAATTTTGTGTTTCGTTGAATTCTGTTAGTCTCGAATATTTTGTACGTTATTTTTTCTGCAAATTTTTTTGTCACCTAAATCGACTATACCAACAAAATGGACACCAACCAACAAAAATGTAATTGTTTAAATTCTACGACAAACAAAGAAACAAATTGTAAATCTTCAAAAACCCTTCAAAATTTCTCAAATGATTCTGATGTCTTTTACGATGTCCCAGATGAAAATGATTCAACAATACCAACTTCTTCAAGTAAGTTACAAAGATCAAGTTCTGTGACAGTTTTAATTAAAAAAATAGCTGATCCCCAATATTTTAAGATAGTTCTTCAAAATATTGTTGAAACTGCTGAAAACTTAATGATCACCTTTGAAGAGGCTATGCGAGAATGTTTGGTCAAATTTCAAAAGGCAATAGCTAGCTTAAATGTCAAGGAGAATTCATCTTTTTTAGATGAGAATAAAACGAAAGATAAGTTCCCTTCTAATGGGTGTGGATTTTGTGGTGACCCAAGAAGTCATCATCATGATAGATTAAATATTACTGTTGATCCGGTTATTGTTACCGTTCCGATAACTTTTTATATTAGACCAAAAATCGATAAGGATCAGCTTTCCAAGGAATTTTTCCCGGAAGCCTTTGTTGGAAGTTCTATGGGGGAGAATGTGGAACCTATAAAAACACCAAGGTATAAAACAACAAGAGAGGGCATTGATGAAGTTGAACCTATTAAAATGGCTAGTTATAAAACAACTAGTGAAGACTTTTTGGAACATTCAATAAGTGATGAAGATGAACCAATTAGAACAGCTTCAATATCAGTTGCTGAAGGCCGTCTAAGTCAAGTTCCCTTTGGACTTCCAAAGATTATACGGTTCTCTGAGGACAGAACACCGTCGTCGGAGAGAAAAGATTATGTGGCTGAAACTTCATCTGAAATACTACCCGAACCTGAGTTCGAACTAGAAGATGTCAGGAAGGACAAAGCTGAAAAAGAAGATTTCATAGGTAGCGTTCTAGTTCCACCTCAAGAACTCCCCATGCCACAGCAAAAAGATCTTAGTCTATGTGTTAGTTGTAGTTGTGAACAATGTCCCGTTTATGATTTGAATAAGCAAATTGTTTGTCCTAGAAATTGTAATTGCTGTATTTGTCCATGGAAAGAAAATGTCAAAGACAATTTAAGTTATCATCAAGTACGAATTTGTCAGTGCTATGTTAAACACAATCCAGATTCTTCTGCTCCTAGAGAGCATTGTCGTTGTTTATCAAAATTTGATATATGCCCATGTCGAGATGTGGCTGAGAGTAGGCATGTGGAACTTTTCGGAAGTGATATGTACGAAGATATTTCTGAAATAAAAAAAATAACTAATAAGTTGGATTAAGCTTAAGCATTCTTTAATTTTTTTTTTTCAAATTCTCAACAAGAAGTCTTTTCTTTAAAACCTATTTTGTTTGTCTTTTTTTTCAGATCGATCAGGAACAACCCAAAATGATCGTAACCGAGATAACACAAATCTAAGCCACGAACCAAATATTGAAGCACCTGCCGGCCCAAGACAACAACCAGCTGGACATAGACAAACACACCAATCCAAAGACAAGAATGATGAAAATGACAATGGCAACAATACACACAAAGAACGATCATTTTTGGGAAATTATTTAACACCGAGAGGTTCGTGTTTTTGCTCAGATGTTTCACAAGACAATTTTAGTAATTTATCTTCAGAAGCAGGAAGTTCAATAGTTAAATTGTCTTTTTCGACGAATGAATGTGTAAATTTGCATGGATCCTATGAATGTTTTTGTGCAGAAGAAGAAGGAGAAGAAGCAGGATCCTGCCACAAATTTTGGTGTCAACGTTATGAAGTTTTAGGAACTAAAAAGAAGACAATTGAAAGTTCAATGAGAGCTTTTGAGTCTCAGAAGAAATTGATTGAAAGAAAAGAAGATAATGAAACCAGAATAGCTTGTTGTTCTCAAAAAACGATCTTTGATTTTAAGACGGAACCGTTCTATGAATGTCTTTGCCTACGTAAGAGATGTACAAGAAGTTGTAAAAACGAAGAAAGGCAAAGGCTTAAAAGTTCTACCCGAATTGGCCCCAATCCAAGTGAACGAGAAGATAATACTGGCCCTAGTCCAAAAGTCCTAAATCTCATAGAACAAAAGAATCGACCTGAAAAATTTGAGGAGCCTAGTTCCAGGATTCTTCAGAAATGCAATGATCCTTCAAAATATCAAAATTCAGAAAACTTCATTTCAAATGCTACTGAAGACCTCTGTGAATGTGAATACTTTGAAAATTCTACAATAGCGAGTACTGAATTGTCAGGAAGACCCTATTTGAAAGATTCAAAAATTCACGAAGGAAAACACCTGCAAGAACGAAATTTGAATGAATCCTTTCGGTCTGTTGGAACTGGGATTACCCCTAGACAAGCAATAGATGAAAATGTGGTTCCACTTCTGAAGAGTATATTTGATGTTTTGCAGACTATGAGACAAGAAAAACTTCATTTGGGTCCAATTGCTTCAAAGAATATTGATATTCATCTTGATGAACCATTTAATGGCTTACCACCACCAGCACCTCCATCCTCACCGAAATTTTCAAAGCATCTTCTAGGGATTTCATCCGATTCTGAACCTAACATATTTAAGTCTTCAAGAAATAATTTGAAATTCGAAAAAGCAACAAATCAAGAATTCATTAATAGTGAAGATAATTTGGCAGTTTTGGAACCACCCGAACGAGATGTGGAAAAAAACTGTCAAGATACTTCAACTAGATCGCAAAGACTTATCCCTGTTAATATGGATCTGCTACGAACGGACGAAGAATTGATTTGGGAACCGGATTCTAATTTCGACCAACCAGAAGTTGAACCTTTAAAACCTCAATTTCGGAAATTTCCAGAAGAAGCACGTTTTGAGTCAAGAGAAATGTTCAAAAATTGTGAAAGCAAAAGCTGTCTAGAAGAAACTTCGCAAGACTTACACAACAGTGAGAAAGCTGAATCAACAACTCGACTTTCAAATCTGAAACGATCTTCTTCTGTGGAAACAGAATCTTGTGATTGCACCTGTGAAGAGCCGGAAAATTGTGCTGAAGATTGTTATAGAAAACCCTTCAACACTATGAATTGTTCCCATCACCAGATAACAACCCCAACTTCTCTTAAAAATTTGAGAATTTATCAAAATCAGGAAAAAGATCAAACAAAGCTAAAAATCCAAGTCTCTCAGGCAATTCAAGTCAACTCAGTGTCGTTGCAAAATTTGACATCTCGTTCAGAACAATTTTTGAGTTTCAATTATGAACTGAAGGATTTATCAGAAGAAAAACTTATCAAAACATCCGAATTCAACAAATCCAAAGACACTCTGCTTTCAAAAGTGAATTCTCAAAAGAACATAACTAAGTTTGATGTTGGCACTGATTGCATCGACTTTGACAATGATGTCGACACTGAAAGTCCCAACATCGCTAATGACGATAGAAGTTCGACAAAATCATGTCATTGTTCTCAAGAACCTACCAAATCACAAAACCAAGAAATGGTACTGATCTTTTTGAGCCGTCCAATAAATTTCCTGAATCTCCTTTTTTGTTGCAGAGCCAATTCATTGAATCGATCCTTTTCGACCTAAAAGCTATGAATAGCTTTCGAAAAAATAACTCCCATTGGCAGAGTTTTGCCAGATTGCCTTGTGCATCAACAGGTGGATGGCAAAGACCATCTAAAGATTTGAGTTATCCAGTGACAATCGAAACAGTTCAAGAATTGGGCGCAAATTCACTTTTCGTTAAGTGGAGGGTTCAAAATTTTGGTAATATTGGAGGCTATGAAGTAAATTCGATGATTATTATGTTTACTCGAAATCTCTTTGATTTAATTTTTTTAATATTTTTAGATTTTCCTCAATGGTCATCTGACTAATCGCTACTTTAACTGCATCCATCAGGCAGCAGTTATTTGTGATGTCAATCTTCATTGTTCTCACAGGATAACACTTCGTGCTCAACCACTTTTTCCATTGAGCAATTCAATGCTCGCAAGCGATTCATGCTCTTCATCAACTTCAAATAAAAAATATCCTTCGAATTTAAATACTCATCCTGAAGCGAGTTGTCCACAACCAGATGGTTCTGTTTGGTATCCAAGTGTCTATCATTTTGAACCAAATTCATTAGCAGCACCAATAAATGCGGTACTTTATTGATCACTGCACTGACGTGCTGTTTAAATACTAGTCAAAATAATTATGTTTAAAAATTAAAAAAAAAAAATACAAAAAAAAAGTGTTTGAGTAAAAATTGTTGTGTAAAATGTAAGAAAACAAAAAAAATATTATTAAATCAATTTAAACAATTAATTCAAATTTAAGAATAATATTGTTTCAAAACCATCTCTAAAACGCATTTTTGAAAAAAATCAAAAAATCCTAAGGCTAGAAGTAATGTTGATGTAAGCTATAAGAAACTGAAGTGCCTTAATGTTAAAAATTATATTTTATTTTAATTTAATTATTCGTTATAATTTAAACAAGAAACATAATTTTTAATTTATTTTTATTCGCGTTGATTTGAATCTTTTGTTTGCCAGTACAGTAGGACACACACATTTAATTCTATATTACTTTAAAAGTAACTGTGCTTGATAATTTCTATTCATATTAGTTTTAAGTTGTCTATTGTAGTTTCTTATTGTTTATACACATATTTCATTTTTAATTTAACATTGTTTTTGGTTAATTTATATAGAATCTTTTCGGAGCTTCCATATGATTTTCTTTTAAATGGATGAGAATTTTAAAAATCGTTTTAAAAAAAAACTATTAAAGATCTAATGTTGTAAATATTATTAATAAATAATATTATTTTGTCTGTCATGCCTTTATTATAACAACAAAATATTTATATGATTAAGAGGAAAAGAAAAGTATTTAATCTCCACTATGGTCATTTATTTGCATGCATTACAACAACAACAAACAATAAAAGGAAAATAATTCTTTAATATTTTAAATTTAATAAAAATAAAGATTTTTTTCTTAAAAAAGAACATTTCAAAAATATTTGCCGTTTCTTTTATACGAGCACCATAAATTTACAATTATTTTTTTTTTTTGCTCAACTTACGTACATATGTACATACAACGCCATCTTCAAATTATATTTTTTCAAAGAAAATTTAAAAATTTACGATTGAATCGCACAAAATCCGCTATAACTCGGAAAATAAGGGTCTGATTTTCCAAGTTTGGTGTCTATGGAAAGGTTAGCCCCGTACGCATTTTCCTGATACCAAATTTTTTAGGTACTCCTACGAAAAAGGTGTTTTAGAGGCTTGAAAAGAGAAAAAGGTAAGTTTTTGGGAAATCTGGCATTTTCTTTTCCATTTTCCAACCGATTTTCAAAATTTGTACTTTATTATAATCTTGACTAATCAACGGTCATTTTGGTATGAAAAACTTGCGCGTACGTTAATCACAGGCTTCAAAAAAGCTTTTTAAATCTTCTTCAACAGAAAATTTAACAAAAATACAGGCATTTCATCGTTAAAATTTAATGTTTGAAAAAAGTATGAAAAAGGTGTCCAAAATGGCTCAAAACTTGAGCAATTCTTTCTTGAACATGAGAAATGAAGTTAAATGAAAGAAAACGCATTTTTACAACCCTAACTAAACCAACTAAACCGTTAAAAAAACGTTTTTTTCAAATATTCAAATATTAAAATTTTTGTAATTCCCTTTTTTGTTTTTATTTTTTTTAATAGTTTTAAGTAAATTTTTTTGATAACAAATGTTAAGTATTGTTAAGAGAACAAATCGGGCTTGCATAATAAAATATTAAAAATGATACTTAATAACGTGTTTTTTTGAACAAAATGATACCAAAGTGAAAAACACAACCTGCAAAAGCCAAAAAATGGGTTTAACAATAAATTGCCGGGAAACCGTTACCCGCATAGAAAAAAGTTGTAGGGCGGGTAAAAACTGCTGACTGCCCTTGTGTAAATAAGAAAATAAATTGAAGTATCGGTTGCAATTTGGCGAAGTTAGAGCCAGTTAAAAAAACGTGACAATAAATCATAAAAACCGTTATAAGTCGAAAAGGAAGCGAAAACGAGAAAAACACCTCATAAGTTTTTCGACTTAAAATGACCTCAGAAACACATGGTTGGTAATTGTGGGTGACGTCATAACAAATTTTATAAAAAAAATTCTAAGTCCCTACTGAATGAAAAGTGTGAAAATTTGAAAAATTGACGATTGAAGCGCACAAAATCCGCTATAACTCGGAAAATACAGGTCTGATTTTCCAAGTTGAGGTGTCTATGGAAAGGTTAGCCCCGTGCGCATTTTCCTGATACCAAATTTTTTAGGTACTCCTACGAAAAAGGTGTTTTAGAGGCTTGAAAAGAGAAAAAGGTAAGTTTTTGGGAAATCTGGCATTTTCTTTTCCATTTTCCAACCGATTTTCAAAATTTGTACTTTATTATAATCTTGACTAATCAACGGTCATTTTGGTATGAAAAACTTGCGCGTACGTTAATCACAGGCTTCAAAAAAGCTTTTTAAATCTTCTTCAACAGAAAATTTAACAAAAATACAGGCATTTCATCGTTAAAATTTAATGTTTGAAAAAAGTATGAAAAAGGTGTCCAAAATGGCTCAAAACTTGAGCAATTCTTTCTTGAACATGAGAAATGAAGTTAAATGAAAGAAAACGCATTTTTACAACCCTAACTAAACCAACTAAACCGTTAAAAAAACGTTTTTTTCAAATATTCAAATATTAAAATTTTTGTAATTCCCTTTTTTGTTTTTATTTTTTTTTATAGTTTTAAGTAAATTTTTTTGATAACAAATGTTAAGTATTGTTAAGAGAACAAATCGGGCTTGCATAATAAAATATTAAAAATGATACTTAATAACGTGTTTTTTTGAACAAAATGATACCAAAGTGAAAAACACAACCTGCAAAAGCCAAAAAATGGGTTTAACAATAAATTGCCGGGAAACCGTTACCCGCATAGAAAAAAGTTGTAGGGCGGGTAAAAACTGCTGACTGCCCTTGTGTAAATAAGAAAATAAATTCAAGTATCGGTTGCAATTTGGCAAAGTTAGAGCCAGTTAAAAAAACGTGACAATAAATCATAAAAACCGTTATAAGTCGAAAAGGAAGCGAAAACGAGAAAAACACCTCATAAGTTTTTCGACTTAAAATGACCTCAGAAACACATGGTTGGTAATTGTGGGTGACGTCATAACAAATTTTATAAAAAAAATTCTAAGTCACTGAATGAAAAGTGTGAAAATTTGAAAAATTGACGATTGAAGCGCACAAAATCCGCTATAACTCGGAAAATACAGGTCTGATTTTCCAAGTTGAGGTGTCTATGGAAAGGTTAGCCCCGTGCGCATTTTCCTGATACCAAATTTTTTAGGTACTCCTACGAAAAAGGTGTTTTAGAGGCTTGAAAAGAGAAAAAGGTAAGTTTTTGGGAAATCTGGCATTTTCTTTTCCATTTTCCAACCGATTTTCAAAATTTGTACTTTATTATAATCTTGACTAATCAACGGTCATTTTGGTATGAAAAACTTGCGCGTACGTTAATCACAGGCTTCAAAAAAGCTTTTTAAATCTTCTTCAACAGAAAATTTAACAAAAATACAGGCATTTCATCGTTAAAATTTAATGTTTGAAAAAAGTATGAAAAAGGTGTCCAAAATGGCTCAAAACTTGAGCAATTCTTTCTTGAACATGAGAAATGAAGTTAAATGAAAGAAAACGCATTTTTACAACCCTAACTAAACCAACTAAACCGTTAAAAAAACGTTTTTTTCAAATATTCAAATATTAAAATTTTTGTAATTCCCTTTTTTGTTTTTATTTTTTTTAATAGTTTTAAGTAAATTTTTTTGATAACAAATGTTAAGTATTGTTAAGAGAACAAATCGGGCTTGCATAATAAAATATTAAAAATGATACTTAATAACGTGTTTTTTTGAACAAAATGATACCAAAGTGAAAAACACAACCTGCAAAAGCCAAAAAATGGGTTTAACAATAAATTGCCGGGAAACCGTTACCCGCATAGAAAAAAGTTGTAGGGCGGGTAAAAACTGCTGACTGCCCTTGTGTAAATAAGAAAATAAATTCAAGTATCGGTTGCAATTTGGCAAAGTTAGAGCCAGTTAAAAAAACGTGACAATAAATCATAAAAACCGTTATAAGTCGAAAAGGAAGCGAAAACGAGAAAAACACCTCATAAGTTTTTCGACTTAAAATGACCTCAGAAACACATGGTTGGTAATTGTGGGTGACGTCATAACAAATTTTATAAAAAAAATTCTAAGTCCCTACTGAATGAAAAGTGTGAAAATTTGAAAAATTGACGATTGAAGCGCACAAAATCCGCTATAACTCGGAAAATACAGGTCTGATTTTCCAAGTTGAGGTGTCTATGGAAAGGTTAGCCCCGTGCGCATTTTCCTGATACCAAATTTTTTAGGTACTCCTACGAAAAAGGTGTTTTAGAGGCTTGAAAAGAGAAAAAGGTAAGTTTTTGGGAAATCTGGCATTTTCTTTTCCATTTTCCAACCGATTTTCAAAATTTGTACTTTATTATAATCTTGACTAATCAACGGTCATTTTGGTATGAAAAACTTGCGCGTACGTTAATCACAGGCTTCAAAAAAGCTTTTTAAATCTTCTTCAACAGAAAATTTAACAAAAATACAGGCATTTCATCGTTAAAATTTAATGTTTGAAAAAAGTATGAAAAAGGTGTCCAAAATGGCTCAAAACTTGAGCAATTCTTTCTTGAACATGAGAAATGAAGTTAAATGAAAGAAAACGCATTTTTACAACCCTAACTAAACCAACTAAACCGTTAAAAAAACGTTTTTTTCAAATATTCAAATATTAAAATTTTTGTAATTCCCTTTTTTTTTTTTATTTTTTTTTATAGTTTTAAGTAAATTTTTTTGATAACAAATGTTAAGTATTGTTAAGAGAACAAATCGGGCTTGCATAATAAAATATTAAAAATGATACTTAATAACGTGTTTTTTTGAACAAAATGATACCAAAGTGAAAAACACAACCTGCAAAAGCCAAAAAATGGGTTTAACAATAAATTGCCGGGAAACCGTTACCCGCATAGAAAAAAGTTGTAGGGCGGGTAAAAACTGCTGACTGCCCTTGTGTAAATAAGAAAATAAATTCAAGTATCGGTTGCAATTTGGCAAAGTTAGAGCCAGTTAAAAAAACGTGACAATAAATCATAAAAACCGTTATAAGTCGAAAAGGAAGCGAAAACGAGAAAAACACCTCATAAGTTTTTCGACTTAAAATGACCTCAGAAACACATGGTTGGTAATTGTGGGTGACGTCATAACAAATTTTATAAAAAAAATTCTAAGTCCCTACTGAATGAAAAGTGTGAAAATTTGAAAAATTGACGATTGAAGCGCACAAAATCCGCTATAACTCGGAAAATACAGGTCTGATTTTCCAAGTTGAGGTGTCTATGGAAAGGTTAGCCCCGTGCGCATTTTCCTGATACCAAATTTTTTAGGTACTCCTACGAAAAAGGTGTTTTAGAGGCTTGAAAAGAGAAAAAGGTAAGTTTTTGGGAAATCTGGCATTTTCTTTTCCATTTTCCAACCGATTTTCAAAATTTGTACTTTATTATAATCTTGACTAATCAACGGTCATTTTGGTATGAAAAACTTGCGCGTACGTTAATCACAGGCTTCAAAAAAGCTTTTTAAATCTTCTTCAACAGAAAATTTAACAAAAATACAGGCATTTCATCGTTAAAATTTAATGTTTGAAAAAAGTATGAAAAAGGTGTCCAAAATGGCTCAAAACTTGAGCAATTCTTTCTTGAACATGAGAAATGAAGTTAAATGAAAGAAAACGCATTTTTACAACCCTAACTAAACCAACTAAACCGTTAAAAAAACGTTTTTTTCAAATATTCAAATATTAAAATTTTTGTAATTCCCTTTTTTTTTTTTATTTTTTTTTATAGTTTTAAGTAAATTTTTTTGATAACAAATGTTAAGTATTGTTAAGAGAACAAATCGGGCTTGCATAATAAAATATTAAAAATGATACTTAATAACGTGTTTTTTTGAACAAAATGATACCAAAGTGAAAAACACAACCTGCAAAAGCCAAAAAATGGGTTTAACAATAAATTGCCGGGAAACCGTTACCCGCATAGAAAAAAGTTGTAGGGCGGGTAAAAACTGCTGACTGCCCTTGTGTAAATAAGAAAATAAATTCAAGTATCGGTTGCAATTTGGCAAAGTTAGAGCCAGTTAAAAAAACGTGACAATAAATCATAAAAACCGTTATAAGTCGAAAAGGAAGCGAAAACGAGAAAAACACCTCATAAGTTTTTCGACTTAAAATGACCTCAGAAACACATGGTTGGTAATTGTGGGTGACGTCATAACAAATTTTATAAAAAAAATTCTAAGTCCCTACTGAATGAAAAGTGTGAAAATTTGAAAAATTGACGATTGAAGCGCACAAAATCCGCTATAACTCGGAAAATACAGGTCTGATTTTCCAAGTTGAGGTGTCTATGGAAAGGTTAGCCCCGTGCGCATTTTCCTGATACCAAATTTTTTAGGTACTCCTACGAAAAAGGTGTTTTAGAGGCTTGAAAAGAGAAAAAGGTAAGTTTTTGGGAAATCTGGCATTTTCTTTTCCATTTTCCAACCGATTTTCAAAATTTGTACTTTATTATAATCTTGACTAATCAACGGTCATTTTGGTATGAAAAACTTGCGCGTACGTTAATCACAGGCTTCAAAAAAGCTTTTTAAATCTTCTTCAACAGAAAATTTAACAAAAATACAGGCATTTCATCGTTAAAATTTAATGTTTGAAAAAAGTATGAAAAAGGTGTCCAAAATGGCTCAAAACTTGAGCAATTCTTTCTTGAACATGAGAAATGAAGTTAAATGAAAGAAAACGCATTTTTACAACCCTAACTAAACCAACTAAACCATTAAAAAAACGTTTTTTTTCAAATATTCAAATATTAAAATTTTTGTAATTCCCTTTTTTGTTTTTATTTTTTTTAATAGTTTTAAGTAAATTTTTTTGATAACAAATGTTAAGTATTGTTAAGAGAACAAATCGGGCTTGCATAATAAAATATTAAAAATGATACTTAATAACGTGTTTTTTTGAACAAAATGATACCAAAGTGAAAAACACAACCTGCAAAAGCCAAAAAATGGGTTTAACAATAAATTGCCGGGAAACCGTTACCCGCATAGAAAAAAGTTGTAGGGCGGGTAAAAACTGCTGACTGCCCTTGTGTAAATAAGAAAATAAATTCAAGTATCGGTTGCAATTTGGCAAAGTTAGAGCCAGTTAAAAAAACGTGACAATAAATCATAAAAACCGTTATAAGTCGAAAAGGAAGCGAAAACGAGAAAAACACCTCATAAGTTTTTCGACTTAAAATGACCTCAGAAACACATGGTTGGTAATTGTGGGTGACGTCATAACAAATTTTATAAAAAAAATTCTAAGTCCCTACTGAATGAAAAGTGTGAAAATTTGAAAAATTGACGATTGAAGCGCACAAAATCCGCTATAACTCGGAAAATACAGGTCTGATTTTCCAAGTTGAGGTGTCTATGGAAAGGTTAGCCCCGTGCGCATTTTCCTGATACCAAATTTTTTAGGTACTCCTACGAAAAAGGTGTTTTAGAGGCTTGAAAAGAGAAAAAGGTAAGTTTTTGGGAAATCTGGCATTTTCTTTTCCATTTTCCAACCGATTTTCAAAATTTGTACTTTATTATAATCTTGACTAATCAACGGTCATTTTGGTATGAAAAACTTGCGCGTACGTTAATCACAGGCTTCAAAAAAGCTTTTTAAATCTTCTTCAACAGAAAATTTAACAAAAATACAGGCATTTCATCGTTAAAATTTAATGTTTGAAAAAAGTATGAAAAAGGTGTCCAAAATGGCTCAAAACTTGAGCAATTCTTTCTTGAACATGAGAAATGAAGTTAAATGAAAGAAAACGCATTTTTACAACCCTAACTAAACCAACTAAACCGTTAAAAAAACGTTTTTTTCAAATATTCAAATATTAAAATTTTTGTAATTCCCTTTTTTGTTTTTATTTTTTTTAATAGTTTTAAGTAAATTTTTTTGATAACAAATGTTAAGTATTGTTAAGAGAACAAATCGGGCTTGCATAATAAAATATTAAAAATGATACTTAATAACGTGTTTTTTTGAACAAAATGATACCAAAGTGAAAAACACAACCTGCAAAAGCCAAAAAATGGGTTTAACAATAAATTGCCGGGAAACCGTTACCCGCATAGAAAAAAGTTGTAGGGCGGGTAAAAACTGCTGACTGCCCTTGTGTAAATAAGAAAATAAATTCAAGTATCGGTTGCAATTTGGCAAAGTTAGAGCCAGTTAAAAAAACGTGACAATAAATCATAAAAACCGTTATAAGTCGAAAAGGAAGCGAAAACGAGAAAAACACCTCATAAGTTTTTCGACTTAAAATGACCTCAGAAACACATGGTTGGTAATTGTGGGTGACGTCATAACAAATTTTATAAAAAAAATTCTAAGTCCCTACTGAATGAAAAGTGTGAAAATTTGAAAAATTGACGATTGAAGCGCACAAAATCCGCTATAACTCGGAAAATACAGGTCTGATTTTCCAAGTTGAGGTGTCTATGGAAAGGTTAGCCCCGTGCGCATTTTCCTGATACCAAATTTTTTAGGTACTCCTACGAAAAAGGTGTTTTAGAGGCTTGAAAAGAGAAAAAGGTAAGTTTTTGGGAAATCTGGCATTTTCTTTTCCATTTTCCAACCGATTTTCAAAATTTGTACTTTATTATAATCTTGACTAATCAACGGTCATTTTGGTATGAAAAACTTGCGCGTACGTTAATCACAGGCTTCAAAAAAGCTTTTTAAATCTTCTTCAACAGAAAATTTAACAAAAATACAGGCATTTCATCGTTAAAATTTAATGTTTGAAAAAAGTATGAAAAAGGTGTCCAAAATGGCTCAAAACTTGAGCAATTCTTTCTTGAACATGAGAAATGAAGTTAAATGAAAGAAAACGCATTTTTACAACCCTAACTAAACCAACTAAACCGTTAAAAAAACGTTTTTTTCAAATATTCAAATATTAAAATTTTTGTAATTCCCTTTTTTGTTTTTATTTTTTTTAATAGTTTTAAGTAAATTTTTTTGATAACAAATGTTAAGTATTGTTAAGAGAACAAATCGGGCTTGCATAATAAAATATTAAAAATGATACTTAATAACGTGTTTTTTTGAACAAAATGATACCAAAGTGAAAAACACAACCTGCAAAAGCCAAAAAATGGGTTTAACAATAAATTGCCGGGAAACCGTTACCCGCATAGAAAAAAGTTGTAGGGCGGGTAAAAACTGCTGACTGCCCTTGTGTAAATAAGAAAATAAATTCAAGTATCGGTTGCAATTTGGCGAAGTTAGAGCCAGTTAAAAAAACGTGACAATAAATCATAAAAACTGTTATAAGTCGAAAAGGAAGCGAAAACGAGAAAAACACCTCATAAGTTTTTCGACTTAAAATGACCTCAGAAACACATGGTTGGTAATTGTGGGTGACGTCATAACAAATTTTATAAAAAAAATTCTAAGTCCCTACTGAATGAAAAGTGTGAAAATTTGAAAAATTGACGATTGAAGCGCACAAAATCCGCTATAACTCGGAAAATACAGGTCTGATTTTCCAAGTTGAGGTGTCTATGGAAAGGTTAGCCGCGTGCGCATTTTCCTGATACCAAATTTTTTAGGTACTCTTAGGAAAAAGGTGTTTTAGAGGCTTGAAAAGAGAAAAAGGTAAGTTTTTGGGAAAACTGGCATTTTCTTTTCCATTTTCCAACCGATTTTCAAAATTTGTACTTTATTATAATCTTGACTAATCAACGGTCATTTTGGTATGAAAAACTTGCGCGTACGTTAATCACAGGCTTCAAAAAAGCTTTTTAAATCTTCTTCAACAGAAAATTTAACAAAAATACAGGCATTTCATCGTTAAAATTTAATGTTTGAAAAAAGTATGAAAAAGGTGTCCAAAATGGCTCAAAACTTGAGCAATTCTTTCTTGAACATGAGAAATGAAGTTAAATGAAAGAAAACGCATTTTTACAACCCTAACTAAACCAACTAAACCGTTAAAAAAACGTTTTTTTCAAATATTCAAATATTAAAATTTTTGTAATTCCCTTTTTTGTTTTTATTTTTTTTAATAGTTTTAAGTAAATTTTTTTGATAACAAATGTTAAGTATTGTTAAGAGAACAAATCGGGCTTGCATAATAAAATATTAAAAATGATACTTAATAACGTGTTTTTTTGAACAAAATGATACCAAAGTGAAAAACACAACCTGCAAAAGCCAAAAAATGGGTTTAACAATAAATTGCCGGGAAACCGTTACCCGCATAGAAAAAAGTTGTAGGGCGGGTAAAAACTGCTGACTGCCCTTGTGTAAATAAGAAAATAAATTCAAGTATCGGTTGCAATTTGGCGAAGTTAGAGCCAGTTAAAAAAACGTGACAATAAATCATAAAAACTGTTATAAGTCGAAAAGGAAGCGAAAACGAGAAAAACACCTCATAAGTTTTTCGACTTAAAATGACCTCAGAAACACATGGTTGGTAATTGTGGGTGACGTCATAACAAATTTTATAAAAAAAATTCTAAGTCCCTACTGAATGAAAAGTGTGAAAATTTGAAAAATTGACGATTGAAGCGCACAAAATCCGCTATAACTCGGAAAATACAGGTCTGATTTTCCAAGTTGAGGTGTCTATGGAAAGGTTAGCCCCGTGCGCATTTTCCTGATACCAAATTTTTTAGGTACTCCTACGAAAAAAGTGTTTTAGAGGCTTGAAAAGAGAAAAAGGTAAGTTTTTGGGAAATCTGGCATTTTCTTTTCCATTTTCCAACCGATTTTCAAAATTTGTACTTTATTATAATCTTGACTAATCAACGGTCATTTTGGTATGAAAAACTTGCGCGTACGTTAATCACAGGCTTCAAAAAAGCTTTTTAAATCTTCTTCAACAGAAAATTTAACAAAAATACAGGCATTTCATCGTTAAAATTTAATGTTTGAAAAAAGTATGAAAAAGGTGTCCAAAATGGCTCAAAACTTGAGCAATTCTTTCTTGAACATGAGAAATGAAGTTAAATGAAAGAAAACGCATTTTTACAACCCTAACTAAACCAACTAAACCGTTAAAAAAACGTTTTTTTCAAATATTCAAATATTAAAATTTTTGTAATTCCCTTTTTTGTTTTTATTTTTTTTAATAGTTTTAAGTAAATTTTTTTGATAACAAATGTTAAGTATTGTTAAGAGAACAAATCGGGCTTGCATAATAAAATATTAAAAATGATACTTAATAACGTGTTTTTTTGAACAAAATGATACCAAAATGAAAAACACAACCTGCAAAAGCCAAAAAATGGGTTTAACAATAAATTGCCGGGAAACCGTTACCCGCATAGAAAAAAGTTGTAGGGCGGGTAAAAACTGCTGACTGCCCTTGTGTAAATAAGAAAATAAATTCAAGTATCGGTTGCAATTTGGCGAAGTTAGAGCCAGTTAAAAAAACGTGACAATAAATCATAAAAACTGTTATAAGTCGAAAAGGAAGCGAAAACGAGAAAAACACCTCATAAGTTTTTCGACTTAAAATGACCTCAGAAACACATGGTTGGTAATTGTGGGTGACGTCATAACAAATTTTATAAAAAAAATTCTAAGTCCCTACTGAATGAAAAGTGTGAAAATTTGAAAAATTGACGATTGAAGCGCACAAAATCCGCTATAACTCGGAAAATACAGGTCTGATTTTCCAAGTTGAGGTGTCTATGGAAAGGTTAGCCCCGTGCGCATTTTCCTGATACCAAATTTTTTAGGTACTCCTACGAAAAAGGTGTTTTAGAGGCTTGAAAAGAGAAAAAGGTAAGTTTTTGGGAAAACTGGCATTTTCTTTTCCATTTTCCAACCGATTTTCAAAATTTGTACTTTATTATAATCTTGACTAATCAACGGTCATTTTGGTATGAAAAACTTGCGCGTACGTTAATCACAGGCTTCAAAAAAGCTTTTTAAATCTTCTTCAACAGAAAATTTAACAAAAATACAGGCATTTCATCGTTAAAATTTAATGTTTGAAAAAAGTATGAAAAAGGTGTCCCAAATGGCTCAAAACTTGAGCAATTCTTTCTTGAACATGAGAAATGAAGTTAAATGAAAGAAAACGCATTTTTACAGCCCTAACTAAACCGTTAAAAAAACGTTTTTTTTCAAATATTCAAATATTAAAATTTTTGTAATTCCCTTTTTTGTTTTTATTTTTTTTAATAGTTTTAAGTAAATTTTTTTGATAACAAATGTTAAGTATTGTTAAGAGAACAAATCGGGCTTGCATAATAAAATATTAAAAATGATACTTAATAACGTGTTTTTTTGAACAAAATGATACCAAAGTGAAAAACACAACCTGCAAAAGCCAAAAAATGGGTTTAACAATAAATTGCCGGGAAACCGTTACCCGCATAGAAAAAAGTTGTAGGGCGGGTAAAAACTGCTGACTGCCCTTGTGTAAATAAGAAAATAAATTCAAGTATCGGTTGCAATTTGGCAAAGTTAGAGCCAGTTAAAAAAACGTGACAATAAATCATAAAAACCGTTATAAGTCGAAAAGGAAGCGAAAACGAGAAAAACACCTCATAAGTTTTTCGACTTAAAATGACCTCAGAAACACATGGTTGGTAATTGTGGGTGACGTCATAACAAATTTTATAAAAAAAATTCTAAGTCCCTACTGAATGAAAAGTGTGAAAATTTGAAAAATTGACGATTGAAGCGCACAAAATCCGCTATAACTCGGAAAATACAGGTCTGATTTTCCAAGTTGAGGTGTCTATGGAAAGGTTAGCCCCGTGCGCATTTTCCTGATACCAAATTTTTTAGGTACTCCTACGAAAAAGGTGTTTTAGAGGCTTGAAAAGAGAAAAAGGTAAGTTTTTGGGAAATCTGGCATTTTCTTTTCCATTTTCCAACCGATTTTCAAAATTTGTACTTTATTATAATCTTGACTAATCAACGGTCATTTTGGTATGAAAAACTTGCGCGTACGTTAATCACAGGCTTCAAAAAAGCTTTTTAAATCTTCTTCAACAGAAAATTTAACAAAAATACAGGCATTTCATCGTTAAAATTTAATGTTTGAAAAAAGTATGAAAAAGGTGTCCAAAATGGCTCAAAACTTGAGCAATTCTTTCTTGAACATGAGAAATGAAGTTAAATGAAAGAAAACGCATTTTTACAACCCTAACTAAACCAACTAAACCGTTAAAAAAACGTTTTTTTCAAATATTCAAATATTAAAATTTTTGTAATTCCCTTTTTTGTTTTTATTTTTTTTAATAGTTTTAAGTAAATTTTTTTGATAACAAATGTTAAGTATTGTTAAGAGAACAAATCGGGCTTGCATAATAAAATATTAAAAATGATACTTAATAACGTGTTTTTTTGAACAAAATGATACCAAAGTGAAAAACACAACCTGCAAAAGCCAAAAAATGGGTTTAACAATAAATTGCCGGGAAACCGTTACCCGCATAGAAAAAAGTTGTAGGGCGGGTAAAAACTGCTGACTGCCCTTGTGTAAATAAGAAAATAAATTCAAGTATCGGTTGCAATTTGGCGAAGTTAGAGCCAGTTAAAAAAACGTGACAATAAATCATAAAAACTGTTATAAGTCGAAAAGGAAGCGAAAACGAGAAAAACACCTCATAAGTTTTTCGACTTAAAATGACCTCAGAAACACATGGTTGGTAATTGTGGGTGACGTCATAACAAATTTTATAAAAAAAATTCTAAGTCCCTACTGAATGAAAAGTGTGAAAATTTGAAAAATTGACGATTGAAGCGCACAAAATCCGCTATAACTCGGAAAATACAGGTCTGATTTTCCAAGTTGAGGTGTCTATGGAAAGGTTAGCCCCGTGCGCATTTTCCTGATACCAAATTTTTTAGGTACTCCTACGAAAAAGGTGTTTTAGAGGCTTGAAAAGAGAAAAAGGTAAGTTTTTGGGAAAACTGGCATTTTCTTTTCCATTTTCCAACCGATTTTCAAAATTTGTACTTTATTATAATCTTGACTAATCAACGGTCATTTTGGTATGAAAAACTTGCGCGTACGTTAATCACAGGCTTCAAAAAAGCTTTTTAAATCTTCTTCAACAGAAAATTTAACAAAAATACAGGCATTTCATCGTTAAAATTTAATGTTTGAAAAAAGTATGAAAAAGGTGTCCCAAATGGCTCAAAACTTGAGCAATTCTTTCTTGAACATGAGAAATGAAGTTAAATGAAAGAAAACGCATTTTTACAGCCCTAACTAAACCGTTAAAAAAACGTTTTTTTCAAATATTCAAATATTAAAATTTTTGTAATTCCCTTTTTTGTTTTTATTTTTTTTAATAGTTTTAAGTAAATTTTTTTTATAACAAATGTTAAGTATCATTAAGAGAACAAATCGGGCTTGCATAATAAAATATTAAAAATGATACTTAATAACGTGTTTTTTTGAACAAAATGATACCAAAGTGAAAAACACAACCTGCAAAAGCCAAAAAATGGGTTTAACAATAAATTGCAGGGAAACCGTTACCCGCATAGAAAAAAGTTGTAGGGCGGGTAAAAACTGCTGACTGCCCTTGTGTAAATAAGAAAATAAATTCAAGTATCGGTTGCAATTTGGCGAAGTTAGAGCCAGTTAAAAAAACGTGACAATAAATCATAAAAACCGTTATAAGTCGAAAAGGAAGCGAAAACGAGAAAAACACCTCATAAGTTTTTCGACTTAAAATGACCTCAGAAACACATGGTTGGTAATTGTGGGTGACGTCATAACAAATTTTATAAAAAAAATTCTAAGTCCCTACTGAATGAAAAGTGTGAAAATTTGAAAAATTGACGATTGAAGCGCACAAAATCCGCTATAACTCGGAAAATACAGGTCTGATTTTCCAAGTTGAGGTGTCTATGGAAAGGTTAGCCCCGTGCGCATTTTCCTGATACCAAATTTTTTAGGTACTCCTACGAAAAAGGTGTTTTAGAGGCTTGAAAAGAGAAAAAGGTAAGTTTTTGGGAAATCTGGCATTTTCTTTTCCATTTTCCAACCGATTTTCAAAATTTGTACTTTATTATAATCTTGACTAATCAACGGTCATTTTGGTATGAAAAACTTGCGCGTACGTTAATCACAGGCTTCAAAAAAGCTTTTTAAATCTTCTTCAACAGAAAATTTAACAAAAATACAGGCATTTCATCGTTAAAATTTAATGTTTGAAAAAAGTATGAAAAAGGTGTCCAAAATGGCTCAAAACTTGAGCAATTCTTTCTTGAACATGAGAAATGAAGTTAAATGAAAGAAAACGCATTTTTACAACCCTAACTAAACCAACTAAACCGTTAAAAAAACGTTTTTTTTCAAATATTCAAATATTAAAATTTTTGTAATTCCCTTTTTTGTTTTTATTTTTTTTAATAGTTTTAAGTAAATTTTTTTGATAACAAATGTTAAGTATTGTTAAGAGAACAAATCGGGCTTGCATAATAAAATATTAAAAATGATACTTAATAACGTGTTTTTTTGAACAAAATGATACCAAAGTGAAAAACACAACCTGCAAAAGCCAAAAAATGGGTTTAACAATAAATTGCCGGGAAACCGTTACCCGCATAGAAAAAAGTTGTAGGGCGGGTAAAAACTGCTGACTGCCCTTGTGTAAATAAGAAAATAAATTCAAGTATCGGTTGCAATTTGGCAAAGTTAGAGCCAGTTAAAAAAACGTGACAATAAATCATAAAAACCGTTATAAGTCGAAAAGGAAGCGAAAACGAGAAAAACACCTCATAAGTTTTTCGACTTAAAATGACCTCAGAAACACATGGTTGGTAATTGTGGGTGACGTCATAACAAATTTTATAAAAAAAATTCTAAGTCCCTACTGAATGAAAAGTGTGAAAATTTGAAAAATTGACGATTGAAGCGCACAAAATCCGCTATAACTCGGAAAATACAGGTCTGATTTTCCAAGTTGAGGTGTCTATGGAAAGGTTAGCCCCGTGCGCATTTTCCTGATACCAAATTTTTTAGGTACTCCTACGAAAAAGGTGTTTTAGAGGCTTGAAAAGAGAAAAAGGTAAGTTTTTGGGAAATCTGGCATTTTCTTTTCCATTTTCCAACCGATTTTCAAAATTTGTACTTTATTATAATCTTGACTAATCAACGGTCATTTTGGTATGAAAAACTTGCGCGTACGTTAATCACAGGCTTCAAAAAAGCTTTTTAAATCTTCTTCAACAGAAAATTTAACAAAAATACAGGCATTTCATCGTTAAAATTTAATGTTTGAAAAAAGTATGAAAAAGGTGTCCAAAATGGCTCAAAACTTGAGCAATTCTTTCTTGAACATGAGAAATGAAGTTAAATGAAAGAAAACGCATTTTTACAACCCTAACTAAACCAACTAAACCGTTAAAAAAACGTTTTTTTCAAATATTCAAATATTAAAATTTTTGTAATTCCCTTTTTTGTTTTTATTTTTTTTAATAGTTTTAAGTAAATTTTTTTGATAACAAATGTTAAGTATTGTTAAGAGAACAAATCGGGCTTGCATAATAAAATATTAAAAATGATACTTAATAACGTGTTTTTTTGAACAAAATGATACCAAAGTGAAAAACACAACCTGCAAAAGCCAAAAAATGGGTTTAACAATAAATTGCCGGGAAACCGTTACCCGCATAGAAAAAAGTTGTAGGGCGGGTAAAAACTGCTGACTGCCCTTGTGTAAATAAGAAAATAAATTCAAGTATCGGTTGCAATTTGGCGAAGTTAGAGCCAGTTAAAAAAACGTGACAATAAATCATAAAAACTGTTATAAGTCGAAAAGGAAGCGAAAACGAGAAAAACACCTCATAAGTTTTTCGACTTAAAATGACCTCAGAAACACATGGTTGGTAATTGTGGGTGACGTCATAACAAATTTTATAAAAAAAATTCTAAGTCCCTACTGAATGAAAAGTGTGAAAATTTGAAAAATTGACGATTGAAGCGCACAAAATCCGCTATAACTCGGAAAATACAGGTCTGATTTTCCAAGTTGAGGTGTCTATGGAAAGGTTAGCCGCGTGCGCATTTTCCTGATACCAAATTTTTTAGGTACTCCTAGGAAAAAGGTGTTTTAGAGGCTTGAAAAGAGAAAAAGGTAAGTTTTTGGGAAAACTGGCATTTTCTTTTCCATTTTCCAACCGATTTTCAAAATTTGTACTTTATTATAATCTTGACTAATCAACGGTCATTTTGGTATGAAAAACTTGCGCGTACGTTAATCACAGGCTTCAAAAAAGCTTTTTAAATCTTCTTCAACAGAAAATTTAACAAAAATACAGGCATTTCATCGTTAAAATTTAATGTTTGAAAAAAGTATGAAAAAGGTGTCCAAAATGGCTCAAAACTTGAGCAATTCTTTCTTGAACATGAGAAATGAAGTTAAATGAAAGAAAACGCATTTTTACAACCCTAACTAAACCAACTAAACCGTTAAAAAAACGTTTTTTTCAAATATTCAAATATTAAAATTTTTGTAATTCCCTTTTTTGTTTTTATTTTTTTTAATAGTTTTAAGTAAATTTTTTTGATAACAAATGTTAAGTATTGTTAAGAGAACAAATCGGGCTTGCATAATAAAATATTAAAAATGATACTTAATAACGTGTTTTTTTGAACAAAATGATACCAAAGTGAAAAACACAACCTGCAAAAGCCAAAAAATGGGTTTAACAATAAATTGCCGGGAAACCGTTACCCGCATAGAAAAAAGTTGTAGGGCGGGTAAAAACTGCTGACTGCCCTTGTGTAAATAAGAAAATAAATTCAAGTATCGGTTGCAATTTGGCGAAGTTAGAGCCAGTTAAAAAAACGTGACAATAAATCATAAAAACTGTTATAAGTCGAAAAGGAAGCGAAAACGAGAAAAACACCTCATAAGTTTTTCGACTTAAAATGACCTCAGAAACACATGGTTGGTAATTGTGGGTGACGTCATAACAAATTTTATAAAAAAAATTCTAAGTCCCTACTGAATGAAAAGTGTGAAAATTTGAAAAATTGACGATTGAAGCGCACAAAATCCGCTATAACTCGGAAAATACAGGTCTGATTTTCCAAGTTGAGGTGTCTATGGAAAGGTTAGCCCCGTGCGCATTTTCCTGATACCAAATTTTTTAGGTACTCCTACGAAAAAAGTGTTTTAGAGGCTTGAAAAGAGAAAAAGGTAAGTTTTTGGGAAATCTGGCATTTTCTTTTCCATTTTCCAACCGATTTTCAAAATTTGTACTTTATTATAATCTTGACTAATCAACGGTCATTTTGGTATGAAAAACTTGCGCGTACGTTAATCACAGGCTTCAAAAAAGCTTTTTAAATCTTCTTCAACAGAAAATTTAACAAAAATACAGGCATTTCATCGTTAAAATTTAATGTTTGAAAAAAGTATGAAAAAGGTGTCCCAAATGGCTCAAAACTTGAGCAATTCTTTCTTGAACATGAGAAATGAAGTTAAATGAAAGAAAACGCATTTTTACAGCCCTAACTAAACCGTTAAAAAAACGTTTTTTTCAAATATTCAAATATTAAAATTTTTGTAATTCCCTTTTTTGTTTTTATTTTTTTTAATAGTTTTAAGTAAATTTTTTTGATAACAAATGTTAAGTATTGTTAAGAGAACAAATCGGGCTTGCATAATAAAATATTAAAAATGATACTTAATAACGTGTTTTTTTGAACAAAATGATACCAAAGTGAAAAACACAACCTGCAAAAGCCAAAAAATGGGTTTAACAATAAATTGCCGGGAAACCGTTACCCGCATAGAAAAAAGTTGTAGGGCGGGTAAAAACTGCTGACTGCCCTTGTGTAAATAAGAAAATAAATTCAAGTATCGGTTGCAATTTGGCGAAGTTAGAGCCAGTTAAAAAAACGTGACAATAAATCATAAAAACCGTTATAAGTCGAAAAGGAAGCGAAAACGAGAAAAACACCTCATAAGTTTTTCGACTTAAAATGACCTCAGAAACACATGGTTGGTAATTGTGGGTGACGTCATAACAAATTTTATAAAAAAAATTCTAAGTCCCTACTGAATGAAAAGTGTGAAAATTTGAAAAATTGACGATTGAAGCGCACAAAATCCGCTATAACTCGGAAAATAAGGGTCTGATTTTCCAAGTTGAGGTGTCTATGGAAAGGTTAGCCCCGTGCGCATTTTCCTGATACCGAATTTTTTAAGTACTCCTACGAAAAAGGTGTTTTAGAGGCTTGAAAAGAGAAAAAGGTAAGTTTTTGGAAAAACTAGCATTTTCTTTTTCATTTTCCAACCGATTTTCAAAATTTGTACTTTATTATAATCTTGACTAATCAACGGTCATTTTGGTATGAAAAACTTGCACGTACGTTAACCACAGGCTTCAAAAAAGCTTTTTAAATCTTCTTCAACAGAAAATTTAACAAAAATACAGGCATTTCATCGTTAAAATTCAATGTTTTAAAAAAGTATGAAAAAGGTGTCCCAAATGGCTCAAAACTTGAGCAATTCTTTCTTGAACATGAGAAATGAAGTTAAATGAAAGAAAACGCATTTTTACAACCCTAACTAAACCAACTAAACCGTTAAAAAAACGTTTTTTTCAAATATTCAAATATTAAAATTTTTGTAATTCCCTTTTTTTGTTTTTATTTTTTTTAATAGTTTTAAGTAAATTTT
The DNA here is from genome assembly GCA_951394125.1 of Epistrophe eligans. Classification (NCBI taxonomy): domain Eukaryota; kingdom Metazoa; phylum Arthropoda; class Insecta; order Diptera; family Syrphidae; genus Epistrophe; species Epistrophe eligans. Next base: position 56,038,913 of record OX596031.1, read on the forward strand.
TTTGATAACAAATGTTAAGTATTGTTAAGAGAACAAATCGGGCTTGCATAATAAAATATTAAAAATGATACTTAATAACGTGTTTTTTTGAACAAAATGATACCAAAGTGAAAAACACAACCTGCAAAAGCCAAAAAATGGGTTTAACAATAAATTGCCGGGAAACCGTTACCCGCATAGAAAAAAGTTGTAGGGCGGGTAAAAACTGCTGACTGCCCTTGTGTAAATAAGAAAATAAATTCAAGTATCGGTTGCAATTTGGCGAAGTTAGAGCCAGTTAAAAAAACGTGACAATAAATCATAAAAACCGTTATAAGTCGAAAAGGAAGCGAAAACGAGAAAAACACCTCATAAGTTTTTCGACTTAAAATGACCTCAGAAACACATGGTTGGTAATTGTGGGTGACGTCATAACAAATTTTATAAAAAAAATTCTAAGTCCCTACTGAATGAAAGTGTGAAAATTTGAAAAATTGACGATTGAAGCGCACAAAATCCGCTATAACTCGGAAAATACAGGTCTGATTTTCCAAGTTGAGGTGTCTATGGAAAGGTTAGCCCCGTGCGCATTTTCCTGATACCAAATTTTTTTGGTACTCCTAGGAAAAAGGTGTTTTAGAGGCTTGAAAAGAGAAAAAGGTAAGTTTTTGGGAAAACTGGCATTTTCTTTTCCATTTTCCAACCGATTTTCAAAATTTGTACTTTATTATAATCTTGACTAATCAACGGTCATTTTGGTATGAAAAACTTGCGCGTACGTTAATCACAGGCTTCAAAAAAGCTTTTTAAATCTTCTTCAACAGAAAATTTAACAAAAATACAGGCATTTCATCGTTAAAATTTAATGTTTGAAAAAAGTATGAAAAAGGTGTCTCAAAATGGCCTATAACGTTAGGATTTTTTTCTCGGTGGTACTAGGTTACCTTTACGCCTTCCTTTCTTCCGCTATAAAGTAAACAATAAAAAAACAGAAACATTTTTATTGAAATTTTTTTATTCCTTCGTAAATTTTTTCGTACTCCTTGAGTACGAATTTTATTAAAATAAAACAGTTAATTTGTATAAGCCAATAGTAAAAAAAAAACAATAATTGTAAAAATAAAATTAAAAAAAATATTTGTATGTTTCTTTTTTCTTGTAATTGTTAGATTTCTGCATGTATAGCTTTTGAGCTATTCGGGAACTTATGGAGGTATGAGTCGATGTGGAAGTATTGGTTTTCCTTAAGAAAACTTTTATGAGGATCTCTGTGTGATTCATGCAATTAATGGTTAGAGCACACTCTCGGATATATGTATACGTAAATATGTACAAATTTTTAATTCTATTTTTTGTTTTAAAACTTAAAATTATCACTCTCCAGACAACACAACGACTTTTATCTCCTTAAACATGGTTCACATGTACCCGGCTTGACAAAACTGGGATGGCATTGAGGACATTTGGGATTTTCACCATACCATCGGTCGCTAGATGGTGCTACAACATCAACCCTTCGCTGAGGTATTTTCAACTGAAATGAATTGAATGTGTCAGAATGTTCGTAACCAGTCCGGCCATTCTCCAAGGGGAAGAGGTAATCTGGCACCGAGAAATCCATTCTCAGTTGATTGATGTCCTGTTCGGTGGGAAGGGTTGGTGAAATTTTGTTCTCTTCCGTGCCTGGTGATGGGAAGTTTTTGATTGATCTTGATGTTGGAGTTCGAGAAGTCGAAGAATCTATGGAACGTTGAGTTTTATTCGAGAGGAATGGATTGCCGGCGTATTTCTGAGTGTTCGTTGTCGATTTTGTTGTTGTGGAGATGGTAGACTTCACCTGGTCTGAGGTGTATGATAGTGGGGCGTCTTGTTCTTCCCGACCATCAACTCCGATCGGGGCATCGAATTTCGGTGGCTCTAGACCATTCGAAGGGATCTTCCATTCAAAATATATCGGCGGACCTTGAGTTGTGGCAGTGTCATGAAGCACCAGATCGGATAGAGGTGGAAGAAGTTCTCGAGATGGAGCAGCTAAATTTTTCGAAGTTGTCTTCGTTGCTGTGAAGGGTGATGGAAGTGGGAAGGTTTTAGAACCCGATGCAGGGATACTGTAGTCCAAGGCGGAATCCTCAGATTGGGTAACTTTTGATGATGCTGCAGTCAATGTTGTTGATTCAACAGTAAATGGCATTCCAGCAAAGGTTGTTGGTCTGGTCGGTGGCCTCGGGGTTGTTGTACTGGTCGTCGTAGTAACCTTAACTGTGAAAGGAGCTGCTGTGGAGCTTTGTAGTGGGATATCAGTTAATTGGGTTGTATCGTTCTGGTTGTAAATTGGGTACAAAAACGGTGGCTCATAAATGCGGGAAGGCGTCTTCACTGCTGGAGGCTTCGTCGAAGACAACTTCGTGTGTTTATCCTCAGCTGAATTGTCCCCAGAAGTATTGTATCTTGTGCTATGAGCAGTTCCTAGAAGCTCATCAGAGGTATCCAACTGTCGATTAACAAATGGTGCTGGAGTTGTGGTAGTAACTGTATTAAAGTTGATTGTTGAGGTTTGAGGCCTTGGAGCTGGGCTTGCAGCCAAAGGAGGTGGTCTGGTCGTCAGTGATGGTGAGGGAGGAGCTGGTGGCAGGATCTCTCGACTTGGCTGGGGGATTTTCCAGCGAGTAGGGGTAGGCGAAGGATGATTCAAGGTGAGTGTCTTGTCGATGTTTTTTCGTTCATTAAAATCAGATATGCTATTTTGTACTGCAGGAAGTTGCTGCAATTAAAAAAAGAAAAACATTAAAAAATCATTCTCTCTTGGCTTGATAGTTAAATCCTGATCACATACTTTGAATTGATTTCTAAACGATTCTCCTGAATAATCTGGTGCATAGGGACGATCAAGTAAGTCAGGACGTGGTGTTCGTAAATGATTCTCTTCATCTGGCACAAACGGTTTATCTCGTTGACCTGCAAGCAAGTATAATAGAATTAGAATTTTTTTTTTAAATTTTGTTGTCGATTAAAAAAAACACTTCATATTTTTAGACTCACCAATCAATAAATTCGCTGTATAATCCATTTCTGCTTTAGAACAATTCACCATATACCAATGATCGCAAATTAACATTCGTTGCTGAAATAATGTTGTATTCGGACATGAATAGCTAAATTGACGTCCAAGACCATCGCACATGTGATAAACTTGACAGCCTGTCTCGATGTCAGCATAATAACCAGCTGGACGACCTGTGCAGGAAAAGGATGTTTTCGGGAAGTTCCGGTGGCGACCTATGGCATTTTGACTCTGAAAAAAGAAAAAAAAAATCGTTGAAAGAAGTCTCTTGATTTTCAAAAATGAAGTGTAATTTGTAAATATATTTGTAATAGAGATAATACTGCAATAATAAAAACGCTAACAGTTGGTTACTTGCTAATGTTAGAAAGGGCAAATACAGGTATGATAATAAGCTATAACTCCTAATGGTGTACGTGAGTAGGTACTCAATCTGTTTTTTTTTTTTTTTAATTGACAATAATTAAGTGACTAACAAAATCTCAATTTATAACAGTTTGGTTTTTAAAGGAATTGTTTTCGAGGCTCCGCAGGGGCGGAACCCTCCACTGGTAGGCAAACAGGTTTTTTTTCATATCGTGTGGAGGCTGTTATAACTGTTATAAATTGGCATTTATCTCTTGTCTCAACCTTTATTTGAAGGAAGTGAATAAAGAAATGATAATTTACAACAGTTTTTTTTTATAAAGGTACTGTTTATGTGGACCCGTAGGGTCGGGGCTTTGCAATGGCGATAAACTGTTATAACTGTTATAAATTGTTATGATTACTACCACCACACAGCTATAATTTTTTTTTAAATTAAACATAAAAATGGAAATAGATACCACCCCTTTTTCCCCTTAATATATTTCTATTCGAACGTTTCATGAGGACCAAAATAGAATCTTATTTTTGTATATTTTTTAATTGTAAGGATTCACAAAACTAGTGTTTTTCTTCAAGCTTTCTGGCTTTCTAAACATAAATAAAAATAATAAAATCAATAATTCGCCACAATAATTTTCTTTACATGTCGCCTCGACTGATGTGCATTCAACAATGTCCAACAACACAGCCACATCAATTATGAGCTTTGTTCATAGGTTGCTGTGCTGTATGGACATGGATTTTTGACCATGATTTTTTTTTTCTAGAATGTTCATAATCGGCGAGCATTCTTTATTTCCAGTGGAGGCGTCCGGCGTAGTAAAGACTTTTGCAACACCATTGGTTCCACATACAAGTTCTCATACACATACATAGGCACATATATTTATAGATTTATCATGGTTGGTATAAAAATCAATTTATATTTATGAATAAAAACAGTTCCTCATTTAAATGAAAGCTATTTTACATTTTAAAAATAAATAAAACACAAAGCTTTTTTTATCAAAAGAAAAATAAATATTGCCATAAAGGATTTTATCTGCCGAAATAGCTCAGTTGGGAGAGCGTTAGACTGAAGATCTAAAGGTCCCCGGTTCGATCCCGGGTTTCGGCAGCCTTTTTAATTTTTAATTTCTCATCCTAATCTAATACATGTTTATTTGTCTTTTACCATAATTGACGAAATTTTACGACTTTCCAGAAAAAGGTCTACTTTTTTGCTTTGCTGATTTTTTTTTTGTTAGCCTTGGTACTTTTGGGTTTTGAAAAATATTATTTAAACGCCCCGTAAAATATTTAGCAACTTTCACATTGATGATGAGGACAGATGTAAATTAACTTAAATTTAATTAGTTTACATCCGGAATCAAATTTTATTCTGGATTAAGGAGTGAATAATATGACCGTTAAATTTTTTGTTGATAATCAGCCAATTATTAGGGAAAATTTTCCTTTCAGCAAAATAGCTATCGTGAATAATTTTTCCAGGGAACTTTTTTCTAATATCAATGCAAATATTTCCCCAAGTAAGTTTTTGAGGAAAAATTATTTTGTGGAAGATTCCTGATGGAAAAAATAAATTGGCTAAATATTTTCATTAATTTATGTATTTCTCATTTAATTCATTTATATTGCCGTTCGGAGTCCTGCTGTAATGGTTCAGAGTTGTAAGTCACTATAAGCCCTAGGTTTTACACGAAAGAACGGTCGCATCAACAAATGTATATCTTCAATTCTACATAAATTACCTACATATTTACATAATAAATAAATCAGTAAACTAACGCCCAACTCTTCTTCATAAATTCTTCAAGTGTATTGTTTGTGACATCTTTTGTGACCCTGAGGCACATAAGTTATAACATCTAACTGATGATGCGAGTTAAAGCAAGCGCATATATTTCTTATCGTCATCATCAGCAACATGCCAATTTATAGTAAACGAGGCATTTTGTCAAACAGAAATAACAATGCACCGGGAGCAAATCAATTTTAATTTATGAACCAACTCGCCATGAAGTTAATTTTCTAGAGTTATAAAGTTTTGGTATACTTTAACTAACTTATAGTAATAGGGTAGCGGGTATAGAATTTTGTTTTATTGTAATAATGTTGAGCTAAAGCCATTTCTTGAGAAGATGTCAAAGAAATCAATCAACAGTTCCACTAACTCTGTCTCATCAGTCGCTGAATAAATTATGTGAATAGTTTTTAAAAGCTGATGGGAAAGTTTGTGCAAAAAGTTCGAGAGACTGGTATGCTATTGGACAACACTCATGGTCCCCTACGTCGTTCCGAGCGCACAGACGAGAATGTGGCTGGAGAGAGTGTGAGATTCAATTCAACAACGTTTCGGTCAACGGTGGGCGTTACAGGGCCATGTTAACCGAATGATTTCATGCAGGATGGCGCGCCATGCAACACAGCCCATGCCACAATCGATATTTTGTGCACCAAATTTCCAAATCATGTTATCAGTCGTCTTGCCAGTAAAGCCTTGAAGGCCTAATGTGGCCTATGTACTATCCCATATCTAACCCTATCCTGTGTTATTTATGATTTTAAGAAAAAATAACAACCTTTAGAAAAACTGTCTTTTCTATATTTAATTTAAATAATGCGTAAATTTAATTTTGGGACACCCTTTAAATAATACATTAAACACAATATAAGTCTGCAACTTTGTGGGACATTTCATGAATAAAAAGTATCTTATACTCTTTACACAGATATTTGTTATTGTAGCGGCAAGAAATTTTACATCAACTGATCTTCTTTTTCTCTTCGTTCGATGATTGCAATTTTACCCATCAAGCAAAGATGGGTTCCAGTGCCAGTATCTGTCTGTATCTTTGTGGAAAATTCAAACTATTCAATTTATTGAACTTTCAGATCATTATGCAATTGAAATATGCAAAATAGAGTTTCTGGAGTGAATATGCGTTGTGCGTTTTTTATTTTGTTTTTTGTTATTGTTTCATTTTGAAAAAAAAAAAAAAATAGAAATACAATAATGTCAGTCAATTGGTTTCCTTATTACACCATCCGAGATTTATGATTGTAATAACAAAACAACAATGAAAAAGGTATAATCTTGGTATGAAATATGCAAATATCTAAAGTTAAACTTTATATGGATACTGATTTAAAATGACATATTTGATATTTAAAATATAATGAAAATTGGACCTAACTAACTACAATCTCTTAATTCATGGGATATGCTGCAAGTAGAAAAAACTTGGGCATAATATGCTTAGGATTGAATAAATGAAGTATGTGACAGTTTGGTAGTGCAGAAGAAATGATTTTGAAACACATGTCATTTCAGAAGGAGAACTGACATTCTAACCAAGTCGAAAATGCACGGAATAATTTATAAAATTTTAAACTCTTGGGATTTTGATTTTTGTTATGAAGGTTTTCATTTTTTGCGATTTTTAGTTTTCTTTAAGTTTTTTTTTTTTGTAAAAAACATATTTTTTAATTATTTTGAATATGTATTGTTTTATTTCTTTAGAAGAATCAGATTGCTTCTAAAAAAACGTGGCTAGTTTTCGAGAACATTTGCCTAGTACGCTACTGATGCGAAACGAAATTTTTCTATGGTCTCCAACACGACAGCGAAATGCTTACGAAAACGACAACGAAAAATTACCCACTCAAAGTGTCACCAAGAGACCAACTGCAAAAACAAAATATAAAAAACACAACGTATAAAAATCACAGAGAGACACGCTGATATGAAAGAAACACCATTTATATAAACATGAATACAACTCAAATGTCATTTTTTCGCACACAATAAATGGTTTGGGCAATTGATTCTGTGAGAAAAAAGAGCGGAGACTTCTCCAAATAATCTGCATCGAACAAAACGAAAGCCAGAACGAAAATTTTTCGTTTATGATTTCGTTGTGTAGTTTTCGTATGGGATTTTTCATTTCTTGGGTAGGCTTTAGTTCAAATTACAGGGGACGCATCATTCTATTTTTTTTGTATATGAAACCTATCAAGTAAAATTCGGTCAAAAATAATAAACATGGAGGGGAAGCGGAGATCAGACTTTTAGGAACAATAAAATCTAAAGTCCAGTCTGTCTATTGGCGATCATATTATCGTGAAGGACAAAATTACCATGATTGTCATTTCCTAAAATCAATATTTCCTCCTTGCCATATATGAGTACAAAATGGAATTTTCACATATCGTCACCAGCCACCCCTGAAAGTATGCAATTTAATGTTTTCACAATTTTTTACTTATTCGTTTGAAATTTCTAATTTTCTCCTCCGCAGTGTGTTAACCTGATTCAATTCGAATGCAACAAAAAATCCCCATGCAAGTTGACTAATGTTTAACCGAGTTATCCGCGTACAAACAAAATTGTTGAACTTCATAATAAAAGTCACATTTTCATCATCTTATCGTCGCGATACTTAATAAAATTTTCCATGCCCCTATATACCTACAATGTCAATGTTTTTGCAAAAGCACAATCAAATCAATAAAGGAGTTCAATATCAAAACACTCTTGTTATATACAAATTACAAGTCAATTACGCTGATAAGACTATTTTTAAATCATCTACAATTTTGCCATCGTAAAATTTGTTTTTTTTCTTTCAACAAAAAATCTCGCATCATCTACAAAGCTACAACCTTTTATCTTTAAAAAAAAAAATAGATTGACCTTATTGTGGTCGAGAATAATGATCATTGATTTTATGAATACTTGTTGTGGTTATATTTAAAATTATGTGTAGCCAGCACGATCCCATATAATATTATCCCATAAATGAAGGTTAAGTCCAAAATCAAAAATAAAATTCATTGACATAAGATGTCAAGTCCCAATCGAATCGTTTATGGGTGAGATTTTAAATATAGCTACACTATCACTATATAGCTGATGTTTCTTGTTTATGTTGGGTCAGCAGCATAAGTAATGAGATTCTTCAATTTTCATTTAATTGAAAGTTGAATCATTAATTTTTATATAAAGACCTCACACAAAATAACCAAGGATGGCATGTATCTAACGATTTCTCAACACTTTATTGCCAGCTACTGGAATACCATGACTTGAATGGAAAATCTGTATTACCGGTGGCTATAAAGTTACAATATAAATTAATTATTTATTTTACAAATTATTGGTTTTCCACTGAGACTCTGGATGAATATGATTGATGATTATATAGCAATATAGCAAGATCGAGATTGATCTATTGAACGTTTTTATTAATTCTTAAAACATATGTAGATAATATACTGATGCTGATGCTGAGTAATGACGAATAAATTATATATTCGTATGTTGATTTTTGGCGTGAAAATTGTAGTGTTAAGTTTTTTTTATTTATGAGTTCCCCAAAGATGGGGGAAAGCTCTTCGGCTTTATATGTCTTCATATAAGATTTATGTAAAATATGAATTATTGGTTTATGCTATAACGACGACAATGGGTTTCTTTATTCTTTTTCCATGCATATAATTATGTTGACGATGGTAGTATATTAAAAACCATGTCATTATTAAGACTTGGGGTTTAGGAATCGCCCTTTGTCTTTTGACGAAATTTGCCTTGAAACATCAGAAACAAAAGATTGTAGTTCGATTGGGGCGTGTTTTGACACTTTAAAATTTATAATAATTTTTTTTTCACCACAAGGCAGCTTATTTAAATTAAATGATTAAATCAATGGAGACATTTTTGAGATATTTAGATAATAAGATTATTCAGAAAACCTAAAATAAAATATATATTACAGGTAACACACATTTTGGTCCTAAAATAAATAAAAAAAAAAAATGTGTCGGTGAATGTCCAAAAAACGCTAGGTATCAAGTTTTAAAAAAATAGCCCTATCTATTTAGGCTGAAGTGGAGCAGACAGATAGACAGAGGAACATAATTGCGAGCCCCTCTTCTGTTGTCTTCCTTATCATGATAATGTCAAGTTTGTTCAAAATCTCGAGTTCAATTATTTTAAGAAGTCCAAAAACTTGCCATATAAAATCTATTTTTGGCGTACAAAAAAAGATTCCCTTAAAATAATTTTTTAAAAAATTATATCTTGGAACAGCAACAACAAAGTTATTATAAAGTGATGCAGAACAACCTTACATAAAATCAACTTATATGTCGTCATATGTAATGTAACTAAAGATAATGTATAACCAAAGATAAAAACTGTTATCATCTGGATAAACATCTCGAGAAACAATTCTAGGAAGAATGTTACATGAATGAAATAGCTTAACCTACCGATTATTAGGTAAGGTCAGTGCCGTAGCCAGGATTTTGGTTCGGGGGGGGCTTGCTTCCAAATTTTACGAGGAATTCTTTAAACAAAAAACTATATATATCCCAATTTATTGATTTTTATTAGTTTTTAAATTGTATGTACTCAAACGAACATATACTTAAATAATTTTTTTTATACACACATTTTATCAAAGCAGAAGACGTCTTGATTTTCTTTTTGACATGAGATCAATCACCTTATCTGGATCCACATTAATATCTGAATGAGCAGATATCATAGCAAGTGAGCTTAATCTTGCATTCCCCATAACTCTTCGGGACACTGTTTTAATTCTTTTCATAGTTGAAAAGGTTCTTTCAACACTAGCTGTGGTCACTGGAGGCGTGGCCAAAACCGTAAGCAAGAAGTTTATACCTCTAAAGTAAGTCTTGTCACATATATCAAGCAATTTTAAAACTTCGATAGAAGGATCAATCGACGATATTTTTTTCGCACCAGAGAATGTACTCAGCTTTCACAGCTGACAACCAAATTGCATTATCAAAGTAACATGTTAGTTTTTCCATTTCGTTGACTCGCCCAACAGCAGAAAAACCTTGGAGAAGAGCTTGAAACGATGGTAGAACGTCTTCGTTGATCATGAATCTATTCAAGGAATCAATACAGACACTCTAAAATAGGATTCAGTAGAAGAGGTTTCTGGATTGGAACGCGTGGTTTGTTTCAATGAAGTTCTTGGAGTCTTAATTCAACTTTAAATAAGTCCTCGGCAAGGTTAGATACGGATTGAAAAGCCTCTCTGAAAAAATCTTCGGCTTTTTCTCTGATGTTCTCAAGAGAATTCAGAACTCTTCTTTGGTGCGGTCGATTGCAGAAACGAAATCTAAGTATATGTTCTATAGGAAAACTGATAAGGGCAGCGTTAAACTGAACAGCTTTTCGCATACCATGGGGCTAACTAGGAAATCACATTTTTGGACCGCTGCCAAAAGTGTTGATGCCTTCGAAGACATCGCCCACGTTCTGCTCGTTATTTCTTCAAGACTTATTGAGATGCATTTGAAGAGCTCTACAAAGGAAATAATACTGTACATTAGAAAGTTTTAGTTTTTATTTTAGACTTTCGGGGGGGGCTTCAGCCCCTCAAGTCCCCCCCCCTGGCTACGTGCCTGTAAGGTACTTACAGTTTACAGGGGGTTTGCAACTTTCACAAAAAAAAAAAGAATTCTCAAACCTGAGCAAAATGAAAAATTAATATATGTATATATGTTCCACAATTTTTTTCACGACATATTTTCAATTTAACGGTCGACAAAAAAATTGGAACACAACATTTTTTTATATGTATATAGTTATTTTCGTTTTACGGTATGGACATGACATAAACCGTAAAAATATACGTTTCGCATTAAGTCACTTGAAAATTTCCCGACTTTTCCATTTAGACGCTCATGGTACGAATTATGGTGTAAATGAATCTTGAACTCATATGTATGTACATATATAGACATGAACCAAATTGAAACCATGATGTTTTCGACTCAAATTGACAAAAATTTCAACCTTGGAGGTACAAGTTTTATGTACAATTTCAGCTAATTGAAAAAAAAATTATGATACGTAGAACTTTTAAACTTCACGGAAGACATAAATAAAAGACCAAAAATACAATTTAAAATTATATTTTTCCAAAAACGAACCTGAATGTATTTACGTTTCAGATTTAACGATGAAATTATCCCATGCGCATATTTCACTTTCAGATTTGAATAAATATCAAAACATTTTCACATCATTTGTAAGAATTTTAGATACATGAGCATACATACATATGTAGTTTGAAAAATCTTCCGGGAACAAATACTGGGTGGTATGAAATAAAATAGAGACCTGCTCAGACCAGTTAAGTGAAATTTAAAAAATTGTGAAAAATTTCTGGAAATTTTAGACTCGAATTTTTGAAATGGCAAGTTCCTAATTTTAAGGCTAAAGACCCATAAGTACCTAAATGCATCTCTATTTTGTTCACTTTCTGTCACACTGAATTAAAATCATTTTATTTCCGATGAATTTAAGTTTCAAAGTTCGAAATAGGTTTGTTTTTCACTTTCAAGACATGACTACAAATTGCACCAATATGATCTTCTTATAACTTTTGGGTTGAAATTAATTTTTTTTTTGCAAAGTCATTTCATATCTGGCAATGGCGTGAGGTAGCGAGAGTCTCAAAGTCTACACATTCAATGGAAAAAGAGTTATCATGACTTGAGTATTTTATAGAACGAAAACAAATTTAAAATTTCCATCAAGCAACCAACAACAAGTTAAGTTGATTAGAAAGGCTGGGAGTTCTCATTAAAATGGTTCGAATGCTAATGGCTCCTACACTGCAAGTATGTATAAGTTATGATGCAAACCCCCTTTCAAAATTGAAATTGCGGTAGTCAAGAGACAAAATGACAAAGCATTCTGTTATCTATAAATATTTTCAACCCTTTAAATTCCCAGAATCTCCGTACCTATCAAGAACTGTTTTTATTTATTCAGTTGTTTGACCTTCACCTGGTATTATGTATATGTACATAGCTACTTATTGTGTATTCCCCAATCAACAACAAGTAATAATAATAAAAATAACTTAAAAGATTATTCACTTAAATTTATAAAGAGTGCATCCCCTGATCGGTATAAAAACCCAACGTAGCTATACTTCCATCATCAGTTGTGATTTTGAAAACGTTTAGTCTTCAAGATGTTTCAATTTGTAGTCTTTGGTCTTTTATTCTCGGCTATAGCTATTGATGCTAGTCCAGCTGGTGCAAAGCGTCCCGGCGCGACCGATGTAAATGTTGCCGCAGAGGCACGTCGTTTGGTACATCAAGCTAATTGGGCATCAGTGGCTACTATTTCGTCAGATCCTGCAAATCCCGGTTATCCAATGGTGAATCTTTTGTCAACAGCTGATAGTAAGGTTGGAGCTGATTCTACTGGAGAGATATTTTTCTATATGATGGGTGTGGATAAGGTTGCCAGAGATGTTAAAAAAGACAATAGAATTACTTTTATGTTCACCGATGCTCAGGAGGGTGAATGTAATAAGCGTAACGATGACCCATGGTCACACAAATGCGCTAGGACATTGATTTCGGGACAAGTTAAGAGGGTAAGTTTTAAATTCATTTATAAAGCTTAAGCTTGGAACTTGATTGATGGGATTATAATTTTAGTTGGAAGAAGGAACAGATGACTATACTCGAGGTTTGGAGGCATTCTTAAGTCGTCATCCAACTGCTGCCCATTGGCCAAAAATTCCAGTTCCTGATCGTAAGTCTTGACTTTGTTGTTGTGAATCTTGAAAGAATTTCATAATCTTCTTATTTTCTAGATGACTTCTATCTCTGCAAATTGGATGTTACAGATGTTTTGGTCTTCACTCAATTTGGTTACAGACAAACAACAACTCAGGAATATTTCGCTGGTACTGATGCAGTTAATGCTTAAAATCTTTCGAAATGGTTAGATAACATTTTGTTTACTTGATTATGATGGAAAAAACGTGTAAATATGATTTCAAAGTGTTTAATTTATTTATTTTCATCTCTCTATAGGAGAGGTATTGATTTCGTGTAGAAAAAAAGTTCGAAGTTTTAACCAATTATAATACTTCCTTGAAAAGTGGCTTTCATTGCATAGATACCGCCTGTCGGATTGTGCCTCTGTCCGTTCGGGCTAGCTCTGTAATTTGAGCTAGCTAAAGCTTAAATAGGGGATTCGCTTCAGAGGGTAATTTGATTTCAATACGTTCCAAAAAATTTCCACGTAATATTTTAAATTCTTCAAGAGAAAGAAAAACTCTACACAAAAGTTGAATGCACAAAAATTGAATAACTTTCTTTGATATTGTTTTGTAAGGTAAAAGAAGCGAGGGAATTTCGATTCCCCCGAAAATATTTTTGCTCTCGGAATTCTCCCCTGGAATGAATTTCCCGCAGATAAAAACTCAATGAAATGAAACTCAAATTCCTCTGTAAATTTTAAAATTGTCCCTATCGAGAAGTTCGAGGGAAATTCCACTCTCAAGTTCTATTTTGCAATCAAGCAAAGTAAATAAATAAAATAAATAAAACATGACGCTGAAGATATTCAGTTCTATGTAAAAAATGTACCGGGGAAAAATATTTCCCATCGCGAATCCTGAACTAAATAATTTTTCCGCCAAAACTTACTTATTGCAGCAATGTTTGCATCGGAATAAATAAAAAATAAAATAGATATAAATAAAAAAATTCACAGGAAAAAATTATTTACTATAGCTATAAGGGAATTTTTTCCCCGAAACAAAAATTTACCGAGGCAAAAATGTTTCCCATCGCGAATTTCCCCCAAGAACTTATTTTTTCCAGGAAAATTACTAGAAAGAAATATTTTCTCTAATAATTTCAAAAGGGTGATTTTTGAAAGCAAATTTCCCTAAATGGGAAAAAAAAATCCGTTATGTTTCTTTCGATTTATTTACGTATTAATGTTTAATTTTACGGGACATAAGATTATGTAGGTAAGGTACCTTTACTTTGAGTCAATCTTTTTTTGAGATGTAATACTTGTTGGGATTTACTTTCCCGGGAATACTACCTAGGCACATATTTTTATTTCTAAAAAAACAAAGACATAAAAATAAAAGTGTAACTTCCATTGCAATTTTTTTAATTCTTTTAAAAAAATGCAAAAAATTGTTATAAATATTTTAATGATTTCACTAACTTTTTCAAAACCTTTAAAAGCAAAAAAATTCATTTTTCATGGGGTATGTTAATTTATTATAAAATTAGAATGTGCAATTCAAAAGTAAATTATTCAAATTTATGTGCATTTTAAGTTTCACTATGTATGATAATTAAGTTTAGTTGCATTTTTAGTATCGTTTAAATATGTTTGAGTGCAATTGAAATTTTTCCAATTTACATTCTCCAAATGATTTTATATTGAAAATTTAAAATACATATGACATTCTTTTAACTTTCAAACAATATTCAAAGTAGTAACACACTTCAAAAGTACCTATGCCTAAACATACCTTCATTTTCATTTTCTTTAAAGTCAATGAGAGTATTCAAGCTACTTGTAAATAAGTGGATCTTTTTAATAAACTGTGTCACGGTCAATAAAAATGAAGATGGCATGTAATAACTTCAGTATTTTATGTATACATATATATATGTATGTAAAAGAAATCAACACGTGATCTTTATCTAATGATGAAGACTTATAATAAATTAAATAATTGGTTTGTTATTCAGAGCCTTAATATGGCATTGCGTGCTTTGAGTGATTCACAAACTCTGACTTCAAGCCTATATTCTCCGATGGAGTATAGGTACAGAAAAAAAGTATTTAAAAATAATTGAATTGGCCGATGAATGACTTTACGGGTGCACATAATTTGATTTGTTTTTTTTTTTTTTTTTTTAATTAATCCATCACGAATCAAATTTAATTTCCAAATGTGTTTATTAAACTGTCATTCCTTAAAAAAGCATCAGCAGCGCAATCGCTTTACGTATTATAGTTTAACCTTGAAATTATTTTGATTCATTGATTAAAAAAAAAAATCTTTTATTTAGAATAATGGATTAAATCAAACACCGCATTTTAAAAAATTTCAAAAGGAAGCATTCTTGAATACCAAACAAAGAGTGTTCGACTTTTTGAGTTTAATCTTCTTAAAAAAAATATTTTGTCAATTTTAATTCTTCATTTCCTCAAGTTTTTTTTAAATTTTTATGTAAATTTCTTTTTTAATATTTTCAAAATATTTTAATCTCTTATTTATTAGATTTTTATCATAAAAATTACACCCACTATATAAAATTTAAAATTTTGTGCAAACTATTTACTAAAATAGAAGGTTTATTAATCTGGAAGCCTGTCATAAATCACGTTTAACCTAACTAGTATATAAAATGGAATTTGCAAAAATCTTGATGCATAATTCGATTGAAAATTTGCATTCAAAGTGTATTTTCATCATTAATTCTACAAGAACAACAGGGTGCTTCCTACTCTTTCAACAGGTTTCTCTTCCTATCTCAATTGCCAGACGATATCAGTGTAACCATCCATAGTGCGAACTTTGACCTGAAAGACATTATTTCAGAGAAAGTTGTTTCCCATTTTCTTCGAAATTATTAGGGAACATATTTCTTTCAGCAAAATACCTATCGTGAATAAATTTTTTAGGGAACTTTTAATGCAATAAAGTTGTATTATTTCTTCGGATATCTGCGATATGGGAAACATTTGTCCCCGGTAAATTTTTTTCAGGGAAACAAATTTCCCATAAAGTTGAATTAACCCTATCGCGAACAATATTTATTTCATTTCAGAAATTATTATTGAAAATAGATATTGTGAATAATTTTGGCCAGGGAACCTTTTCCTTATTTCAATACAAATATTTCCACAAGTAAGTTTTCGGGGAAAAATTATAGCGATGGGAAACGTTCTTTCACCAGAATTTTTTGTGACGGGAAAAAAAATCCCATTAAATTGACAATATTTTGTTTGAATATATTTTACATTTCCCAATTATTTTTTTTAAATAATGACCAGAAAGCAAAAAGTGGAAAACTTCACGCGAAATATTTTAAATGAATTTTTCATATTGGAAATTCAATAATTTTCAAATTCAGGAGTGAACAAAAAATTGATTAGCGAAAAAAATTTATACAAGATCTACCTACGTTTTACCTTGGTAAAATAGCAATTGAAGTGTGAAAAAGTTTGACATTTCTCATTCATTTATTTTGTTTCTAAAAAATAGAACGTGTGGAATGTAAGTAACGTGAAAATTTCATGCCAAAACGATTTTCTATGAATATTTCATATTTTCCCTTAGGTTTGATGGTGATAATATTGAATGGAATTTTCAAACTAAAATGCGTAAAAGTTAAACTTTTCACAACAAAATACCAACGAAATCATCTTTCACAATATTGTAAGAAAATGTACCTAGTATACCTATACCTATTGTAAGTATATATACGTACACTTTTAAATGATTTCTCACAAAAAGAACGAACAAAAAAATACAAAAAAAAAAACTTCAACGCATCACCATCATCAGATGAAAGAATGAATGAGACGCTTCGTTGGGTTTTTTTGAAGCAATTTTTCTTATTGCTTCAATTTCACGCTCAAAGCAGATGATTAAGACAAAAAAAATAAAACCGAAAACAATTCAAAAGTATACAGATATAAAGCATTTGAATTTTTGTTGTTTTTTCTTTAATTAAAATTTGCGAATGCGAAACATATGTCAGATACAATGATTGCAAGATACTTCATTGTGGCGCCAAAAAAAAAAAAACTATATGAATATTTATTTATATAAATTTTCATAATTTTGAATTTGAATTGAGAGATTTCTGCGGTTGGGCTTAAGAATTTATTAAGTTATTGTAATTGGTCCGATTTGTCGAATCGCAAGTTTTGACATTTCTCGACGTATCGAGATCCCAGGAGTCCGAATCCGTCATTTTTAGAGAGATCTCGGTATGTGTGTGTGTACATATGTTCGTGATACATTCTATCATTCACTGTATCTCGAGAACGAATAGAGATATTGATTTCAAATAAATTTTATTTCACAGAAAATAACGTCATGAAGTGCAGAAAGGATATTCACCAAAATTCAATTCAAACGGTTATCTTACTACGTCAATTTTAAACAAAGTTGTAAAAAATCTTTCGTCTCTAATATTTTGAGAACAAAAATTGTCATCGACTTCAAGTTAATTTTATTCTACACAGAATGACGTAATGAAGAATCGAAATAAAATAAAAACAAAACTAGCGGACAGTTTTTTTTTAAATAAAAAAACATGCTAAAATTTAACTTTTTAGGCTTTCGCGGCTTATCCGAGAACAAATAATTACCTAATTATGCCTAATATTTTGGGAACAAACAATGATATTAACTTCGGGCTAGTTATTCCATATGCGATGCCATATTTGATTATTGATACGGGTTTTAAAAAAATTCAATTGACGGTTTTTTTTTTTTAAACTACAAGAAAATACTAAAAAATCATTTAAACAAGTTTTTCGGCTCGAATATTTCGAAACCGGACTAATGATTTTTGGAAATGGTATCGTCTCAGCTGTCACAGTCACAGTCTTCGCATTGTGTTTCGTGCCCAGCCCTATGATCTAAATTAAATGTCATTATATAAGACTCTTTCTCGTCCATCTTCAATTTTCAATAAACAAAATTTAAAATCGTTTACACCATCATTATGGTTAACTCTAATACACCGTAGAACACAAAACAAGACGAACTTCCGAAGACCTCCAAAACATTGTCCTCCATATATTAATATAGCCTCAGTCAGAATTTGTTGCATGGGTAACAAGTTTATGTCCGACCTTTAAATGCACATTACCATTAACAGCTCTTTGTCTACAGAATACAGATATCCGCAGTGTCTTCAGGCCTCATAACTCCTACACATTCCTTCCTGTTTTTTTTTTCTTACTCAGAGTCGTCGAGATGCATCGTCACACTTCACTAACCAAAAATGTTTTTTTTTATTTTTTTATGAATCTTATGAATAAAAAAATTACTTTAGCTATAAAGACAGCTTCTTGGACAATAATTCTCGACAATCTGCATGTCTATAACAGCTCAGTTGAATTAGCCGATTATTAACATTCTGCCATCACCAAGCATTTGTTTATAAATGGGAGCGGTAATTTTATAAAGAGTGTGTAGAATGTATGGTTCATACCTGCCCCCGCCTCATATCTCTAAAGACCGGATTTTTTTACCATCGGATATTTGAATAAAATTCAAGTGGTATTTCTTGAGCTTTGGGCGTCAAAACATAGGAATTCAATTAGAGTGTCATAATCAGATTTCGACTAAATGCATCTTTAAAAACAAAAAAAAAAAAAACCACTACACTTTGTTCAGAGATTCATATCTATCGTTTAATCTTAAAACAGAAGTGTGATCTTCTAAAATCTAGAAGCTAAGGTGGCGCCGAAGATAACTCGACTGATCATCATTTTTTGCTAAGTAATATAGCCACACAACTTGTTTCTCGAGAATATAAAAAAAGCCAAGTTCCCATGGACCAGCACTCTACACCATCGCCGTATACACGTGACCCTGATGTTGCGTTTAAATGCGTCTATAATACAAGTTGCAACAAAAAAAAAACAACAACAACTCTAAAATCTGATAACTCGAGTCTAGAGCTAAGTATAGAGCTTGTATTTATATAGAATTTATGGTTGCAGTTTGGATATACGAAAGATAGAATTAAGGTTAAGGGCGTCAAATTGCCATATACACATATTTCCTATAAAGTTACAAATTGGCTTTTGTTTAAAAAAAAACAATAGGCCTATGAAGTGCGTCGATTTGGCGATAATATAATTACAAGCTTCTGAGAACTAAATGCATATAAATACAATCTAAAGGCCAGTTTTGCTCTTAGAAAGATTAATGTGCGTTCGGAGTTCTTTTTTTTTTTTTGATGTCGGTGTAATTATAGCAAAACAGGTGTGGAAAAAATAAAAATGTGTTAATGAGAGTTATATTTGACAAGCGGATAAATGGGCGGGAATAGATTTATCATTTTTCATTAAGTATATCTATACCTCTTGATAAAAAAAAGAAGAAATCTGAGGTCCATTTAAAAGGTGACTTGTACTGTAGAATTAAAAACAATTTTCCAAGAGTTAAACCGATTGTATAGATACATTTTTCTTTGACCTACAGATTTCATTTTGCTTGCTGTACATGGTAAGTATTGGTTTCATGTATAAGACAATAATTTAAAGGTTGTAATCAAAATTTAAACTAAAATGATCGAGAAGTCCGAAAAAGAGGGTTTCGTCATACCGTCTGTCGCTCTGTGCCTCTGTGCGCATGGTTGCGCCCATGCGTCCACTGTAATTTGAGCTTAAGCCTAACGGGTGGACTGATTTGCTTCAAATTTTATACAGAACATTATTATGCGATTCCCCCAAAGTGAAAATCTGAATTTTTGTTTAAGCTCATCTAAAACGGCTGGCTGGACAAAAATTTCAATTTTTCGTTTCAAATTTTCTTGAAAACGACTTTAATGATTTTGAATAAACTTCATCTGGAAGACCTAAAAGATAACATCTGCACTGAAATGCCCTAAATTCTGGCGCAAAACTTTTTAAAATTAAATGCACGACTGGGTCGCACGAACTTGCTCTTATGTGCGATCACACCGTGGTTTTAATGTATTCATGGTAATTAAACTTTAGACTGAAAAATTGTTAAAAAAATAAATATAATAAGAAATAAATTGATTGAACAACTTTTGAAACTGTTTTGACACTAACGCAATGTACACCATCTGATTTCGTACACAAATCTCAATTCATGCGAACAAAAATTTTTTGGGGCGGTTTTTGAAAAAAAAAAATAAATATAAAATTTTGAAAATATTTCTAAAAAAAAAAATGGGAACGTCATCTTTTTGTATTTATTAATGCGAAGTTTAAAAATAAATTTTGAAAAATTTTCGAAATATCGAATTTAAAAAAAAATAATTTTGATTTTTTTTTAAATTCAAAATTTACTTTTTTGATTTGATTTTTTAGAAGCTCTTGTGTTAAAAATTTCATTAAAATCGGTTCAACAGATAATGAGATAGTGGAAAACCAAAAAAAATGGTTCGATGGGAGGTACCATTTATAACAATTTTTCGGAATTTTTGTGGGCACGTTTTTGAGAAAAATAAGATTTTCATAATTTGGTAAAAAAAAATTGTACGGCCGTTATTTTTGGTCTTAAAAAAAATTAAAAAAACGTGTGGGGGGAATGCCGAAAAACACAAGTTACCTACCAATTTTAAAGAAAATCGACCCACCCGTTTAGGCTACAGCCGAAAATACGAACAGACAGACAGAATTGCGAGACTCACTTTTTTCGACTCATCGTAATGTCAACTTTGATCAAAATCTCGAGTTCGATTTTTTACGACATGTACTTGTACAATACATCGGTAAAAAGACTTTGATGGTTGTGTATTGACTCTCTGGATGGCACCATTTGATCGAAACTTTTAGGTTCCTTTGATTTCGCCACCGTTTAAAACAACAAGTCTATAGGTACATATATGCATGAATGGTTGAGAGTATATAAGTCACTATAGGTCCAGGACCGGGTTCCCCAAGAGATGCCCCCCTTCATTAATTTATAAATTTTATGAATGTCAATTTCAAATCGAAAATTCGTTAAATTGATAATTTTCCAATAATTAATTAAACTGTTTTTTTTTTTTTAACTAGATTGATTTAGTGAACACTAAGCAGTGGAAAATTTGAAATTCCAACCGGAAAAGTTGGAAAATCGTGAAAACCCGAAATTGCATAATTTCAGGGGGTTCAATTTTTCATTCTGTATTGTAAGAAAAAAAAATATAGATTCTAAGGAATGACAAAAAATAAGGAATTGTCAGTCCACTAATTTTGTTCTTCACGAAAATATAGGATCGCCAACAGATGTCGCTACGCTCCCAGACTGTTTAATTTGCGTATACAAATTATTGGAGTGTACCAAAAAACTTTATTGTAAACGTTTCATTTTCAAGCCCAATTTTATTTTAACTTTTTAAAATGCTTAAATTGATAAAAAATTCAACGCAAAGCCTGGCTGGTCTAGTTAGTATTATTTTCTATCAAATTTATTATTATTTTTCACCTTCAAACAAAAACGTAGACATCTACCAATAAAATTACAAATGATCATGGTAATCATTAAAAATAATAATAATTTCAAATATAACATTAATTATAGATATTTGTCAATCTTAAGTGACAAACAAACCTCAAGTATATGAAAAACTTTATAAAAAAGAGAAAATGCGTTTTCTGCATAATACCTATGTATTTTAATTGGCTATGCGTGACATCGAGATGGCGCTGTCTGATGCCTTCTTTTTTTCAAATAATATACAAATTATGATATATCGTGTCTACATACATATATTGGTTAAAATCCCATGCGGAATCTTAATGACAAATTAATCACATAAACCTAATGTAATGAATTAACTTAACAACAAAATGAATGTTGTTTATAATCTTGACGTCTTTTGAGAATAGAGAAAAAAAAAACCATTAAGAAAAATAACATACTGCCATTTTAAACATTCTTAAGTTCGAACTTGTATCATAAATTGTGTTCAACCTTTTGCTCATACAACTATTTACATGTAAATTTGTTTAATATGATTATTTTAGTATACAAATTTTAGTACCATTTTATTTTTTTGAACATCATGAAAGACTTTACTTTACCATTAGACCACTCCTTATTCACAATATGCTTCAATATATGTAAGTAGACTTCATTATCTATGAAAACCATCCGTTTTTTTGTGTTGCAATAGTTTAACATGCACATTGCCCTTAACTTTTCGTGAATTTTAAAATGCACTCAATAACCAAATAACGATGTAAAAAAAATCGAAGACCAAAAAAAAAACATCGTTTGTCAAACTCGTGATTATAAACCAATTCAAAATGCATTTGCGAGTTAAGACCCCCCAAGGAGTGTCCATGATGGTTTTTCCATCAAGAGATCAAACCAAAAAAAAAATAAAAAAAAAGACTTGTTCGACTTTTAATATGGTTTTTGTTTCGTATCAAGAGTCTACCTTGTGCCTTGTCGTTGTTATTTCAATTGGCAAAATCATGGCTAAATTTGTTTTTTTTTTTTGTATCACTCATACGCCCCCGCATTTTCTGTAACGACTGAATTGGCATACATAGAGATTTTTTTGTTTCAAAACAATATCGATATCGGTTTATGGGATGAGTTTATCTAATGTCAAACCCACTCGCGGAGGGTATGTTTGTTTCAAATCTGTTTTTAGCATAAATGGAGAGGTAGTAAAGTAAAACAATCACAAAAGAGGTTTTAATTAAACTTGACATTACGATCCTGACTTTTTTTTTCTGGGATGGTTTTTAAATAAGTGGGATTGTATTTTCGGAATTGAGACAAATCCATAATGATCTATGAGGTTAAATTTTTTTGGTGTAAACTTCATGCTGGCGGAAACATTGTTTTTTGTTTTTTTTTTCAAAAATGAGGGTGAAACTTATGTTACAGAAAAATGGCCAACCTAACCGTCCAAAAATCGACACAAGATAAGAATTTGTGTAGTAAAGTCCTGGCAACCCAACAAAGAAAAAAAAAACAATTTGACAGTTGTCAGTTCCAGGTAAGTAAAAAACGAATCATTAATTTTGAACAAAAAAGAAATCACGTTCTTCTCTCATGTAATGATCCATTTTTACTAACTATAAACTGTGAAATTGTTTTGTATTTTTTGTTTAGGGTTGCCAATACTTTACTGTCAGCTGTCAAATTATTTTGTATTTTTTCTCTGGTTGCCAAAACTTTACTACCAAATGGCAGCAAATTAAAATCTTGTGTGCTTTTTGGGACACCCTTTAGACATGAGTATATTTTTGTTTTAAATGGCTAACAATTTTTTTATTTTGTATCTTCTTTTAAATGATTACAAATTAAAAATTTTAAACAAAAAATTAATATAATAATGGTTATAAAAAATTCTTTTTCCCTGCGTGGTATTTGTAAAAATAAAATATGATCAAATGCATCTCATTGTTGTCTCAAATCGTTCTCATCGTAAATATATTTATCTCATCGTATAGCAACATAAAATATAATCATAAACATAATAATAAAGCAAATCAACAAATTTGCATCATTTTATGGGAATTTCTATCCAAGCACAACAAATTTATTATGTTTATTCCATTCTTATATATGTAGACACAAAAAAAATAAAAAATAGGCGGCGGTAGCGCATAAAAATCCACATAATTATCACCAAAAATGTTTGTTAATTTTCATTTTTTATTGCAAATTAAAAGTTGATTTGTTTATGGAATATGAATTTTAAAATTAATCTGAGCTCCATCACCGAGAATGATTATCTAAATCTCACCTCACATTTTCATCTGATTAGCTGAAGGTCAAAATTTTATGTTATATTTATCTATATTTTCCCAAAATAGAATGAACGATGTTTATTCAAGTCTTTTGTTTCTTTTTTTTTTTGTTACTGTGTGATGCGATTTATTGAGATTGAAAGTTTAAATTTGGAATAATTTATGGATAGGATGGCAATTTTTTTTTGTGGATAAGATCATAGTTAATTAGATATACAAATTATTCTCATGCAAATTATGTTATCTTTTAAAGTATTAAGCCTTCTGCACACAAATGGTTTCGCAAAAGACGCGGCGTGTGTTAAGCTTGTGTATAGCTCACATTAGTTTTATTAGAAAACTGCAGAGTTGATGAAAATTACACGTATTCGTTGCGGCACACCATCTGTATAAACCGGGCCAGATGTACAGCAGTATCAGTCGCCGAAGTGGAGAGTTTGAAGTTTTTTTGGAGCATTTTCGAGAAATATCGCATACAATGCAAAAATGTATTAAATTGATTGAAGATTATTACTTCTTTGTCAATGACGAGTTCATGTTGAAAAAGGCTTAAATATCCTCATGAAAATACAGAAAATTATAAAATATATTTCACTGAATTCGGTTAAACACTTGCCGAGATTATCGAAGACAAACATTTTTTTTAATTCATAAGAAAAAGCCATAAACAATCTTATGAAAATATAGATAATTATAAAATTTATTTAACTAAAATCGGTTAAGAATTGTCTGAGATCATCAGAGACAAACTTTTTTAAATTCATAGAAAAAGCCTTAAACAATCTTATGAAAATAAAGAAAATTATAAAATTTATTTTGATGAAATCGGTTACGAACTTTCTGAGATCATCGGAGACAAACTTTTTTAAATTCATAGAAAAAGCCTTAAACAATATTATGAAAATTATAAAATTTACTTCACTAAAATCAGTTAAGAACTTTCTGCGACCATTAAAGATAGACTTTTTAAAATCCTTTTTACACGTTTTAATTTTAATGCTAATAATTACAAGCATTCCAAATTGAAGAATTGTATTTTGGAAATTGTTTTAACCCCGTCCGATTTGAACTAAGTATACACATCAATTATATTGAATTTAAATTAAACAAAAAAAATCTTATCACAAGTTGTTTGAAATTCTATATTAAAAGTGAACTACTTTCACTTAATTAGTTCACTATTATTTGGCTTTTACCAAAAATTAATCTTTATTGAAATTGTTTATTTCCTGTGAAACCTGAAACGTGAACACGCTTTGCAAATAAAAAAAAATTAAAATTTTCTCTTGGTTTGCATAATTGTATAAATAAAATCAAACCAATAAAACACGACATCGCAATTTAATGGTTGAAAGGTATGCAACAAAAAAATTAGTTAAAAATGCAAACGTGGGCGATTAAGGAAATAATCACCACTATTAAATTAAAAAAAAAATAAATTAAAAAAAAAATGGCATTTTAATTAAATGTCAATCTTCGGTATGTCACTGTCCTCGTATAACTTATATCGTTGGTAGGTAATCTCCATATCAACGCGTCATCGACGTCGTTGGTCTTACCTTTTCATTAATTTATAAATATAACATTATCACTAATTATTTTTCTGTCAGTCTTTTAAAATCGATAAATCATTTTTTGTATGTACATCCCTTCACTCAAAATGCGGAAGAAAATACATTTGACAAACATGTATGTAGGTACACACGAAACATATAAATTACCTACACATTTATTGATTATTTTTTTGCTGTAAGTAAAGTAGCTACTTCATAAATTTAAATAATACTCAATCCAGCGTCTGCCATAAATTCTAAAAGATATAAATCAAAATTGCTATGCAACATAAAATAAATAACAAAATGAATTGACAATCTTATCGATATAATCTCCCAGGACAAATAAAACATAAACACCATGCCATCATAATGCAATTTACTTTTTCCTCAGGGCTGGACTACTAAGAGGCTAAGTGGACATTTACAAATGGGGCCGAATTTTGTAAGGGCGAAATAATTTTTAATATTATTTTGATATCTTCTTTGGGGGTTGGAGACAGGAAAATTTGTCGAATAAACAAAGGCAACAAAACGTTTTCGGATGCCTAGTGGGGAACCAAGGTCTATAGTGACTTACAAGTAGATACAACTTTCAACCATTTCTGTATGCGTGTTGTTAGTACCAGGAATAGAAAAACGTACAATTATTTACCAAATCCGAAAGGCTGACAAAAATTTGGCATAAGCGGCGGGAAACGTCTACCTATAGTACTCACATCGCGAAAAATGACCTATAACCCTATAGAATAGACTCTCAACTAAATCAAACGTAGAATAGTTCGGAATTTATTTTTTCTTCGTGAACTTTTCGTGGCGAAATGTATGGATAATTTTTGATTTCACTCCGCATGGGATTATATGTAAATTGTATGAAAAAAATAAATAAAAACGAGATTCTAATAGTATGATCGATTTGATGGGTGGAAATTTTGAGTAATTCAAGTGAATTTTTAATTTTCATCTTATGGCCATTCACTGACGGGAAGACCCTAAAATTAAGGGACCTGGAGTGAAGAAACACTCAAATTCATTCTTATGGACTTTTATATTGACCGGAAGACCCTAAAAATCAGGGACCTGTAGTGTGGAAATTTTAAATAGTTCATGGGAATTTTTAATTTTCACACTTTAATTCCTTCTTATGGACTTTAATTGACAGGAAGACCCTAAAATTAAGGGATCTGGAGTGAAGCAACATTTTAATTCTTTGTTATGGGCTTTCATATTGACCGGAAGACCATAATAATCCGGGCATTGGAGTGAGGAAATTTTAAAAAGTTCACTTGAATTTTTCAATTTTCATCTTATGGTCATTTATTGACAGGAAAAGACCCTGAAAATTGGCGCCCTAACAATTACCTATTCTCAACAAATTAATTCCGCAACTGAACATTGCAAATGAATGAAAATATTTCAAGATGCATTTTGATGATAACGAATATTATGCTCGCTCAAATAAATGTTTATTTGTGAAATAAAAAAAACAGTCCAAAATCATCCATAAATTCTATTATTTAAATAGTCATTTCAAAGATATCTATCTTCGAACTTCAAGTGGTATTTTTATAGACCAAATGGCCTCTCTGCCGCTTAAGCACTATATCTACTATTAAAAAACAAAACTCACCTGGCTTATTCCATATCCAATGCTACAGATCCAGATAAGGATTGGCAATATTATCCAATATGGTTGGCGGTCGCACATTATGTAGATCTTGAAAGAAAAAACAACAACAAAAAATAAAGATGATTAAAATTATTTATGAAGTATATTTAAATCGAATTAAAATGTGGGTGAATGAAGTGCGAGAGTTAAAAATTTAAAGTAAAGTTTATAAATATTAGGAGTAATCGAACGAGTTTAAGTTTAAGAATTAAATAGGAAATATAAGTCAGCGCAGGTTGTATAGATGGTGTGTTTTAAAATTTAAGTATAATTTTAAAGATTATATTTTTAGTCGCGGGATGTTTGATCGAATAATGATCATTTAAATGACATAAAGAAAATTAATGGCATTCATTTAAAGGAAGTGCTTTAAATGGGTTACTCGCCATAATGATCCATATCGCAAAAAAAAAAAAAAATAACAATGTCACGATCGATTTTTAAGATCATAAAATTAATCTTGCTTTCAAGTTTAACGAGGTATTTTTATTTTGTTGTGTGTTGAAAGAAATATAGAATTAAAAGAATTTTATTACTTATTTAAAATAAGTATATGAAGTCTAAATATTGTGTTTTTTTTTTATATTTTATTATATGGCATGTGCTTTGTGATCGCAATAAAAATGAAAAAAATTTAATTTTAAGTATTTTATTTCGTTGGCTTCCTGCAGGTAAGACTGTCTGTTGAGTGCCTTATTTATATTAAGAGATCTTTTTATTTCAATTAATTTAATTTATTTATCATTTTATTTTAATTAATTTAATTTATTTATCATTTTTTATTTGTTAAAATATCGATAAACAAAAAAAAAACAACATCAAAATAATTAAATAGGTAATAAATTAACATAAAACCTTTTAAAAAACAAGAAAATTTAAGAGCAGCTGTTAAACGTCGGTTAATGGCCTAAAATTAATAAATCGGTGGTTGATCATGTCAAAAAAGATTATAATAATACAAATTTGAGGAGGTACTGACACTGAGTAGGAAAAAATATTTTATGATGTACCTATCAGTTTTTGAAAAACAAACTAAAGAACTAGGAGCGTATTGAAATTCCGTTTTTTTAAATCCCATTTTCAAAAATTAAAAAAAAAAGTTTTAAAATCCCATTCACTAAAATACTGTTTTTTCTTTTTTAGATTGTGTTTTAAAATCCCGATGTACTATAACTCACTTTTTAAAATGTCGCCATAATTCCAACAAAACTGCACGACTTCCTGAAATAAACAACTAGTTTTGATTGCAAAAGCGGAATAATAAGAAACGGGAAAACAAAAAATCAGAATTATATATAAAAAAAAACTGAATTAAAAACGCGGGATTTAACAAAAACGGGGTTTAAAAAACGGATTCACACAAATCGGGTTATGGAATCCAAATCGAAATTGGGATCCCGGTTTTTAAAATCCCATTTTTCTAAAACCCATTTTTTTGAACCCCAACTGGTTTTAAAATCATCTCCACTAAAATACTGTTTTTTTTTAAATCCTGTCTGCAAAATCCCGCTATTCAAAATCCTAATCCATCATAATCCCGCTTTTTTAAATCCAGTAAAATCTCCCCAAACTACGAAAAATCGGGCGATTTTTTTAAATAAAACAACTTGTGTTGGTTGAAATAGCGGAAGAACAATAAGAAACGGGAGTATAAGAAAATGGGAATATAAAAGACGAGATCATAAAAAGAAGAATTATAAAAAAAGAAGAATAATAAAAAAGCCAAATTTAAAACTGGATTAAAAAAAAATAGTTTATAAAAAGTGGGATATCGAACCCTGTCCAAAAATTTGGAATCAATCGGAATCCGGATTTTTAAATCCCTTTTTTTTTAAATCCCGTCTAATTAAATACTGT
The DNA here is from genome assembly GCA_951394125.1 of Epistrophe eligans. NCBI lineage: Eukaryota > Metazoa > Arthropoda > Insecta > Diptera > Syrphidae > Epistrophe > Epistrophe eligans. Next base: position 56,067,703 of record OX596031.1, read on the forward strand.
TTTTAAATCCAAATCATATACAAGTGACCTTTTTTCTCAAAATACTCATTTCAAAATATTTTTAACGCCTTATTTTCCATTACGCCAGTGAAAGGGAAAATCTTATGAAACATGCAAAAAGTTTGACATTTAAAAAAAATCAAAAATCAAATAAATTTTGTTTCAAAATCCAAGTTGATGCAAAGAATGAATGAAAAGTTGTAAATTTAACTCTGACAATGTGCCTATATAGAAAATTTATATTTACCACTCAAATTGTGTACAAAAAAAAACTTTAACTATAAATAAAAAAATCAATAAATCAACGTAAAACCTACTTTGGCAACAAAAACCTACCATTTAGTTACATAATTACTTAATTTTGACCTATAAATTCTAAAAAAAAAAACCATAAAGAACCATGTATACAAACTGTCAATTTACCACCCACAATTTCATAACTCAACCGCTCAATTAGCACTCAATCTTTTTTTGGCTATATGCACAATCTACCCGTCACATAAATTCCCATCCATCCACCGGAGTTATTGGTTGGGGGTAATAAAATCATGACAAAGAAATACAAAATAAAAAAAAATTATATTTTATGACAATAACTTCGGAAACTACAAATTGCTTTGGCTTCCTTGAACTAATATTATAATGCCGTATATAGCAAAGCTCGAGAGGAATGATCTTCCGATTCACACGTCAAAAGGTTTTGAAAGAATTTGTTACAGAACTCCAATTGAGATATACTCATAAAAAAAAATATATTCGTATTCTTCTTATATTACCTATCCTATACCTTAGACAATCTATTACAATAATCGTCGCTAGAGGCCACCCCCCGATGGCAGCGTCACATGAATTATATTTTATATAGAATGAGATATATATTGGTGACGAAGACGACAACGACAACAACACAAGAGCAAAGTTGCTGCACGCGATCAAAGGTGTCTTACTTACCAAACAACCAACCGCGTTTCAAAGAATTCAAAATCCACCACCCCCCCACCCACACTCTTGAATCCCAGAGCAGTGACTTCATTCAAATGTTAATTAATTCAAAGTCATTCGGTGTTGCGCTTGCACATTGCATACAAGTAGTGTAGATGTTACACCTCTGGGAAAATTATTTTGTTTTATTTTTTCAGATTGCGGTGTGACATCAAAATTGTACATCGGCAAATTTTATAAGTTGATGCATGTTATTCAGTGACAAATCTGTCACTCGTGGCAATTGAAATATATTGCATCTTCCTTAAGTAATTATAAATCAACACTTACACTTACATAGTTGACATTTAGATCACGCAATTAGAAAAGTAATAATAATACAATTTCATGTACATAGGTATGTATCTTGTGAGGATACGAATTTTTCAAAATGTCAGTTTTATTGTAAAATAATGATTCTGGGTAGGTATAGAGAATAGTTTGGATGGAGAAGAAAATTGGACAAAATATCGCAAGTAAAAATCGATAGTTTTTGAGATGTTTACAAAATACGTGAATCCATTTTAACCAAATAAATAATGTTCTGAAATTTAAGCAAGATTGGAATTAGCTGCCAAATTTAAAGTAAATCCTGGCAACCCTAAAAAATAAATAAATAATAATTTGACAGCTGACAGTTTTGGGTAAGTAAAAAAAAAAATCATTACACGAGAGAACAACGTGTTTTCAGTAGGTCTGTTTCTTTACTGTTTGGGAAAAAGTTTTAGCTCGAGCTTTTTGATGTTGTTTATGTAATTTTTGACCAGAAATGAAAAGTAATGAAACGCATTTGGGATGTTTCTGATTTATTTCTGACTAAACGTCACATTTGACAACAGAAATTATCCTTAGTTTGACAGGCAAGAAAAGCCAGTAGGTAAAATGTTCGGGTATATTCTTGCTGGAGGGGAAATTAAATAAATTTGAAAAAAGTCAAAAGCTCAGGGATTTCGTACCAGAAAAAAGTAGATTTAGGATACCTAGGGATCCCGCGAAAGAAACAGACCTATTATTTGAACAATATTTCGAAAATAATGAATGTTTGGCAGCAACTGTTAAATTTAAAGAAATTGATTGAAAATTTTAGGAAAACTGAATCAATTAGTGATGTTAAGTACACTGATGGTCGTCCAAAAAATGTCAATATCTAAGCAGATCCTGAGAGTGTTTGTGAATGTTGGCGTTGTTGTGGACAAGATTTGAAGATATTGGGGTCTCAATGAGTGCTTCAATTTCATATTTCATATTTCAATTTCAATTTCAATTTCAATTTCAATTTCAATTTCAATTTCAGTTTCAATTTCAATTTCAATTTCAATTTCAATTTCAATTTCAATTTCAATTTCAATTTCAATTTCAATTTCAATTTCATATTTCAATTATTTCAATTTTAATTTCAATTTCAAGTTCAATTGACACAAGAACTAAACTCAAAACTGTCAGCTGTCAAATTTTTTTTTAGGGTTGCCAACACTTTACTATACACAAATCGAGGCAAATTCAAATGTTGCTTACATTTTGGAAAATATTTATATCGTAAAAAGTAATTCAAGTATTTTTGAAAATTTTTGAACAAAGTAAATTAATTGATTAATATATCAAATGAAAAACTTGCTTACACTTTTTAAGCTTTTTTGCTTAAAATTTGAAAATATGACAAAATGGAATGCATTCAAATTCATAAGAGATGGGAATTAAGTTTAATAAATTAAATAACTATATTTTATTTCATAAGATTGCCGCTAAGCAAGATTAATGTCTAAATTAATGTTTTAAAAAATTAATGCTACTTGTTTTATAACAGAAAAAAAAAAAATTAAAAATGCATAACGAACATTTAAGCTCATATCCTACATAGAGGGTTTAATTGAAAGTCATAAATTTTGTTCTAATAAATTAAAAAAAAACTAAAATCCTTTATGACCGCCATTAGACAAGTGTTTAAAGGTAAATTATACAATATTTATTTTTGAAACAAGTATTTCTTTTTTTTTTGTTCAGATAATAAAAGAAATTTTAGAAATAGATAAACTGGTGTCGATTCATGTTCTTCTGCATTCTTTTAACAGAGTTCTAGACAGCGTGGGTGATACAACTTACTTCTGAGATACATCTTTACTATGTTTTTTGACATCAAAACCCCTACGCACTATCATTTCTATTACTAATTGTGATGATTCAATTCACATTCCACACCCAAAACATAAATTACCAATCCGGTTTATTAGTCAAAGTATTTTTTAACATTTTCCATTGTAAAAAAGATTCCAAATTATAGAATTAAAGCCCGATTGTATGTATCTTAAAGAAAATACTGATTTGATTTGATTTACAAACAATTTGTTCAGTATTTTTATATGCATATGCAATTGTCGACTATATAACAAGATTATTACCTACGAATTGAAGATAAACAAACTCTCAAGAAATGCCAAAGGTCTTAACAGTACGGCAACTACAACGACGATGACAGCAACATCTGAACAAATCTGTTCCAACATATATATTGGTTGACTTGACCAGATGTATTGGTTGAGTGTCTTGTCTAAGCGACTTTTTTTTTTTTGCTCAAAAATGTACAAAATAGATCTGCTTTGTGAGACCATATGAAAGCCGGGTTTTTTGAATAATTGAAGATTGAACCCACCTCACATGGCTTGACTTAACCAACTGACCCATCCAATAAGGAAATTAATAGTCGAGTCTTTATAATATCGCCACCGCTTTAGTCAGAGTAGAAAGAGACTCAAAGACTAATCGCATCTCGTAGACAATTTGATTCCTTATATGGTGGCCAGGTTGCTTATGGAGATACTGACGGCAGGCTTTAAGTCACAGCATACCTCGCTCTGAGGTTTGCAAATCGAAACCATAACAAAAACCTACCTACATCATCACCACGATTCTGGACAAAACCGTGAACTTTAATTCTGCGCAAAAATTCCTCGTTAGAGAGACTTGTTTTTTTTTTTTTTTTTTTGCAGACGATTATTTCATCCGGCTATACCAATTGGCTTTCACTCACTTCTTGTTATAGATTCTTTTTATGATTACATAATTCTTCTTACCTAACCTTCTCATAGTAAATTTATATTTGCAAATTAATGTTGGACATGACCTTTGGGCGCATTTGAAAAAAAAAGCAAAGTTGTTAGATAAATATTTATTAAGATGTTTTAACGTAATGTCAGTGGTGGCAATTTAAGAAATAAGTGTCAAAGAGGAACAGCATCACAGGGTTGGTTGAAAATTCGTAAGAAAGTTTGGTCTAACAGAAGCGTTCTAAATAAATGATGAGCAGTGATTTTTGATGGGTTTCGGAGGAAATTTGAGGATATTTAGTTTTGAAATTAAAATTGGACCGAAAACAACAAACTTTTAAATATTTCTGGATTACAGCTTTTCAGACCTTTTTAGTTGAAAAATGAAAGATCTTTCATTTTATGAGTTGGTAACTCGATGGGTTTTTATAAGACATTCGAATTCTAATTTCTTCTTGTTCATAAATTTTTTTAAAAATTTCCCAAAACCTCTTTTTGGCACCAATGGACACAAAGTTGACAATTTGAATTTAAACAACTACAAGTTCTACATGGAAAATAGCAAAAAATAAATATTGCATGATCGCATTGACCAAATAGGTAGGTACAGCTACATATTTTATACTTTAAGTTAAAGCCTTATAGCAAGTTTTGTAAGTACCAGACCCAGACAAGAGTATCTTCTTAAAAAAAATCTAGGTGGAGTTGTTGTTGTTATTTTTGTATTTTATTTATTTACTTTAATATCTATTTGCTTGTGATGATGGTGTAAGTTTCTTTATCTTGAAAGAGTCATTGTGGCTTATTTGTTAAAATCCTAAACCAAACCCCGCAATGATATCTACTTGTAATGTCACAAATTTTTTTTTTTTTTTAATTTTTGACTCGAAAAAAGATACAAATTTATATAAATTTACTAAAATTCCCACGCATTTTGCGAGGTGATTCATTAAATGTGGGATTTTATTTTTTAATATGTATTTCAAAAGAAAATTTGTTGTTTTTTTTAAGGTGGTGATAATGCCTCAAAAATCAAAGTGAGTTCTGGAAATGGTTGATTGACTTATAAGTAGGTGGTTAAATGTTTCGACTAAATTTGGGACCTGGGAATGTCATTGTCATATTTATATTTTTTTTATGAGTTTATTGTTGGAATTTATTTTTGTGTTTCATTTTAAAAATGAGGTTAGTGGTTCATTGATGTGCGAGATGTGGAAACTACTTAAAAGGATTAGTAAGGTAATTAAAATAATAACAACATTAAAATTAGGTGAAGGACCCCCAAACACAAATGGTGATAATGATATATAAAATGCATTTTTATTGCTCTCAAATCATTTTGCTTTTTTTTTTTTTTTTGCATTTGGAAATGTCCATTTTTTGTATTGCTTGTATAACCTCCCTGTTCGTCATCTAAGTTTTGTGGCTTTTGTAGATAATTAACTTTGTTTAATTATATTAAAAAAAAATAAAATCGTGAGCTCACGACTTTTTAATAATAAGAAAGTGATTTGGGAGTATAATTCTGGGTATAGTTGTGTATAAGTTTTTAGTTTCGATAACAATTTGTTATTTATATATGTTTTTTTTTATGAAGGTCGCAGGTTTTCTGAGTAGGTTAACTTGTAACAGATCTTTCGGTCCATATATGTGCGTGTTCTAATAATTCTAGAACATTTTTTTTTTTGTGTTTTCTGCGAGTGATAAATATTAATATTAATGTTTTGAAAAATTGATTAAAAATGGAAATAAAACAAAATTTAAAAAAATCAACTCCATAGAAAATGTTGATAAAAAATGTAAAAACGATTGCATTTTTTCAAAAATTTTATATTTGTTTTATTTTTTATGTGGGAAAAAAATTGGGACATGCTAAAACGGAAAACAACAAACGATTTTATCTATAGAATTCGGTTTACAGATGTTTCGTGCGATAAAGTGATACGGCTAGACTCAGTTTTTTTTGTCCCAAATTTTTTTCGAATAGTTAATTAAAAATAAAAGTAAAAGAAAAATAAAAAATAAATTTTTTAAAAATGTATAAACGATTGAAATTTTTGGGCTAATTTCTTTATACATTTTGTAATAAAAAAATTTGAATGAAAACAAAATTGGGACATGCAAAAACGAAAAAAGACTAGCAAGTACAAACGATTATGTATCGAACTGCATTTACAAATTTTAAGATTGATAAAGTGAGTGTCCCAAAATCGTTTTTTTTGTCCCAATTTTTTTTTTTGAATAATTAACTAAAAATAGAAATAAAAGAAAAACTGATTTCATGAAAAATCACTATAAAAATGCTCAAACAACTGCATTTTCTTATAATTTTTCTAAAAAAATGTTTTATTTTAAAAAAAATGGGAAAAGCAAAAACGGAAAAATAGACAAACGATTATATATATCGCATTTATAGATTTTTTGACCGATAAAGTGTGTGGACCAAATTCGTTTTTTTCTGTCCCAAAAATGTTTGAATAATTAGTTACAAATTGAAATGAAAGAAAATTAAAAAAAAATAATTCTATGAAAAATCATTGTAAATAATGTGCAAATAATTAATTTTTTTTCAAAAATTTTACAATATGTATATATTTGTTTTAAAAAAATTGTATGTACAAAAATTGGGACATGTAAAAACCAAAAAAAAAAAGAAGACAAACGTGTATTATGAAATATTTATTTCACTTCAAATTTTTGCGTATCAGTTATACATTGGATATGATTATTAATTCCCTCCTTACATGTTCAATGAATTGTTGACTTCTAAATCGAGTACGGAGAAAAAAGCGCAATGCGAAGTGCATTAGCTCGGAGGGAGCTAGCTCCAAGTTCGAGTCACAGCTGGGCATACAAGTTTTTTAAATTAAAATTGAACAATAACCAAGCACCACTGAAAAGGAGTCTGATAATCGCCCTGGCAGTCTTGAAATAGCTATAACTCAAGCCTATAAAAAAAAATCTTGGTGGTAGCCAAGTGTTGTTGTTTCATTCAAACCTTCAAAGAGATATGTCATTAGGAAATCCTTTTGATAAATTAGATAATAATAATAAATTGTAGCTAATTTGTGTGTGAAATTTGAAACAACTGCTATTATTTTCACTTAGCCATATCACTTAAGCATTTTTAAACCTACAATCATATACATCATATGTATGATTGTGACACCTTAACTACATCACACGCAACTATAAACTTTACTTTCTAGCTTATTTATTTTTTTGAAACTATTTCTTCTCGTGTAGGCACATCATTCGTGCTAATAATAATTTAATGATTTATACTATTTAACAAAAAAAAAAAAAAAAAAAAAAACACTTTTAAACTTTTGATTAAATTTATTTTATAGTCTCGGGTGAATGTCATTTAAATGGAACGACAAATTTAATTTGATTAAATGATGGAACTATAATGCCCCGAAGATAGACAAGCAATATAGGTATAGGTAGGTAAGGTAGGTATACGTCAATCATAATCAAGTGGGAGATACAAAATCTTAAAATCAATATGATTGATCATCGAGGCGCCTATTAGAGATAGTTTACAATCCAATCTTTTATCTTGATTTGTTCTTTACATGATTTTTATTATATTTTTTTTTGTTAAATTTTTTGTTACATAATTTGCAAGGCTTTTGAAGGGGAAATAAATTTTGCACGATTTTGAGTTGTAGATATTTCATTTATAATTTGTATAAAAGGAGAAGGAGATTAGTTTTCTTCCTTTAATTTATATATTTCACACGAATCAACAATAAAATAATTTTTAACAATTTTTAATTTTCATATAAAAAGAATTGTTTTTTTTTTTTGTTTCAATGCGCGTAACTTGGCTGAATATCATCCGATTTGCATTAGGATTTTTTGTTACATTTGAGTTGGATCAAGTAATCAGACTACTGAGTCGAAAATTTGAAATTTCAACAGAAAGAGTTGGAAATTCGATAAAATCCGAAATTGCATACATTCAGGGGTGGCGGTAGGGGTGGCGATATGGGCGATAGGGGTGGCGATATATAGAGAGAGAAGAAAATATTGATTCTAAGGAATTACAAACACTACAGAATTGACAATCGTCTAATTTTGTCTCTCACGAAAAGTGTATTACCGACAGATGGCGTTACTCTCCCAGACTGCTAAATTTGTCCAAAAAAATTATTGGAGCGTGTCAAAAAATTCATTGTAGAGGGTTTTGTTTGAAACCCCTATAAATTTAATTTTCACTTTTTAAATTGATAAAAAATTCCGTACGAAGCCGGGTGGATTAGCTAGTTTGTTATAAAATATATTAAGCAGCCTATTAGGTGCAGCTACTTGAGAAATTAAAAATAATAATAATATTCACCATATTTTACTACAAAGTTTCATAAGTTTAGCTTTAACCTATATAAGGAAAAATCTGATTTCCATAGACGATATTTTGTTTAGAATTTGAAAATTAGTTAATTTCGATAGAAAATAGCTTTAAAAGGTCTTTATGGGAGAAACCTTCAAAAACGCAAATTTGTATTCAGTATTCTTTTGATGGAATTTTAATACATGTATCTTCAGCATTTATATGCAAAATCAATAGAACAAAATTGTATTATTGTTTTACACCAAATGAATTTTTGTTTAAATGGCGCCCAATTTGTACTAATGATCGGCATGAGAACTTTAATGTTACTTGCCTACTCCAACAAAAAAAAAGGTCAAATTATTTTCTAATTTTAATTCAATTTTAAATAACCTCGATCATTTATTTAAAAACAAATAAAAAACACCTTTTGCTAAGTGAATAAAAAAAAAAAAACAAGTAAAATTAAAAGAAAAACTCTAAAAGAAACTCCCACAAAAAATTAACGACACTTTGATAATAATTATTGTTTGTAAACCCAAAGTTACACCTTTAAAAAACATTCAAGCTTGTAAAAACAAAGCTCCAAAGTATCAAGTCCCTTAAGAATTGAATTGATGCCTTAATGTTGTAAATAAAATAGTTTTATCTATTCAATGCTGTGCTGTGCTACACAGTTATGTATGCATAATATATAATTAACAATACTGGGGTGCAATTATCATTTTGAATAATTGACTGGAAATCTTAGGGAAAACATACAAAAGTGTTGGTAGGTAATCTTCCATCAAGAAATCAAGATCTAATGGCTTCCGACAAAGGGAGTTGGAGTTCGTATACCTACGAACAACGAAGCATAATGATTTTGCTAAATTATGGATTGTTGATATTGTCTTAGTGTCACTAAAAATAATGTCCCACTAACCAATTTTTTTACACCAAGTCGTAAAACAATTAAGCAATTTTTTTTGTCAGTAGTTAAATTCGACAAGATTGATGTAACTTTTACAATTTCCTCGTTGAATTTTAGGTACTTGTAGGTACAATCTTTGGTTTGGCTTGCGGTTTTGAATGATTGTTGACACAACAATTTACGAAGGTAGTCATCATCTCAGTAGGTAGGTATATGTATATTATAAAGAATGAGCAGCACGTATAGTGCGCCTTGACTTGTTTATAAAGTTGCGTTGCCAGTATTCATCTCTGCTGGTTAGTTACGGTTGTAATTTACTAACTGTCCAGCTATGATGATGATAGGCCCTGGTGAGCTATATCGTATTTTTGTAAGAAATAAGAGATTGTTGTTGTAATGACACGTGCCTTTATGTCTGATGTTGTAATTTTATACAAACATATATTCTTCGCATCTTAAAGTAATTTGTTATTCAACAGGTTATGAATATAAGTAAAAGTGTAGATATTTTTATGCGATCATTAAGATGCGCTGATTTAGGATATTTTGTTTAAAGAAAAAACTGCACATCGGAATTTGAAAAATGCTGCAGGTTGATTTTATTTTTTTTTTTTTTTACAAGCAGTAGTTATTCAAATTTAATTATGAATCAATAATTCAGTGCCGCATAAATGAAACATGACAAGGTCATTAACATGAATTTACATTTTCTTACATAAATCACCAATACTCCAACTATTTCCTCAAAGAACTTTGTATGGCAGAAATGTACAATTGTTACAAAAATGTTAACAGAAGATCAAGGTCACACAAAGGAATCTTATAAAGGGTGACCCAAAATTTATAAAAGATTTCAATTTGCCGCCATTTGTGTATTAAAGCCTTGGCAACCCTGAAAAAAAAAATTAGAACTGTGGACGCAAAACTTTCATTATTTTTTGAATAAAATAATCTTATAAAGGGTGACCCAAAATTTAAGAAAAGTTTTCAATTTGCTGCTATTTGTGTATTAAAGTGTTGGCAACTCTGGACGCAAAACTTTCATTATTTTTTAAATAAAATAATCTTATAAAGGGTGCCCAAAATTTACACAAGATTTCAATTTGCCGCCATTTGTGTATTAAAGCGTTGGCAACTCTGGAAAAAAATTTCGAACTCTGAACACAAAACTTTCATTATTTTTTAAATAATGAAAATATATTGTTTTTTTTTTTTTTTTGTGTATAATAATCTATGTTTACTTACCCATATAAACTGTCAGCTCTCAAATTGTTTTTTGTTAGGGTTGCCAACACGTTATTACACAAATTGCATCAAATTAAAATCTTGCGATAATTTTAGGACACCTTTCATATGGTTGCTTCCCGTAACTAATATGAATAATGTACAAAAATAATACAAAAACAGCTTGAATTAATTTTGAAAAGAAACTTAAACTACATAATAGTTTTACTAAATTTACAAATGCCTATAATACTGCTTATTTTTGAATTTTTGTATTTTTGTATTTTTTCTTTTTAATTTTGTAACTTTCACTTATTCTTATTTAGAATTTATTCATTTATAGATATCTGCTTCTTCATGATTTTTTAATTTTAATATTCTTTTGTATATTTTTGTTTGCATATTTTTAAACTGCTTGCAATAAACAGATAAAATCTCTAATCTTTTAATGAATTTGTTTGGTTTAAAAATAAAAACAGGTTACTGTATTATAACATAACATGATAACTGTTTTTAAATTCTTTATTATTAATACATACTCGTATATTAAATAATAATTTTTAGCAAGTTCGAAATTGCCATAATGGTATGTAGGTGTAAATGGGCTCTAGTGAGAATCCCAGTATCTCAGGGGGGAATAGAAGGGTTCATTTTAACAACCAGTTGGATTAAAAATAATTTTTTTGTCGGTTCTTCTCAAGAGAGAAATGTTTATTTCGATTTTTTTAAGTTCTAATCAACCAGCACTTATTTTCTTTAAAAAAAAAATAAATCTCAGTGGGAGATTTTTTAATTAGCCTTGTTCTTAATGAATTTCTACATCTAAAATTTAAGATAATTATTTAAAAACACACTTAAAAAAAAAAATAAATTGAGAACAATATATTAAACATGAAACAAGTATACAATAAATCAAAATATAAAATCGATACTTTTTCTGTTCTTTTTTTTTGTTTTTTTTTTTTTTTTTTTATTCCATTAATAGTTCAGGTAAATTAAAAAATAAAAAAAAATTCTCATGCTTGTGAAATTTGATAAGAACTTTGAATTAACCATGTGAATTGTATAAATATCAAGGGTGGAAGATAATTTTTTGAGATACAAATGGGGGGATGGGAGATGAGAGAAAAGAAGTTTTATCAAACTGGCACATGATTTTAAGGTCATAAAATATTCCTACTCTTGCTAAAAAAAATTATAATTAATTAAAACAAAGAAAAAGAATTGAATTTGAATGACAAAGCCAAATTTTTACCCAAAAAGCATCCGAGATTTTATTAAAAGGCAAAAATGAGCTAAATCCAATTTTTACTTCCGATAGTTAAGTAATGCATTTAATGTACATATACAAGATGTTATGCGTTCGAATAATGGTAATAAAAAAAATGCGTGAGTGGCAGGACTCACGGACACGGTTAAGATGTGTAAACATAAACGTTTGTCCGAATAAATATGTCGGTTTACAGATCCTTCCATGTACCTGTGACACGCTTTTAGTTTACCCTACCCCGGCATAGATGTTAAAACATCAAAAAGAACAAAAAAGCAGGTCGATTTTCTGATGCAGTTCTTTGAATTATTTTTTTGCACCAAAGAAAAACTCATAACCTAAACATAAAACTTAAGGAAAATGTATGTAAATCCTATGTTTTCGGAATACATACGTTTTTTTTATATTTATTGTTTGATGTTTTTTTGTTTTTGAAAGCCATTTAATTAGGCTTTTAAAAAAAAAAGATCGAGAGTTCGTATTTTTTTATAAGAGAAACGGGATTTTTCTCTAATTTTATTAAACTTTGGTGCAACTAAAACAGTGACTTCCATTAACTTGATTTTGCTTATTTTTATACAAAAGACCCAAAATTTGCTTCAATTTGTTCCTTTTGTTTTTTTTTTTCTAAACACAGACAGTATATAATTTGAACGTTATAGCGTTGTTCTATTTTAAAAAAAGAGTTTCAAAGATTTATCTATAAAAACTTAGTAATTTCATTTATATATTACATCTTGTAATATTTATGATATTTACTTAAGCCTCAAACAACTAATTTTTAACTTTCTAAACAAAAGAGCTGATACACAAACTCGATTTCCTTATACATATCATTTTGGAAATATGAACCATTTAATATATTTCCTCCGTATTTTTACCATGAACTTATATGTAATTGATAGTTAAAGTTTAAATAAAGCTACATTACACTTACAAATTATGTGTAACTAACTTTTAAATAAATGGACATAATCATATCATATTACCTATATTTCAACATAGAAAGGTCTCTCAAATGAATTCAACACCAAAGTAACAACATCACGTGAGATAAAAACGGTACAGTTATAAATATTAGACAATCCCTTTCACCTTCATTTTCATATTACGCCTTGGCCTCAATTAGATATTTTTTTTATATTATTTACCTATGTATTTGTAATTGCCATTCAGATCCTAATAATGACAAAACAATTTATTAAAATGAAAAAAAAATGAATGAAAAATCGAATCTAGATCTATAAAAAAAAATTAAATGTCAGAATTCCATGCCTTTTGAATAAGAAAGTTTTTTTTTTTTTAGGAACTATTAATCCTTCTCACACCACACTTCAAAAAAATATTGGCATACGCTTTGATGAACCAGTTTAACCAAAAAGGAGACTAATAGTAAAACGAAAATCTAAAAAAAAAAAACAAAAACAAAAACAAAAAAAAGGAACCAAACCACAAAACAGATCCAAATAAACAAACTTAACAAAAGGTCAACAAACGAAACGGAACAACAATAAACCCCAGAAAAAAAACATTGTTGTATCTGGTATCTATGTGAGATTCCACACCACACAACAAGCTGCTATGTAGGAAGAATTCAGAAAAGTAAAAAAAATATAATAAAAAAAGAAGAAGACGATAAATTTCAAATGAAAGCGAAAGCAAATCACAAAACAAAAAGTCTCGTCCGGAGTCTCCCTGTGCAGATGATGGTGGTAGTGTGAAGATGGGTGAGGATGGGACGACGAACGCGACAATGGCTAGAGGCATGGGGTTAGAAAAGTGTCTCTGTTAAACCGATATACCATATCCACTTGTTTCTGCCCTCAAATTAAAAGGAGAAAAACGAATAATACAACAATCTCTTATAATAGGAAAATGAAAACAATAACAAAAAAAAAAAAAACATTTGCAAGTTACTACATTCAGGGTTGCCATCAGAACAATTTGAATGTTTTTAAATTAAAAAAAATATAAGAATTCATTTTAAATTATAAAGCCTGGCTTCTATAGAAATAGTAAAGAATCATTTCAAATATCAATCCGAATTTTGCCGTAGTCGCCCACTTATATAAAAATGGTCTTCAATTAAAAAATCACTGGCGACAAAATTTTAGTCTTAAATTAAGTGCGATTTTACCAAAAGAAAATGGTAATCTACTTTAATGCCTTTATTGCTCTTTTAACTAAAATTGGTGGCAATCGCAAATATAAAATGTTTGAATTTTATTAATTTAACAATTTTTAAGGGACCTGAAGGAACTGAGTATAATATACATAAATGTAAATAATCTTCAAATCGTACCTAAATGATTTTTTTTTTAAACTAATATATTATATTGGTAACCCTGTAAAATGGCGTCTGTGTAAAGCACATGGTCTCTCGGATGTGATCATCACCGTTGTTGTTTCATTTTTTGTTCCATTTTTTTAAGTTACAATAGCATGCCGTTTGATGGTGTTTTGCTCTAACGATGAATTGCAGAGCAAAAAGTGAATAAAACCAAAGAAGTTTTAAGAAGTTAAACAAAAAAAAGTGATATGGGAAAAATGTCAGAGTGATTTTTCTCCTTTTTTTTTGTTTTCTTATCTTTAACGTTATTTCAGTTTGTTTTATTTTCCTGAAGAGCAGCCTCCCCCCCCCCTCAAACTGATGAGAAAGGTGAAAAAACTATCTTCCATTTCATAACAATCATGACGAAATGGTGACAGCTGTTATTTTTTTCTTGTTTTTTCTTAAAAAAAAACAAAACTGTTATATGTAAGTTCGGATTTGAAAATAATTCCCGCAAATCGCCCATTTAAAAAAAATATATATGTTTATTGTCTGCTTAACTTAATAACTAACGGTAAATGTTATATGAACGATGGGAGGGAGGGGGCGTTATAGTAGCATCAGTGTAATAGTGGCGCTGCTGTTGTAGGTTAAGTGATATTTTGTTATGATGATGAAACTTACATCAAGAATAATTATTGTATAACCAGATCTGTAATTTAGATGTACCTACAGGTACACCTGTACCAATATGAGATGCGAGTCATTTTGTATAGTAAATTACCGTAAGTAGATAAATAATTATTTTTAAAATTTATCTAAGGAGATTTGTTGGGATTAACATTTATAATTTGAAAACATCCGCATACTAATGACCCTTTTCTGATTCGAAACTTAAATATTTAAGTTTAATTTAAACGCTAACTTAAATGTGACTTTGTCATCTAGTACGTAAATTATCACATAAGCGCGCTTATAGGAGTTTTTTTGAGAGCGATGGAATTTCTTAGCCTAAGAATATTTGAGAATCACTGGATCTGGAGGTAATAAAATAAGTAAACATCGATAAACTTAAGAGGGGTAAGGATTTCTGATATCTACTGTGGACACTTGGTCAATGGGAGAGCATGTGAAAAACTGGCCATTACTCACATTACTTATATTCTCTTATTTGTATTATTTGAGGGGAACCAGCATGAAAGGAAAGAGTCGTTTATTTTCTGTGCAAATATCTTACTTTAGACAGAAAGACAGGAAAATCGTCTTAAGCTCAAACGTAAGCTCGAAGCCATGATCATTTTTCTTAATACGAAAAAATGGCTCTAAAAAAATTCGGTGGCTTCATTTAAGTACCTTAGGAATTTTCCAATACAAAATTGACTTCTATAAATTTTTTATTTTTATTTAAATTGTGTTTGCAGGGAACAAACAACTCAATAATAAAAAAAATCTATTCTATAGCAACTCATGAAAGGAAACGTGCTTATTCAAAAAAAAAAAAAATAATTTAGTTTTTGAAAATTTATCTTCCAATAGTTAAAAAAAAAAAACGTTTGTAAAGTTTTGCAGACAAGCAAGCAAAATTTTCAAACACTTAATTTAAAATAAAATTTAAATATTAAAGTTTTTAAAGAATTTCCATTAAATCAGTTTTGCAAATAAGAATTTTTGAAACTTAATTTAAAATAAGATTCTGGTTTTAAAAACACTGCCAGCACCTATTGCGATTGTCAGTTATCAATTGATAGTTGATAAATATTAAAAATTGATATTTAAAAATCTAAATGACTAAAATCAAATTGCTTATTTCTGTAAGTTTGGGAGCTCCAACTTTTTACTTGCAATATACATATATACATAGGTACTATATGGCAAGTTATGGACTCGTAAAAAAAAAAGGACTCGGAATTTTGATCAAACTTGACATTGCAATGATAGCGAAGTCGAAAAAAGTTCTGTCTGTCTGTCTGTCTTTTCGGCTGTAGAATAATGGGTTAGATCGATTTTCTTTAAACTTGGTACCTTGCGTTTTTCGGGCATTCCCCCACACAGATTTTTTTCATTTTTTTAAGACCAAAAAACGGTAGGTACCTGCCGTACAATTTTTTTTTGCAAAAAATGAAAATCTTATTTTTTCCAAAAACGTGCCCACAACTTTTTTTTTTTTTTAAATCCAGTTATTTTTTTTTTTTTTACAAAAAGGGTACCATTTAAAAAAAAAAACCGAAAATTGGTATACCTCCCATGGAACCATTTGTTTTATTTTCGATTTTCTCAAAAATGGTTCATAGTTATATGAATTTTATCAATTTGTAGAGAATTTTTTATTTATTTTATTTTTTATCAATTTGTAGAGAATTTTTCAAAAAGTTTAAAAAATATTGCATACCAAAATTTTCAATTTTTTTTTCTATATTTAAAAAAAAAATCTCCAATTTTTTTTTGAGAACTTAATAATTCGAAAACGACTTGTTTGATTTTTATTAAACTTGGCATCCAGCAGTTTTTTGACATTATATAGCATATTTTAAATACAATTCATTCTTATATTTAAAAATAACGGTACCTCTTATACAAATGTTATAAAAACGGTGTGGAAAATCTCTTTTTTCTCAAAAACGACTCCTACGATTTTGATTAAAATTTTTATTTTAATTAATATCAGTACGATCTATCATATTATTGGAAAGAAAATTTTATCTATCTTCTAAAAATTATATCTCTCATAGAACCTTTTTTATCAAAGTTTTCAAAAACAAATTTTGGATTTAAAACAAAAATTCAAAACTATTTTTTTTTTGAATTCGATATTGCGATTACTTAATTTTAACAAAGGCAAAAAATGGCCTACCAATTTTTTTCTTAAAAATGTTTACGAAATTGTATTTAAAACAAAAATTTTTTTTTTTTAAAACCGCTCCAACGAATTTTGAAATTTTTTCTCATAAATTGAGATTTGGTTAAGAAATCATATGATTTACATGGCGTTTAGTTGTCAAAACAATTTCAAACAATTTCTTGCTGTGCTGAACTCAGCTAAATTTTTAAAAATTTATTAAAAGTGGAGTTATGCAGAATGAAATTAAATTGTGACATTAAATTTGGATAAGATATTAATTCAAAGTAAAGGTAAATCAAAAGTTCGATTTTAGAATACTATTTTGTGTTGACTTACCAGGAATTAAGCAAAATATTTATAATATTTTGTTTAAAAGAAAATCCGTTAAACGCGGTTGAATTTAAATCGTATTATGTATCTTGCACCTTTAACACAAAAATTAACACTAAAACCGATGTAACAATCAATAAATATTTTTTAAGGCACCATAAAAATTTCAATCCTTTTTGGTAAAACCTGCTCGAGTTATAAAAAAAAAAAAAATAATTAACGAATTCTAGTTTTTTTTTATTATTTTAAAGTCGTTAGTTTTATTTTTAATGCCAAATTAAAAGCCTATTCGTCAATTTTTTTACTAACTCATCAAAGAATTGAATTTAAAACTTGCTTTAAAAAAAAAACATAAAAATAGGGTTTTAATTTTAGAAAAAAAGGCTAAACTGAATTCCCATAGAGGTATCACAACCAAAGCTTCTTCTATAATTTATTTATTTTTTTTTTAACTTTATTTTATTTTTTTTATTTTTATTTTTTATTAAGAAGACGTTACATCCATTTACGTCAGATACAAATGATATTGCACTTTAAAGATCGCCAAAGAAATCTCAAGGAGAACTTCTTGAGCTCGAGCTCAAATTAAGAGAAAAAAAAATAAAAATAAGAAAACAAAAATCTCAGCAAAATACGATTTTGACACACTTTTCGCTAATTATTAAAACATAAATCAAGGGATTATTTTCAGGGATGTTCCGTATTTTTGAGAGCCTTTTCGATTCCAAGACAACAAACAAAAAAATAAGAAAAAAATTTAGCAAAACATTCGAGATGGAGATATTGTTCCGCGCTTCCGTGAACACATCCGATCTGAACGATGATTGTCAAAGAACTAAAATTCCATTCATGATCCAAGATTCCATTTAACACACAGGCGGAGGAGTTTTTTTTTTTTTTTTTAAGTTAAAATCGCATCGAGGGCTTAGGTGCTTTATTATGGATATGGAAGATGTGCGCAACGGAGAAGACGAGGAAGATGATGATGATGACGTTTGAACTGAAGGTGCACACCGTATACCGACTTCAACTATTTGTATGTATGGCGAGTGCTCAGAGAGTCAGCTGTTTTTCGTATAGGGTGATCAGATAGCGGGGAACTCTACTCCAGAGCACGCGGAGTTCTACTCTGGAGGAGCTGTGTATGTTGAGAAGATTTTCAAGATGAGCCAGCAAAACAGTAAGACAAAAAATAAATAAACATTTTAAGAGAGTCACTTACAAGAGATACATCACTCTATAAAGATTATTGCATTTTATAAGAAAAAGCTTTACATGGTTTTAGATAAATTGTAAGATACGCTATGAGATTTATGACATAATAATTTCTGTTGATGTAAAAATTGTTTAACAAAATATTTCTATTGATCATTTTGATTATTTGTTGCTTATACTTATGTACGTATGAATATTTAATTTTTAATTGCTTTGACATAGTCGATGGAGTGATATGGAGATAAGAGAATCATTGCGTTTGTAATTCATTTGTCAGTGGAATAATAGTGATTTACAATGGAAATTCGTACGAGATATATAAATGGTATAAAAAAAACGAATATGCACGCCATAAGGGTGGGGAATAGATAATTTGAAAATTTGTTAAATAACAACAAATTTAAGTTGAAAAAATTTAACAGATTTCTTATTGGTATAAAATAAAGTCGAATAACTAGATTTATAGGATTTGAAGAATCGTGGTACTGTATCAAAGTAGTTCATTTCACCTATTTTTATCGTATTTTGTTTAATTTATGATTAATATTCGACTAGATTATACCAGTCACTTGTTGAATGAAATTTAGGTAATTGAATAAGCTTGATTTAAACAGTACATTATTTATATGTCGAACAGTTCGATGCATTGAAATAAAGTTTAAAGTACTCAATTTATTATCAATAAGATATTTTTAAATGGTATAAAGTGGTCTTAAAAGCATACATTGAATAAATTCGAAAGCATTTTTAAGAAATTACATCCGAGTTCAATTTTTCAATTTTAAATTAAGTCGTAGTGTTGAATTTCAATACTTGTGTTTTGTTTATACCAGTTAGATACCGCAGTGAATAACATCAGGTGGGGGTGGCATATATAAAAAAAAATTCTTTAATAAAAACTAGGTAAAATATTGATGGCAAGGGCATATTCACTACTGGTATAAATGAAAATCTGTGTTTTTGATAAGTTTATACTAGTCAGTGAATGAATTTAAAAATTTATATTTTTCTGACTAGTTTTTTCCAAATTAAGTGATATATATATGAAAATAATTGAATTTTTTTTTGCTACTGTCGATACATGTAAGTATCACAAAAAGTCAATATTTTGTTTATACCATTCAAACCAAAATAGTGAAAAACTCAATTTGATAAGGGGTCTTAATTTAACAATATGTCATAACTTAAAGGTCAGAATTACACATTATTTTAGACCGAGATAATCTTAACTTTGTTCGTTATGACTGGTATAAATACAAAACTCACATCTTGTGTCACAAGTTTCGAAGATAAATACACTGTTAACATCGTTATTAATTATAGAAGAAATTAAATACGCAAATATTTATATCGGACGATTGGTATAAACTCGTCGAAAAGCAATTAAACATTGTTGACTGTGCAGAATTTGCTGTAAATAATTCAGTTTAAGTAAAATGTAAATGTATGGGAAATATGTATGTATGTTCAACTATAAAAACCCCCCTAAATGGTTATAACACTTTAAAAAGGCTACTTTTTTTCAAAATAATTTTAGCTAGCGAAGAGATTCCTTACTTTCTAATACCTTCATGTTTACGCCCTATAGAAACAAAACAACTAACCTTAAAAGAACTCATTGAGCTTTAAGATCTTCAACCTCTGTTTTTGAATTTTTTTTTTACGACTATCCTCACTAACGAGTCTTCTATGTAACCATTCACAAATTCATCAACCTCAAAATCTCCATTCCAAAATGTGTTGCGCTACATTTGAATGTTTTGTGCGCCACATGCTCGACGACATGCACCGAGATCACTTCACCCACAATCACACAAGTCACCAGAACTGAGGTCTTCTATCACAACAAACGTGTAATCACCTTTTAGTGGGAGCTATCGAGGTTAGAGTCGAGGAATGGAAGCTAGCTCGCATAAATTCTCCCCGAAGGCGCGAAGGGGTTTGGCGGACGACTTTTGCGATTACTTTTTTTTTTGTCCAATGAGAAGGATTTTCATTAGGTATTCAAATATTTTTAGAGGAGTGGTGAAAGAGAGCTCTGCATCGTGGAACCTCCTCGCATAAAGTGAGTGCCACATCATGTGGCGGATCGCTTTGTGTCTATCATTGCGAGAAAAAAAAACAACTCTGCCCCGCGCTATGCTGGAAACGTGTGTCTTGATAGAGATCTCGGTCCTATAGGAGGCGCGCGATCTACTCTGCATAGATTGTCATGAGATATCTCATTGAGAATGTTGTTTGCAGGAACAATGTGATCGTAAATCGATTGTCGGCGAGGTGCATTTAGTGGTGGTGGTGGTGAGGCGGCGGCATTGGACAGGTTGACTTTTAAGTTAACGATTATATTTTTCTGGAATTCAACCCAACTAATTGGAGAATCTTTCATTTCTTTTTCTATTTGTGACTATTCGTATACCCGGTGCAGATAAAATTTATGATACCCATTTAGTGACGCCTGCTCTGTCCTAATTTAGTTTTCAGTTCCTAGAGCAAGCTGTGTATACCTAACCTATGCAACTTTGCTACTAACCATTATATTAGCTGCAACCTTTCTAAAGTGTCTATTGTTTCGTTGTTGGAAACCCATTTAAGCGATTCAAACAGACCACAACAACAACAAAAAAAAAGTGATGAAAAGAAATGAAATATGAGACAGTGAGAACACAACTATTAGAGCACAGACCCATTTAGGTTTGAAAAATTTGTTGTTCCTCTTACTGAAATGAGATTAATTCATCTTCGGATTGCAACATTTTATTTGTTGAGACTATACTGCAGATGTTTTTTTTTATTTGTTTCATTTTTTTTCTTAATTTTTTTTTTTATTTTTTATCAAAAATTGCAATCTGATATGAGATTTTTCGATTGTTATACCAACTCAATAAAGTACTGAAGAAGTCGTGATGGAGTTGGCCAAAAAGCCTCATTAAGCAAGAAATTGATGACAACCTCGAGGAGACTATAAAATAAATAAGCAAATACAAAAAAAAACAAGGCAAATATACCGCAAGAGTGAAATGACCAATTTATACCAATTAACTGATAAGTGAATAAAACTATGTGTGATTTTTTTTAAATAGATGTCGCTGTTCGACATTAAGAAGAAAACAAATTCAAAGTTTAAAAATTATCCAATATTGGACACTAGAGGCGTATAGGCAATTAATTTTGTATTTATACCAGTCAGGTGAAAATAGAAAATTCAACAGTTCAACCCCTTTTGGAAGGGCGTTGGGGCAATAAACGAGAAAAGAACGAAGAATTCGAGGAGATTTTCTTAAATGCAAAGCAAAAATAAACTTTGTGCTATTTTTAAAACTTTGTTTAAACAATTTTAAGCAGTTTTGGAGAACAAACAATTCCAATACAGGAGCGTATCATAATCCCGGTTTTTAAAATCGCCCAAATTCTTTAAATAAAACAACTAGTTTAGATTAGAGAAGAGGGATAACAAACGGGATTATAAAAAACAGGATGGTGTGGTATGTTGTGGAGTGGTGTGGTGCTACCGCTCCAACCCATCAGTGGGAAATTTTTAAAAACAAACAATTCCAATACAGGAGCGTATCATAATCCCGGTTTTTAAAATCGCCCAAATTCTTTAAATAAAACAACTAGTTTAGATTAGAGAAGAGGGATAACAAACGGGATTATAAAAAACAGGATGGTGTGGTATGTTGTGGAGTGGTGTGGTGCTACCGCTCCAACCCATCAGTGGGAAATTTTTAAAAATTCAATTGTGAATAACCTGCTTGTTCCATGAGGAAAGAAATCTGCCAAACAGACTAGATTATAAAAATCGGGATGTTAAAAAATGGGATTAAGAAAAAAATTATAATTATAATTGACAAGGTCCTCACTAGTCAACTGATGAGTCCAAGTGAGATCGCCGGGACGAAACGCCTAAATTTTTGTGGGCTGAAGGCCGTTAAAAGCTATTTTGAATCAATAATTCAAAAAGTCCAATTAAATAGTGCCAAGTCTTCTACTTGGCTGATGTATTTCAGTAGTATATGGAATTTTTATTATTAAAAAAAAAAACCTTCAAAAAAATTATAATTATTATATAAAAACCGGGATTTTAAATAAGCGTGATATCGAACCCAACCCTTCCATTACTCTTACTTTCTTAAAAGGTGTTTAGAAAAAGCGTTTAAAAGAAGATACAAAAAAGTGCGTATCTGAATCCCGGTTTTGAAAGTCCCATTTTTCAAAAATCCATAAAAAAAAAATGAAAATCTCATCTACTAAAATACATTTTTTTTAAATCACATCTTCTAAAATCCCAATTAATAACAAAAAAAAATCCCGGTTTGAAAATCCCGTTTTTCAAAAATCCAAAAAATAATTTATATTCCATCTTCTAAAATACATTTTTTTTAAATCACGTCTTCTAAAATCCCAGTTATTCAAAATTCTGATTTATTACAATCCCACTTCAGAACTAATTGTTTTATTTAAAAAAAAAATCACGCGTTTTTTTTTTAATTTAAATAACTAGTTTTGATTGCAAAAGCGGGATTATAAAAAAATAGATTATCAGAAATTATGAAAAGCGGGATTTTAAAAAGGCGGTATCATAAAAAACGGGATTATAAAATCGGTTTTTAAAAAAAAGGATTTGAAAAATGGGATAACGAACCCAACCCGAAACAAAATTATTTCTAGTATGTTTTTTTTTTAATTCTAAGGCACACCTAAGCTCAACCGCCACTACCTTAGTCCTTTTATAGACCAAAAACATATTAAATATCTGTTTAACCTCCTACAAGTTCTAAAACACTATCTGATTCATTTTCTTACAAATACGGGGATGATGTGCAAATCTTACTAAGTCGATTCTTCCTTGCTAACCCATGCGCAATTACTAAAACATGTCACTTGTAGAAAAAAAAAATATAAAATTCATATAATACTAATGTTTTTCTCAACTTCTATTTTATAGATTTCCTTATTGACGGTAATAAAAAATTCATACTTTCGACTTAAACACATCCATGTGTAAACAAAAAATATTTAGAGATTATTAATTAATTATTCTAATTTTGTATATTTAACGATGAGAGAAAAGAAATCCCGAAAATGGCAAGGTCATGAGAAACACCTTCATAATCCCCTTATATACACATGATCTCACTTTAGTTATACATCTCTCGAGTACCTACCTACCATCATATCAGAAGTTTGCATCAAATAAAAAAAAATAGAATTCCCATGAAATGAAACTCCAATGCACCATATATTTTTTTTTTTACTTTGATTACAAAACACAACCATGACCTTTTGGAGATAATGTTTCACTTTTTTTTTTTTAAACCAAATTCTTTATAATATTCTTTATAGAATAAGATCGGCTTGAGATGAGAACTATAAGGGTATAACTTTGCCTATTGTCAAGTAGATTATTATAGAAGAAGGTATTGCTTCAAGATGAGATCCAACTTGACCTCCAACCGTCATCGTCATCATGGATGATGTTGGGGCGCACCTCATCTAATCTTTGTAACGAAATCAAAACCTGGCGGATAGATTAAGCTGACAGACTGCGTTATTGTTGTTCTGCATTCAAATAAGATTATTTTTTTTCATGATCAAAGGCAAATTGATTTCGACATCAATCCATCAGAAGCACCATCATCAGTATATGATAATCGATCGATTGAAATGCATAATCAGGGGCATTGAATCGATTTAGATGCGCCATCATGGTCACAGTGGACCAAGTGGTTTTAGTTTTTTGGTCGAAAATGTTTATTTATAAAAATTGCACGTTGTTTGATGAAGTTACTTCATCAGCTTTGACGCTGAAGGTCTTGGGATCGAATCCCGGGTACTACCTCTTGCGAGGAATTGACAAATCTTGTCATGAAAAAGTGGCTCTATTTGGCAGAAAATTGTAGGTCCCCTCCATTTCTGCCGATGAAATGCACACAGGAAGGGTTTAGAGTTGAAAGTCACTACATTAAATTTATTAAGTTTATTTAGAGGTTGTTTGATAGTTCTTTAATTTGTCAGTGAGCTCACTTGAGACTTTTGGCCCCGAAGAAAATCTAACCTCAAAAATGAGGGCCCGTCTTTGTGATGCTCCCATTTTTATAGAAATTGTGGCTATATGTAGATATTCTAATAAAAAAAATATTCATGGATAAGTTCATAAAATTTGAAATTGGAACCCCCTTGTTTATGGCGCCTTTCAATACCACACCCTTCGCACCCATGCCAAGTGTGACTGCATCACAAAACAAAAAATATCTTTCAAAGTCATTCAATAAAAAAGTTCAAATTCGAACAAGACCAATCCTCATCACCACAACAGATGGATTGAATGTCAAATTTGACAGAGTGGGTCATACCATCTGACAAAAAAGCCATCTCTGTGCCATCAGCATATAATATGGTGTGGCACAACATAATTATTCAAGCTGTACGTGACACTCCAAGTCCACCGACTATATTTAGTGATTAATGATTTTTGATCTTCTCCTCAATAACTTTTGGTTCAGCTTTAAATCAATTCGTCATCCATTAAAGCTTTTCAACAAGTCATAATATGCTTTGGCTTCGGCGACTTAATTTATTGTTATGATACATCACCGAGTCGATATTAAGTATATTTTGTTGTTTTTCATATTTTTTTTAAGATCAAGAGAGCTATTTAATGGGAATATCGAGCGATGATGATTTTTTTTTTGTTTAGTTGGTTGGTAGGTTACGATGTCTAATTGGTTTTTAACTAGGACAATCAAAGAGGAGTTTTTTTGTATTTTTTTTTGAAGATGTTCCATCATATTATATAATTTGGGATTTATTTATTTTTTTTTTCAGAGATTGTAAGTTTAAGATAAAAAATACAATAAACTTATAATCTCCTCCGTGACTTTGTTATGAATGCAAATTTTCTGAATTTCGCAGAGAAATATTAGCTAAGCTTATAGGTATTTGTAAATTTGGTTCAAATTTTTAATTCATCAACATCGTTTTGAAGGTGAAAATGGTGGGTTATTTTTTTGTTTTTTGTATGTTGTGTGCGTCTATAGCTTAAGCTTTGTAAGAAGTGATCGATTGTAGCAGCTCACTGAATTTTTATCAAAAAATAAAAAAAAAAAAAAACTATATTTTGAAATAATAAATAATTTTAATTTATACCTACAAACGTATATTATGTAAATATGCATATCAGATGGAAAATTGATATTTTTAAGACAAATATCGTTTGATTGATCATAACTCGAACTTGAGAAGTTTAAAATTTAACACTTCTATAATTATGCTGAAATAACAAGATTTTAATTATCAATTTATTATGTTTGTTTTAATTAATTATTAAAAAAAAATATAAAAACTATTTCCCCTGAGGCAAAATAAATATCTATTACCTACCTAAAAAGTGAGAGAAGTAGTATATACAGAAATTTAAGAAAAAAAAATTACTGCTTATAGGCTGTTACAACTAGGTTGAAAAAAATGATAATTGGACGCTTTTTGCACATCGAAGAGACTTCCAAGGACAAATTTTAAAATATTCCGATTTTGGAGTTAACAGAGCTGTTCAAAAGGCAATGGCATATTTTTTCCTGTAAATATGTTTAAGAAATGATCTGTTGCATTTTTGAATGAGTATAAAATCAAGTCAAACATTTTGTTATTTCTTACAGAAGATTCAAGAGAACGCTCACAAGAGAGTAAAACATTTACCTTGTTAAACATTCATCAATATACGAAATTTAAACTTTCAGAGAACGCTTTATAAGCTTTACATGAGGAAAATGGGAAAGGGGGAGTGGCAGAAGGCGGAATTTAAAAACAAACTACACATTTTTTATTTTAAAGATATTTTAGTTACAAAATAACATCTTTCAAGGGAAAGAAATTTAGTCATAAGAAAAGTAGGCGTGGTAGTAGGTGGATTTCTAACAAAAAAACTTCACATGTCATTCTTTTGCCTAAATAGTGATTTATTTAAAAATTATTGTATCCTTCTTAAAGTCCGTTATATAAGAATTCTAATATAAGGAAAGTGGGTGTGAAAGTGGGCGGGATAAATAAATCATGCTTTAGGTTAACAAAAACATAAATAAAAAATTTCAATGTTCAAAAAACCTATCAGTAAGGTAAAACTAAAACATATTAAAAGTAGGCTTGGCAGTGGCAGGATATAAGCCGAATACCTAAGTAAATTATACCAAGGAAAAAATGTTAAAATGTCAATTGAGTATTTTATTAATTATATGTTTAATGTAGTGCGTTTTTTTTAAGAAAAGCACACTTTTAACATTAGAAATGTTTAAACGGAGGCATACAATGTAAAAAAATCAACAGAATTTCAAAAATATGA
Organism: Epistrophe eligans; assembly: GCA_951394125.1. Lineage (NCBI taxonomy): Eukaryota > Metazoa > Arthropoda > Insecta > Diptera > Syrphidae > Epistrophe > Epistrophe eligans. The sequence goes on from OX596031.1 coordinate 56,094,459, forward strand.
AACGCCTAGTAGACAAAGGGGTTGAAACGTGAGGGGAATAAACAAAATAAACAAAATAATCAAAATAAACAAAATAAACAAAATTATTTCGTTCATGCTTTGTTCTTACTAGTCTGAGGAAACAAAATACGAAGAAGATGATAAAACGGACAGAAAAAAAAGAGAAATGTTCGTAGAAAAAAAATGGGTATGTTTTTGATGATGATTTTTGCGAAATCTGAAAAATACCCGATTTGCGTTTACTTAAATGCTTATAACGGGTGATTTTTTAGCTGGTTTGGTTTTGGCAACACTGGTTTTGACAGCTGACGTGTGTTTAGTACCTTGTGTCACTGTCAAACAGCTTCAGTTTGGTTTGCAATTTAACCATGGATCGTCTTACAAATTAACAACGCTTGCAAATTATTGAATTTTACTATCAAAATTCGTGCTCGGTTCGAAATGTTCATCGCGCGCTGCTTCCATTCAGCGATGAGGCTCATTTTTGGTTGAATGGGTACGTAAATAAGCAAAATTGCCGCATTTGGAGTGAAGATCAGCCAGAAGCATTGCAACAGCTACCAATGCATCCCGAAAAAGCCACTGTTTGGTGCGGTTTATGGGCCGGCGGCATTATTGGGCCATATTTCTTCAAAGATGATGCGAATCGCAGCGTTACTGTCAATGGTGAACGCTACCGAGCGATGATAACAAACGTTTTTTTTGCCCGAAATGGAAGTTCTTGACTTGCATGATATGTGGTTTCAACAAGACGGTGCCACATGCCACACAGCACGCGAAACAATGGCGCAATTGCGAGGCGAGTTTGGTGAACAGTTAATTTCACGTTTCGGGCCGGTCAATTGGCCGCCTAGATCGTGCGATTTGACACCATTAGATTATTTTTTGTGGGGGTATGTCAAGGCTAATGTCTATAGGGACAAGCCCGCTTCGATTGACGCACTGGAAGCCAACATCCATGCATTCATTCGTGAGATACCGGCCGATATGTGTGAAAGAGTATGCCAAAATTGGACTCAGCGGATGGGCTACCTGAGACGCAGCCGCGGTCAACATTTGCATGAAATTATCTTTAAACATTAAATTGCAAGGTTCAAACTATCGATTCAAATAATTATTTCATTCATTTTTTCGAATTTTTTGTGTTTTTTTTTTTTTAAAGTTCTAAACCTCTTAAAAAATCACCCATTATCTTTCGATCCAATTATCCGATTTTCAATATTAAGGTATTTAATTAAAGGAAAAATGACTGGCGTGTTAGAACAAACAAAAATTTTCAAAATAATTCAAAATTGTATACTAAAAACATGAAAATAAATATCGGACAAATAATTTAATTCAATGAGGAAGTTGATAAAAACAAAAAAAGCATTGAAATACTTTCAACCACCAATTGGCGAGAGGGAGATAGTATTCTAAAGCCGGCGGCGGCAGAGTTTGTGCAATAAAATACCACAATCGTGGCAAATTTGCTTCGCGTCGGAAAAACAATGCTAAATGTTCATATGTACCTACATTTGTAGTCGGTATAATAATTGTAAAGATACATTGTGTTTGGTTTGGCTTGCTTATAACATCCGTTCTAATAATCCGTTCATTAAGGTCTTACGGTTCGCGTACACCGAATCATCGGCCGATATCGGGTCGGAGGTATTCGGACGACTGTCTCGGACATTCGTCTCCATACACTCCTTCCGATCTCGGACGGTGCCAGTCTGGAGTCTGACTGTGATGTGAAAGAGATAATTTTCTCTATTGTTATAATTTATAGAAAATTTGTCGCAGAAAGGTGCCCTTTATGAACGCAATTGATTAACTTTTCAGTATCCATTTTTTTCTTTTTATTTGTATGAACTTTATTAAGAATCAACCGGACAACTGACGAAAAATCCAAACATGTTGGGATATGCCGGTTGACCGCTTATTAACGGACGTCATCGGACGATGTCGCTTTCAGTGGTGTACGCACTCTCCTTCCTTTCTATACGTTTGGTTCGATCGGCCGAGTTCGGCCGACAACGGCCGAGTATACTTCGGCCGATGACGGACTAGGTGTACGCGAGCCGTTAAAATTTAGCTAGAATATCGGACTACATTTTTTGTATTATATCATTGCACAGTCACATAAAACTATATATGAAAAACCTTATTAAATTGCGTATTTAATAGAAACAAAATTTTATTACAAAACAATAATTTTTTAAACCACATGTATTTGACCCTTTTTAGGAAAGTTATGATGTTGGTACCTATGTTCAGAAAAGTTGCTCAACATTTAAATTTGACATTCAATGTGCATACATACATACATATGTACATAAATGCTTTTTTTCATTTCTAATGTTCCTCAACTATGCTGGAATAGCAAATTGGGTAAATTTTTTATTATTTTTTTTTTTATTTTATTTTTATATTAATAAAATTGGTATAGGCAACGAACGCATATTATAGTACTACTGCCATCTCTGTATGTCATTCTTTTTGGATATGACAGAGACAGCTAACGCCAAAACTACTTGGGAACTGGATTTTCGAAACAAAAATATTCGTAAAGTGATTTTATAATACTCTCTTTTTCTCTTTATATATATATCTCTATCTCTCTACCTCTCTATCGCTCTATCTCTTTATTTCTCTATCTCTCTATCTCTATCTCTATCTAATTCTCTTTCTCTCTCTCACACTCACTATTCTTGGTAATATCAAAGAGAAATGATCTCACGTATAAAATGTTATCATTATTTTATTAAAAGTTTGAAGATTATTAAAAAATTGGATATTGAGAAATAAGTAATAATACCAGAAAAGTTGACTGATGTGAATTGACATTGTCTCCCTGTGGAAAATAAATACAAGAAATAACAAGCTAAACCTAATCTATATACTAAGTTAAAATGTAGGTGTATTTGGCCTAGTTTAAGAAAGGTGTAGGCAGATAATTTGCATGCGTACATTTTGAACAAGAACAAACGAACAAAAAAACCGGAAGATTTATGAGGCTGATTAACTAACTTTTGTGTGTTTTTTTTTTTTTAAGCTTAATCACTTTTTTTAAATTTTATTTATAAGTTCCTTTATCTTTATTAAGAAATATTAAAAAATACTTTCCATAATACTATTTGCATAAACTTTTCTTTATTACCCCTTAATTCCTTCCATATATATAGTTTATTAAATTATATACAAATTCGTTATTTTTGTTTAAGCTTCTCTTTTAAGCATTAAATATACATTGTTTAAATGTCAAATGCATTTTCACCTTGAATACATCACTGTCTTGTAAAATTATTGCAACATTTTTGCCTATTTTTGTTTTGTCTTCCTGATTTATAAAAATGTCAGTTTAAATAAATGTTTTCACAGATTTCGAATAAAAATATTTGTAACATAGAAAGAAAGAAAAAAAAAAAATCACACGACAAAAATGAAAATCTAATTTGCAGATAAGCTAAAAGAATTGTGTATGGAGTTTAGGTAACATTCAATTCATTTGAAGATTAGGTGATAAATCACTGTCCACAGTTTTAAGCATATTATTTTAAATCTGATAATAAAGCAGCTTCTATCAAAAGCAATTAAGTGCATGAAAACTGAAAGTTAGAGATTTAAAGCTTTTGTAGATATTCGTGCTTATCATACATTTAATTATTTTTACATATATTTTACGTTATGAAAGATATGCTATAAGAAGCAAGCTTTTGAAATTCTAACTATCAATAAAAACATAAGTGTTTTTTGTAAAAAAAAAATAGTATAAAAGGGTAGACAAAATGGTGAATTGTTTCATTTTTTAAGACCAACAATAAGGGCACCTGTCGTCCAAATTATTTTTATCTATGAAAATCTAGTTTTCCCCAAAAACCTGCCCACAAGTTTTTTTTGAATATTATTGAAAAATAGGCTTACTTTTTGTAAGAAAAATATTCCGAAAAATGGTTCTCGGTGGCTTTAGGAAGCTAAAGAAGAATTAAATGAAAAATTTCAGTTAATTTCAGTTGTTTTCGAGTTTATAAGTTAAATACAGACAAACATTAATTTTAATATTAAAAAAAGGAATTCCACTCTGCAAGAAAATTCCCTTGACGGTCTTTGTAAGATCCATTTAAATAAACCCACAAATATTTCTGTTTATCATCCTTAAATACATACATATGTATTGATTTCATGAATAATGTAAATATAATTTGTATGAAATGCTCCTTTTCTTTGCGAAGAAGAATGAAATGAACTTCAAGGTTATTTTCCTGATAATTCTTCAATTTGTTTCGTTTATAAAACCGAATTGCAAAAAAAAAAAATTACATACAAATTACGATTCAAGATTAAGTGTTGAGATCGCCCAATTTAGTTCGAAACCCCTTAATGTCCATTTGGTTTGTCTGATGTTAATTAATTATTCGATGCCCTTTTGAACACAAACTTTGACTTAATCATGATGAATATGAATTGAAAGGGCAGAGAATAACCTACCTTCATGTTTCTCTGTGGAAGTTAATTGCATTGAATAAAGTCTACGTATAAAGAATAATTTATTGAAATGCAGTCTCTACCTTAAACGTGTTAAAAGACAATTCGATGACTGATAAAATGAGGGTATCGTCAAGGTATCAATTAGGTGGAGACTTGTATACTAAAAAAGCAATGTATGATAGGTACTGGTTGCAACATTTTGACTCATATTTCAATTGCAAAATCAGGATAACTTTAAGGGTTATGATAGGTTAAGGCTACATTTTTATGATTAATATTAAAGAGTGAAATATTTGCAATTTATTATTCCGTATCCGATAACGGAGATAAAAAAGATTTAATACTTTTTGTCAAGAACTATAGACAGAGAGTCATCGAATCATCTTTTTAGGGATTAAGTTTAAGGGAACTCTTTTAAGATGAATCTCTGAAGAACATTTTCTCTTATCTCATTAATATGCAAATAATGTAAAATAATAAAAACTTTGCCTTTTCATGACAAGAAATACTCTTGGAGGATTTGTCACTTCCTCCCAAAAGGCCGTAAGCCGTGAAAAAATGTCTGTTTTTTTTTTTTAGGTGGCATAGGCTGCGAATATAACCCAAGACCTTCGGCGTAACAGTTATACGCACTATTCCACAGAAAATTGTAGGATCCCTTTATTCCTGCCGATAACACACATATAGAAATGGTAGAGAATTGTAAGTCACGAGGCCCTGGTTCAACACAAGCTGTCTCGGCATCAAATTAATTAATTTTATAAAATAAATAAGGTTTACCTACCACCTTGTGCAGAAGAAGAGGTCTCGATGGCGATATAACATTTGTCACCTTCATCATCAAACATAGTCACCATCATAAAATTCCTTAATTCTCATCACACAAATTCCTTAGACCACATCATCAATAGAGCTCCATTAAATTTCCATTTTCAAATGTCAAGCAATTTGCAGCAATTTAGTGTAACTGCTGTAATTGCCGAAGCAAAAAAAAACCATTTAGATGAGCAGCACTTCAATTAATCTTTCAATCATTCTGGCTATATATGCGCGGTATGAGTATATATCTTCATGCGAGCATCCCCCTCTACCCTAATTTAGTCGATGAGGAGCATTACCCACCTTCATTTTGGTTGGGAATCATCATCGCACGATCTCTATTATAATGTTTCAAAGATGAGAACACAGCTCGTGTCTGCACGTCCTATCATTTAAATACTACACATTGGCAACCCTGTAATTATGCTCGAAATGAAATCACAGTTTTTTTGTATAAATATTCATCATCAAGACAACAACTCCGATTGAAGAAAGAAGAAGATGCTGACAACACCATCATCAACAGCTCCCACAGTTTAATTCGACAGCCATCATTGAGAATTGTGCCAAACCATTTTCTGGTATAATTATTACCAACATTAGAAGCAAAGTTGAAGTAGAAGGGTTCTCACAACATGCCACCAAGACAGAAGCCACCATATAGCCTCACAATGATGTCTTGACATCACAAAGTGACGTTCAATTGAGTGATAAAATATACCTATAGCGAATGCGTTGGTGGTGCAATCGGAAACCTTTCGTTTTCTAAGTCAATGTTTTGCAATAAAGTCTCTTATATTCATCAAGTGAATTGATGATGACGATGATGAAAAAAATATAAAATTGATGGTTGATGATTGTCAAGACGTTCAATACCATTTACTCTCTGATGATGTGATGGACACACATGATCTTGTCTTGATCGAGTTCGAATTGAAGTAAAAACAAAAAAAAACTATTGGTGGGCTTCTTAAGTCACATTATAAGTGTGTCTTTTAATTTTGGAATGTTTATTTCAGAGTATCGAGACAAATATTTATGTCAACATCGAGATTTCGCACTGTCAATCCACTTCAATTATCTTTTGAAAATTATAAGCCTTTGGCAAAAATTGTCGTTAACATAGATATTGAAGGTTTGGTTGACAAAATTAAGGTATGTCAAGGTCGGTAAATTTACTTTCAAGGAAGCTGTAGCGTTAGAGTGATAAGAGAATAAAATTTAAAATATATTGGGTAGAACCAGTGCATATAGTGACTAACAATTCGCAACTATTCCCGTGTGCATGGCAGAAATAAATGTGACCTACAATTTTCTGCCGAATCCAAATGACAACCAAAGTAAGAAGCACTTTTTTATGACAAGAGGTACTCCTCTTAGAGGATTTGTCAATTTCTTGTAAGAGGCAGGAATTCGTGAAAAACATTTCAATTTTTTTTTAGGAAGCATAGGCTGGGAATCCCAAGATCTTCCAAAAACTAGTCCTACGTACTTACCATAAGAGAAAACTTTAAAAAATAAATATTTTGAAGGCGTTTAGTCTCAAAGCCCCATTTTCAGTCATACTTAGGATAAAATATTGACAAGTTGAGTTTTTTCTAAAAAGATTATAGTCCCGTCAAAATAGACATAAAAATAAGAAAACTTAGCCAACATTCTAGTAAGGCTAAAAATTAGTACAGACCTTTTTTCAATAATAATGAATCAACGGAAAAAGTCCCCGTCACTCTAAAATGAGCACTCAAAGTCATTCAAGGTGAAGTGTCGAAAATATTGATTTTTCGCACATAACTTACAAAAGGTAAACGCTATCGAAAAGTAGTTTGAGTAAAATTTGTAGATAAAACAATTTTCTACAAAAACGGGCAAAATACTTTTTTCCTACGATCGATCATTCAGAAAATATCGATGTTTTAAAAATATGTGAAATGACGAAAATATACTGGTTTTTCATGTAAGACCCTCAAAAATGAATTCTATAAATGTAATGTTTGTAGATCGACAAGAAAATATTAACTTTTTTTTTATGAAAGAAAGAATTTGAAACTTAAAGACCTATTCTGACTTACCTCACAAATCACAACAACATCACAACGTTAACGGGCTAGTTCAACAAAAATTCAAAACCTAACAATCACAATACAAAATTCACCTTACTGTGGTGAGTTTTTTGTAAAGATTTTCTGAAAATACCGAAAATGATATCGAATCACAACAAAATCTCACAAGGAATAAACCTCACAATTAGATCTTATGACTTGTCAGCCCTCACAACGGCAGAATGGGACTGTTTTCATTTATTTTAAGAATTTGGTCAAAAGTTAAAAAATCGGTTTTAGCTTTTAACCCTTTAATGGAAAAGTTGTTCAAAATAAATGTATGCTTCGTTTGACGGCTTTTAAAAGTTCTACCTAAAAGTTTTGACACTTTTTCGAATAAAGGGATGATTTGACAGCTGACAGTTTAGGGTTAGCAAAAATGGAGCATTACACGAGAGAACCACATTCACACTTTCCTAAACAAATAGCAGCAAATTCAAATCTTGCATTATTTTGGGACACAACACTTTACTAGAAAAATAGCAGAAAATTGAAATCTTGCGTACCATACATTTTTTAACACCCTATATACATATAAGTACTGAAGGGCAATTTGGTCTTGGTATTAAATTTTTCACATCTATTTCAACCTCACAGAAGAACATCTTGAACCCAAGCATATTTTTGTTAAAACGGTTCAAGAAACGCACCTTTTTTTTAAATGTTTGATGATCATTGACCAAAATTGACCGGAATTGATTAATAAACAGTTAATTTCCCTCATGTTATATAAAACATTTTGTTTACCATCATTGAAAGATATTAGGCAATCTTATCGATTGATGTTGCAATCAAACTCAAAACAGACTCTCGATTCTTTGATAATAATTTATCGAATTAAGAAGAAATCAATTACATTTTTTTTTTGAATGATGATGGTGTCAGCACGTGGCGAAATTGATGATTTTCTTTTTTGGGAGATTTATGGAAATCAAATATTTCGTGAGTCTTAAGCAATTACCATATAAACATACACTCGTGACCACAATATTGAAGGTAGGTATAGCCTATACCTATACCTGTGCCTACTAAGCAGACTTCAATACTCTTTTTGTCGTTAATCAACTTCCATATATGTACATATTACATATGTAGCTATTTAGCATTTTTAACTGTAAGAGATGAAAAATCAGTACCTTTAAGACTTTCTCGTAAAATCTGTAATCATAAATCCATCAAAGACATTCACTTCCATATAAATTTCCCCAAAAAAAAAAAAAAATCAATTCACACTTATTTTTTAAGTCCTCCCCCCTCCACCCACATCTGCGGTTGTCAATATTTAAAAAAAAAATATATTTTGAAAAGAAGCTTCATAACAACTTGTGTCTGAATTTTTATCTTTGACAGATCCTCACAAATTGAATTTCCTGATGATGCTTCTTTCCTCATCACGCTAAACAGATCAAGCATATGCTACTGCTATAGCGAACTGATGCAGTAGTAGGTACTTTCAAATTGTCATCATCATCATGTTGATCGAGTCAAACGAACGATTCAACAATAGGTAGTTAGTTAAATTCCTATTTCCAGGAAAAAAAAAGAAACCACACAGCATCAGATACCAGCAACTATGTAGGTACAGAGATGGTGTCACTAACTTTTTTTTTTGTATGTGAGTGGTGTCATATAAATATTCCTCAAAAATTGTTCTGTAATCTGCATCCATTGTCACCTTTTTTTTTGTTTTTGTTTTTGTGTGTTTTGTTTATTTGAAGGAGCTTGTGACTTCGACTTCGACTGTGAGGCGTGAGTTTGAGTTGTGCCGTCAGTTTTAACTATCAAAACGAATGATCGATGATAAGTGATTAGTGCCAGCAGTTTTGAACGTTTTCAGAGATGAATTTTGTTTAGGAAGGATGATAAGAGAGCGTCTCGCGGTGATCGTAAACGGTTGTGCCGTAAGACAATAATTGTTATACCAGGTACATTTTTTTTTTTGCAAGTGATGATGATTGCATAGATATCTATATGTATTGAATATATGTACAGTTAATTTCTAGCATTTCGTCATCAAGTAATTTGATTACAGAGAACAATAAAATTTGTCCTTAATTACGAGATGAGGTACCTGGATCGATGGAGGAACTCTGACATAATGTCATCCCTATTATAGGGGGATGGGGGTTCTTAAGTTTGATCCCTTTTAACAAAAAAATATTTTTCTTGAATATAGGTATATTGAAGGTTTGAATGAACAACAAACACTTGGGTGAGCTACTACCAAGTTTTTATATATGCTGGAGTTATAGCTATTTCAAGACTATACCACGCCGATCATGAGACCCCTTTTAGTGGCGCTTGATCATTTGATCAATTTATTTTGAAAAACTTTTTGCCATCACTGAGAGGCGAACCAAACCAAGCTGACTTCAGAGCTTACGCATTGCACTACCGAAGTCTTGAATATTTGCTCAATTTTTTGGAGCCTTATTGGGCATGTACCAAAAGACGTTTCTGTATTTATCTGCGTAACTCATGTAGCTAAAGCTATACTCAGTTGTCATATTAAACTAGAAACAAAAAGCAATGCCCCAGTAAGGGAAAAGATCGATTTTTGCACTTTGAAAAGCTTATCCACCAACTTTTTAGGGGACATTATACCATTCACATTTTCAGTAACTCTACCAAGAAGCCCTATGAGCTATGACTCTCTATGTCTAATAGTGATGTTGTAGGAATGTACTCTCATCAAGTATGATTTAAGGAGTGAAATTTCCAAACTCAAATCGCAATCGTGCACGATCATTAAAAATGTTCAAATAGTCAATTGATTTCCGCAATTTTTTTTTATTTCTAATTTATTTTTTTTTTTTGTTAAATTCCAACAAACGATTGAGTATACTTATTTTTGAAGGCAAAATCGTGAAATATCCAACTGTTTTTTTTTATTTCTTTCTAGTTCGGTTAAAGTTTCGCATTTAAAATTCGTGAACTAACATCAGAAACAATCTCACTTTCACAACATCAGCCCACTTTGATGGTTGTGGTGATGGTGATAATCTCATTCAGTCACTCACAACTCACAGCAAGACATCTACATAATATATCTGACATAATTTACCCAACTCAAGTGACAAGACAATTTTCTTAATTTACATCGACATTTTTCTACTGCATTACTTTGTCGTCATCATCACCTTCGAATCATCATTGTCATGGGTGGCAATCATCAACCAAAAGAAAAAGAGAAGCAAAATATACCTTCACGCGCTCTCAACTTAAACTCGCGATCTTTTGAATAAAAAAATATTTAAAATATTCCAAACAAAAAATGTGCATCTAAAATGCCATACTTTAGATGGAATGGAATTAGGTACATCTCGCACCCATATGCTATGTATATGCATCGCACGTTTGGCATTGCTTTGGATCAGTGAAACACAAAAAAAAAATGGAAACAAAAGTCAAAAAGTCAACTCAAAGTGTTGGCACGTCGGATTGCATTAGCTGAACTAATCCGGAGCTTATTGTTCCAGAATTGACATGGACATGGTGAAACGACCTTGACTTGTAGCTTACATACACATGGTTGATGGATATACGTCATCGCTGTAAGCTGAATTTATTTCACTTATCCCACACTATACTGACACACAAAACAATATGTGTAGCTTGTTGAGCAAGAGTGGCTTAGATGACAGGTTTAATTCATCACAGAATAGATTAGACACAATTTGATGGCCAAATTATTTTGACAGTAATTATACCGGGAGAGTTAACTAGAGATTGATAATATGGCAAAGGGATAATCATGACTTTAGTACCTATATGTACATATATAAATAATCAGAACTTGAAGTTATTTTAAGTAAACGTGACAACAATCAATTTCTTTGAGCACATAGCATGAATGATGCCTTTTTACATAATCGATCAGATTTGTATTAAAATATAAAAATTTGATGAAATATTGAAAGTAATGTTAAAATGTAATGGCATTGATATTACAAATTCAAAGACTCTTGCATGCAATGGAAATTTATATATTGAATGGTTCCATTTACAAAATTATTGATCGTAATTTTTTTGTCCTTCATGATCAATAAATTCACATCTTTTAAAAAAATATAAAAAAATAAATTGTTTTCTTGTTCGTACGCACATAACTTAGCCCAGAACTTAACCCGATTTGCATAAAGATTTTTTTGTTGAATTTGTATTGAATCAGGTACTCTACGGAAATTGGAAATTTTTATCAAAAAAATCGGAAAAACGTGAAAATCCGAAATTGCATACTTTCAGGGGTGGACGGTGGTGATTTTTGAAAATTCCATTGTGAACATGGGAGGGAGAAAATATAGATTGTAAGGAATGACAAACAATTGACAATTGGTTAATTTTGTCCAGATTTTCCACAGATGGCGTTACGCTCTCTGACATGTGGTTGGACACTGGACAGCTTGTGGAGAACCAAGGACTAAAGTGACTTAAAACTCTCAATCTTTCATGTCAAAAACATGTCAAAATTTTATAATACAATTACATTTTTGTTCCTGGCTGATAGAAATACAGTTCTAAAAAAGAAAAATTCGTGGAAGGGATTGTAATCATGAATTCCAGAGTAAATGAGTCTGTAATTTCAAAAAAATTACGATAAAAATAATAAATTGGAGAGTACTTAAAATACTACAATTTGAATTAAGAAGGGGGTGGCCCCGGCGCATTGGAATTAGTGCCTCACTGCTAACTTGTATGTGTGGATTCGATCCCCAGTCTAGGCAGCATTCTTTTCTATATTCCCTCAACTGAACGCCACCCCTGGGATTTAATGAGAAAAATAAAAACCTAATTTCTCAATCAACTGTGCCAACAAAAATCTATCCTATCCTTCTAACATTGCATAATTTATAAGACCCTAGGTCTTACAGGCAAATATATGTTTGTGTGTGTCAGTGGCGAGGCGTCCATATAACTCGATTCCTACCGACTTACCTTTTACATTTTCTGCTATACAACAATGTTTACTAAATACGAGCAACATAAAGCCCGGGATAAACCTAATATGTATCTATACATCAACCTGCACACTCCACCACTCAATTGAAAAGCCACACACGAAAACACACACACCTCATTATCATTAGTATGTGTATTCTGTCCACACTCGCTCTGTGCATAGCCAAAGCAAAGCAACCCGAAATATGTCGGGTTATAAAATCTATCGCTAGATAGAACAAATTTATTTCCTTTCTCTTTTCTTCCTTATGATTTTCTGATTTTGACTCAACTCTGTTTAACACACGCTCTCTTATGCAAAAGAATAACACGCTTTTTTCCGACTTATTTGGTGATTTTTGTGAGTATCTTCTACCGCTGCGCTGTGCTGTGGTAGATTAATTGAGTAGGTCAGTTCTCTTAGTTACTTAATGAGTTTCTGAGTTTGACTCGTCTCTGTTCCCCTTTCTTATGCAAACAAATAACACGCTTTTCTTCGACTTATTTGGTGAATTCTGTGAATTCTCTTATTGTTGCGCTGTTGTTTAACAACAGCAAAGGCTGTTAAACAACAGCAGTCTGTAGGTATTAAATGAGCTGATAAAATTTGCTACCGTTTAAAAAATGAAAGTTCAGTTGGTTGCTTTTAATGTTCAATATTTTCTATTTTTTAATCCAGATAAATAATTATTTATAGAAAAATTTTATTTATTGGCTTAGTTTGTCTTGGAAAGCAGATCTGCCATATATTATTTAATATTGGCTACATATTAATATGTTTTAGAATGCATTTACGTTTGCAGGTAATTAATTTTTACATCGACTTACCGTTTGAAATTATTCACGCCTCGCCACTGGTGTGTGTGAAGTTTCAAACAAGAACTTAAGCCTACTTAGGAATCAAATTTTAAAATAACAAAATAGTTATTGAAAAAAATTCATATTCTGTAACCGAATCGTTTTTGTGTTTATAAATAAATTAGTTAAATGCTTACATTTCCTAATCTTTATTACCACGTTTACCTAACCACCCCCAATGAAACACAACCTGCTTTAAACTAAATCATAAATTAATCTTTCTTGGTTACAATGGTGGAAGGTTTGCAATCACAATAGCATTACATATGAACAAAAACTAATGTAAAAATGAAATTAAGCGCCACAATCAATCACAAGCTTAAAATCAAAAACTTTCTAAACAAAAAATCTCTTTGGTCTTTTAAGTTCAATTTGATGTGCATATACATTTAACAAGGTAAACAGGTCATTTATAAAAAAATTACTAATCACAAGTCATCATATAAGCAACATATTAGCAATAAATTTTATGTTAATGTTTATATGTTAATATTTAGTTTGTTTGTGGTATAGATTTTTTCTGCGTGAAAAAGAAAAGAAAAAAGGAAAGTGAAAACAATTACAGAATATGATAGGACAGAACAGAGATGTGTGAAAGACGTCAGAACAATATCATCGAACAAAAAAGATCATAGACACCCCTGAATGTGGACTGAGAGTCAAATTTACTCTCATTTGGTATGCCATTCATCAAAAAATTACTAATCACAAGGCATCACATAAGAATCATAAGCAAAGTATTTATGTTCACAAGTCATCACATAAGCATCATAAGCAATAGTATTTATGTCTAAATACCTAGTTTGTTTTGTAATTGGAACTTTTTTCTACGTGAAAAGAGTAAACAAAAAGACTAAAGAAAAAACATTACAGAACAGGATGGGACCGAAAACCGATCTCTGAAAGGCGCCAGAACTTCTTTGAAAATAAAATATCATATGAAATTTCAGGGGTAAACTGAGAGTTAAATTTACTCTACTATTTAATGAGAGTAAATAAGACGTTTTTTTATTTATTCGTAATTTTTAATGAAAATATAAAAGAAATTCTCTTCGAAGACTCACTAAGGAGCAATAACAACAAAATTATACCTATGTTCTCAATCGATAATTAAAACTTCAACTTTTCTGTTTCAAACAGTCCGCAGCAGCTTGACTATAAATGCTATGCTAAATGCTAAAAGCAATGTAGCAACAAACTTTAAATCTTTCTCATTTAGAATAGAATACATCGAAAGTATTTTTCTTTGAAGATGATATCACCACCGCCATCAATTTCATCTGCCATTAGTAACATCTCCATTTGCGCTAAAGAAGTGAAGATAATTTAAAAAAAAAAAACTCTCATCACAATAATTTTGGTGCGTGGAAATATATAGAAAGAGATCTTTTCTTAGATAAATTGCGTAACAAAAAAAAAAAAAAAAACAACAACAAACAAAATAAACACAACCAAGAAGAAGATCCCATCAAATTTTATTCCCATTCAAAGTGTCCAATGAAAAAGCCGCAGCCGCAGTCGCACCGACAAAAACCTACTGCAATTCTTAAGGACTCCGCACACGGATCAAATCATTTTAAAAATTTGATTTAAAGTTCTAAAATTCTTAAAAAATCATATCTCAATTTTACAAAATTCTTATCTAGAAAATTTTTTGCTTGAAATTGCTTATGATTGTTATAAAATTCGAAAAATTGAAAAAAAAATTGAATCTGCTAAATTTTGTACAAAATATCTATAGACAATTAATATCTTGGGACAATTTTCGGAGCAAAAGACTTTTATAAACAAAATTTTGGAAAAATTCAGGAATTTTGCATTAAAAGAAACTTTTGAAATTAGTACCTACTGAATTTTTAATTATTAAATTTGGGAGATTCAATTTTGGCCCCAATTCAAATATTTAAAATAGAGGGTCGGAATTCTATGAAATCCTGTATGTACCTAGAATCTAAATATCGACGTTTAAAGTGCCGAACCTCGTAAATCGTTTTTGCATGTTTTTCAGAAATGAAAAAAAAAAAGAAAAGAAAACTGCCAAATTTGGTAATCGGTCTATATTACAAGATTTGGATTCCCAAATGGATATGATTTTTCGTAAAGAATTTGGATTAAGGGTACGAAAATGTGAATATTTCTTATCAAAATTTAATTTGAAACAAAAATAGTTTCAAATAGATTTCTTTAAGAACTTGTTTAGAACTAAGAATACGTAGGTTTAATTCTGAAAAGAATTCCTAATTCATCCACTATTTGTACCAAAATTTAATCAAACGAACCTTAAATATTACATCTGCTTATTTGGTTGCAAAAAATAACTTCAAACGTGTGGTGTAGCCTTAATGGAAAAAAATAACCATCAAAAAATAATTATCACACGCATATATCGCAATGGGATGTTTATCTCTATCGCTTACGCTTGCGCGTTGCACTAATGAAGATGTGCTGTGATGGTTGTTTTTTTTTTTGTTTTTATTTTATTATTTTTAAGTGAATTTCCTATTGCAATTGATTGTTGTTGAATTTTTTGTTTGTTTGCAAAGATACCGATACCCAACTATCATCACTGCGTATAGTACATGTAACAGACAATTTAACAATTTAAGCGCCCGCCTCTTTAGTTTTTTTTTGTGGGTTTTCAATTGTTGCACATTTACGAGAGAGTTGAACAAATTACGCGCATCATGTTAAAGGCTTTGTGGTCAGGTCAGACGATGATGATGCTAAAATGATGATCATCATGAGTATATATGAGTTTGGCAATGCATTGCGTGTATATATTCAATAAGAACAAGTTTTGGTTGGAGATCAAGTGACCGATTTGACCGATATAGTCAGTGGCATTTTTACGCATCATTACTTACATAAATCTTTGGTTGGCGCAACAGCTCGCGTAGAACCAGGGCCTAGTGACTTACAACTCTTAACCTATCCTGTGTGCGTGTTACTGGTAGGAATGGAGGGGACCTACAACTTTCTGCCAAATCTGAAAGACTAAAATGAGAAGCACTTTTGTTACTCTGGGGGGATTTGTCAATTCCTCGCAATAACCCGTGAAAAACATTTCTGACAATGAATTAAATAATTACCCTACTTTTAAATTTCGACTTAAAAAAACAACATTTTAAGAAAAATGAATTCTATAGAAATTTGGTTGTATAATTATTTGCTTTACGATGGATAGTTTCTGACTAAAATCTGGAAAAAATGCTTTCGAGGTTCTATCGTTAACAAAATAAGGAAATTATTATTAATTTCACGAAATCTTCAACAAATAGATGTAGCGCTACTAAATAAAGTAAATTTGGATATTAATTTAACTACCTCTTGAATATAGATCCGGATCCAGGTAGAGGGTGTGTTTAAATTTAATTTTAGCAAAAATTCTTATAAAACAGCCTAATAATTGTGATGTATTGAATTATGGTATGAATGACGTCAAAAAATTTGATTTTGGTGTATTTTTTTTTCGAAAATATCAAAAGAACATGATTTATTATTTAGGCTTTTTTTTAATTCACTTTTCTGATGATTTAAGAATCAAACTATAAATAATAGAATTGGGTAACATGCAAATAGTCACTTAATCAAAATAAAAACTTAAATAAAAAAAAAACAAACAAATCATTTGATTTTTCTCAGGTGTCATTGGCATCGAAAGAATTTATAAAAAGAAAAAAAAAAAACATGTACAAAATGTGTATCTATTATCTCTAACAATAATTTTTGCCCATTTTTTTTTATCCACGTGCTTTACTATTTTGAGAATTAAAAAAAAAAAGAAGTTCTTTGATATGTCAGTCCGTTTTCATACAATTAATCATATCTTTTCAAGCACATATTAAAAAATTCCTCAATTAATCAAATAAAAAAACAAAAATGAAAATTAATAATTTGTTCAAGGTTAAATCGAAAAAAGACAAACGCTTATAAACGTTTTAAATAGTAGGTTATTATACAAATTAATCAAAAAAAAAAAAAACAATAACATCAAAATCTAATATTGTTAATTAAATGAGTATATAAATAATTGTTACCACTTACCTTTAATAAATTAGAGAAATTATCACTTGAGGTTTTGATCATTTGTAGATAAAAAATCTGGCATCACTTAGGTTGACTCAACATATGTATCTGAAATCAAAATAGAAACATATGTATATCGAATACTTATTTGAATAAAGATGACATAGTATGTAAATACATAAATAGTGGTCCTAACAACTTATTTAGTTATTTCCCATTACAAAAAAAATCTGTTTTCAAGTCCAGGCATCTGACGTGATAGTTCAAAACATATTGACAGTCTTTTCAAACAAAAAAATGTATTTATTTAGAAAGGTACTGCCTCTTGAGAGAAAATGACAAAAAAAAACACTTTTAAATTTTTACGCAAAAAAAAAAAAACAAATACTAATGAATTTTTTCCGAAAAAAAAAACTAATGAATTTTTCCGGCAAAAAAAACACTAATTTTTCGCGTGTATTTTTGTTAAAAAGATCTACATTTTTTAACAAAATCAACCCTATCTGCAATTTAATGGGAAGTTTTGTCTTCGAAAATAAAAATTCCCATTTTTCATGAAATAATTTATCCCCGAAAACTTACTTTCGGAAATATTCGCATTAAAATAAGGAAAAAGTTCTCTGGAAATAATTAATTATTCAAGATAGCTATTTTGCTGAAAGGAATATTTTCCCAAAATGGAAAAAAAACTCCGGCGAAATTTCCTTTGCAATAGGGCTGAATTTTGCAGACACACCTAACAGTAAAGAAAAAATTTGCTAGCGCGATGAATTCATGGGAAACCAGTACCTAACCTAGTGACTTCTGTGTTTGTGTTGTTAGTTTTCAGGAATGGAGAGAAGGTACTTTACAAAATTCAAACGGCTTAAATGAGAGATGCTCTTTTAGAATTCTTCAATTTCTCAGAAGAGGTTGTTTCGCTGTAAAAGAAAATATCGAACGCACTAACCATTATTTCAAGGGACGCTTACAACAATAACTTCCTCCAAAAAACACATTTCTTTTTAAAAAATGAAGGCACTGAAAAAATTTACATTTTATTTTGGGTTAAAAGATTTCGATGTTATTTTAATAGAATTTTTAAAGCACTTAGAAAACTTCCAAACTAACGACAAAAAAAACATCGTACTCAAACAACACCTAATTTTATTTTTTTTTTGTTTTAATTTTGAAATTTAGAATCGAAACAAAGCGAGCACTGGATAAACGTTCTCAATTTTGAGACCTCGGATTTATTTTTCAATAGGATTTTATTTTTTTTTTTTTTTGCTTTTTGCATTCAGCTCTATCGTCGGTCTTGGACAAAACAAAATTATAAACCCTTACATATTTCTCTAACAAACTAAATTCAAAAATAACAACATAACCTCTAAAATGAATGGAAAACAATCATCAAGTGGAATGAGAGTTCGTGATATGGTTCGACGGTATGATACAGCATTGAAATTGGATTCAGTAAAATCTTCATATTCTTCTATTGGACCATCAAAATCTTCGTATTTTGGTTTAAATGAAAACACTCCCTTACCAAATAATGATGATGATGATGATTTTGATGAATTATATGCTGATGAAACAATAGATCAACAATCACCGAAAAGTCCATCGAGAAGTAGCAGTGGTTCTCAGAAGACTATTCGACAATCAAGGTGAGTTTTTTTAGCTTTATTATTGCAAATTTTTAAATTCACTCATATGATAATTATCTCAAGATTTGAAGCTTTTAATGACATCCAAGCAATTCCACTGGATACACAGAAGAGTTTTATGAATTTATCAAGATCCAGAGAACCACCTAAAGCAGCACCAAGGGAGAAAAAACCACGACATCCTTCTTTTGAATTAGAACCACAAGGTAGAGATGAGGAGAAATTGAATATCTCTGATGCATCATATCAAAGCAAAACAACTATTTCCAAAACTCCAAATGGTATGTAAACAAACGACGGAAAAAGAAATAGAATGTGTATTGTCTTGAGTTACTTTTTGTCATAATTTAGGTGTTCGAATTATCGTTGATATATATTTTGATCAAAATAAGTGTGTTGGTATTGAAGATGTTGTCGGAAGCCGTATTGAGACCGATATACCTCCTAGCAAAATTTTAAAAGAATTTCAAAAACGGGTTGCCGAAACTTCTCAAGATTAATCAGAAGACAATTTTATATTTTTTCAAATTTTTTTTAAATATTAGTTTGTACAAGCAATCATAGTCTAGTATCTACTTAGTTGCTACTAAATATATTTTCAGAAACTTTTACCAATAAAAACAATATTTTGTAACTTTTTAATTTACTTGATACTTCTGTTCGCGATAAAGTTCTTAATGCAAATTCTGGCATCGTATTAAATGAAATTTTAAAAAGACTCAATATTTTTATTGCACGACATTTTTCTGGCATTATATTATTCTTGCATGATATATCTCTGGTAAGATTTTTTTCTCGCATCATACATATATTTCTCGCATGATAGATTTTGAAAATATAGTATTGGCTTTTTAAAGCACATATTTTTCATTAAAAGTTTTAAGCATTTTTCACCACACATCTTTCCTTCTACAAAACGCTGGCTTGAAAAACATCTGTGCGGGCCTTAATAAACCGTTAACTTTGCAGCTTAATTCAGAAACGAGAGATATGTTCAAATAAGTTGGTGAGTTCATCAATATTCAAGTTGAAAAAAATGGAATTAAAAGAAAACACTTCCATTTTTTTTTAAATATTTTGTGTTGTTTTTATTCAATTTTTTAAATTTTATTTTTTACTTATATTTTAATTATTTTAACTGTTTTTATTTTTACTTCTTTTTCTTCTTTCTTGTATAGATTTATTACGATATTTACAAATCTATTGTTTTATTTTACTTAAAACTATTTAAAATGATAACAATTTTCCGGACGAGCTTAACTTGTTGTTGTTGGTATTAATTTATTTATTAAACTTTATGTTTGTTTAATTATTAAGAAAAGCAAGTTTAATTGTTTCTGTGTTGTGACTATTTTTAAGGTTTAGATTAAGGTTTTTAAAAAATATTTTCATATCGTTAGTTTTTTTTTTTCTACAAATTCTTCATTATCAATACACACTTACACAGTTGTTGTTGTTGTTGTTTAGTTTAGGAATAATTCGGAAGTTATTTTCTAATTTTTTTTTCGTATTATTATTTATTTTGTTTCATTCATAGATGAACTTTTTATTTTATTTTTAATTTTTTTTATTGTCTTAATGACATTTTACTTATTTTATTTTTTTATTAATAAATTTGTTTCGCTACTATTTCTCCTCTAAGAGTTAACTTTATGTGTGTGTTTTTGTGTTTGCCTCTATTTTGAAGAAAAAAATTGTTAAGCATTTGTTTATTTTGTTTTGTTTTTGCAAAATAAAATGTTTTGGACAATTTGCAATTTGTTATCATTTTTTGTTTCAGTTTCTTCTTCATCTATAAAATACAATATTCTCTTGGTGTGTGTACATAAAAAGCACGCAAAGCTATAAAAAATCTTCTAGATTTATTTAAAAAATATTTTTTTTTTATTAATAATTGTTTTTGTTTTTAATTTTAATTTTCAATTGAAAAATAATTTGCAAATAGAAAACAACTCATTTATCCTGAGAGGGATTGTGTCACATCATGCGTGTTTTCTAAAAGTGTTTTAATGTTGTATGTGCATTTATGGGACGAAATATTTTGCATTTCATTTATGGCAAGCTTGATTTTATTTTAATATTTTTTGTTTTTGTTTGTTTTTTATTTTAAATATATAAATTTCTACTTTTATTTTATTGTGATCCTAAATCTATGTTTATTTTATTTATTTATATTAATTATTTTCTCACTAACACATTTTTTTAATTTGTTTTCTTGTTTTTTTTTTTTTTAATTACGAAAAAGGATGAAAAGATAGTAGGTGCAATGAGGAGAAACATCTGGGATTGCCTTTAGCATATTTAACGGTGTCTCATGCAAGTTCCTATAAAAATCGTTCCTATTTTTTTTTTTTTTCAATTTTATTTTAATATTTATATGAATTTTAAATAGCTGTCCGCTTTTATTGAATTTTAATTGGTGTTTAAATTTTATTTGTGTATTTTAATCACAATATTATATTTAAGATTTTTATTTTTTTTTGTTCTACTTATATAAATATTTTGTTTTATTATTTTTTTTGTTTAAATATAAATATATATATTTTGTGTATGATTTTTCAATATAAAATATTTTTTGTTTTTGAAAATAAATTAAATTAGGAATTGTTTTTCTTTTTGTCTAAATTTGAAATGCTTTTGTTTCTGAAAAAATTCAGTTTTGGCTTTAAACAGAAAAATTTATTTATTTTTTTTTTTTCATTATTTTGCTTTAATATTAAGTTTTAATAAATTTAAATTGTATGGGATGTTTTTTTTTTTACAGGCACAATAAATATTATATTATCATTATTTATATCGCATTTTGTTATTTAGTAATTTATTTATAATTCATATTTGAGATTTTTTTTTAATTGAACAAATTATTTATTAATTTTTATTTATTAGTTAGGACACAAAATGTATGACTCAAGGTAGTTATTTTTTTTTTTTAATTTATTTGAAGTTGGTTCTAGAGATTTTTGAATAAAATCTCTCGTTAGAGGAGAAAGGAGTGAGAATAAGGATTAAATACGTGTAGGTTGTGTTTAAGATTATATTTTTTAAGAGGTTCGTTACATACTGGGCTGCATGGTGTACAAGAATTGGAGACTCCTTAAAGTTTAAAATAAACGAGTTACGTTGGGTTACGCAGCAGTAGAGCATAGGAAATTATGTTCAAAATATAATTTCATATCAATTAATAAATTTGTAATTTTTAAGGCCCGTGGAAATTAATAATTTTTCAAAAATCTTTTTCTTTTCATCCGTGATTTGCCTAAATTATCTGTGATTAGCCAGTTGAGGCCAGGCGAAATAATAATCCACCGCAAACCGGTTTAAATGAACCCAAATCTTACAGACGATTGGTCATCCGGAAAATTTCTGATTCTCACAAAATGACAGTTCTTCTTCTGAAGCAAATCGCATGTAAACGCCTAGCGTTTTCAATTCGGATTTATGAGGTCTCAGATATCTTAAAAATTTAAACAAAATTTTTCCGCAAAATTCTTCATCTGTTTGCTCAATTATATTCAGGAATTTAAATTTTTTAAAAAGAGATCTACTTCTTGTGGAGAAACCGTATCTGAAGTGTTAGAAAAATAATTTAAGAAATTCAAAAATGAACTCAATTAAATACCATAAAATTCTGTACGATGGCGATTAGGAATATTAAAGGTGTTATGTCCAGTTAATAAGTAAGTTAGTATGGAGTAAGCTTTCAAGCAATATTCTTATAATCATTGTACCGTTAAAGTTTTTTGAGAATTTTTTGACACTTATTAATTTTTTTCAAAAATCAGTCTTTTGCCTTCACCTTGCTTTTAGTTGAATTCGACGAATTACAGGATACTTTACTCAGGGATAGATTATCGAAGTCTTAAGTTAAAATTTGAAAGGTTTTGAAAGTCAGAGCAATCCAATGGATGAAGATTGAATTGATTTAGATTTTGTTTCACAAAGAAATAGTCAACATTTTCTGCCAAGACTAAAATACTTTTTTTTTTTTTTTTTTTTACGTCAGTTCTTATTTTTAACGTAGTTTTTTTTATAATTATAATAATCATCATCCTTTTTTTTTGTTTATTTGTTTTAAAATGGGAGTAAAATGGTAAAAAATGTCTTATTGCTATGGAGAGGCGTGTAATAGTTTTATTTTACGTTTGATATTAAAAATGTTTTATTTTTTTTTTTAATTTTTATAAAAAAAAGTTATTATTGCTTATGTTTCGGTCCGTTATTTACTTTCATCGTTCAATATAATATGATAATGCGAATGTTAAGTTTTCATTTTCATTTTTGTTTTCTGTATATTTAAAAAAAGAAGAAAAACAAACAAAAAATTTCCTAAATTTAACATTTTACAACAAAAATATATTTATATAATAATAAAAATACATACATATTTATATAGTTTTTCGCTTAAACGCAACAAAAAAAATGCATCACAAAAAGAAAATATAAAATAAGACAGAATAGAACATTATAATTATATAAAAAAAGAAAACATTTTAAAAATTATGGAATCATAATGATAATTTGAATAATAATACTAATTACATATTATTATTATTATAATAAATCTAGGATAGTTACGTGGTAAACAACAACAGGACGCAATTGCTTATATTTTTTTAAATAAATACAGAAATCGCTTTAATTTATTTTTTTGTTTGTTTGTTTGAATGTTAATAAATATAAGTTAATTGTACTTAAAAGTAGTACTTTGTGACAAATTTTTAATTTATCTTTTGCTTGTTTTCCCTCGTTTTAGTTTTGATTTTAGTTTTTAGACAAGAGGTGCTGGAGGTTATGTCATTTGTGAAATTGGATGGTTCTACTTTCTTATTTCAATTCAATAAACTACTACTAAGTAATTGGACATTTTGCCATTTAAGATCTGTGTGTTTGACTTTGGCAGTCAATGGTACTCGAAAACTGGTTTTTAGTGACAAAATAATTTAAAGAGAATAATATATAATTACGGGCGATAAATATTAAGTAGATTTTAAAAATGTTTGAGTTTGGAAAGAAGATATACTTTTTTATTCCAAATTAGACATTTCGATAATGGGGCAAGGGTTTTTGTTCTTGAATTTTTAATTCAATTTTAAGGAGACAACGATAATCAAGCAGTCATTTTAACGCTCAATAATTTTCATGCTAGTTTATGAAAGCTTTCCGCTTGTGACAGCGACTTGTCTGCGACTATCAGCTTGGTTGAAGGAGTATAATATTATAATACCTATAAGTCGAAAGTCTTCATATAAAGTTTTCATCTTTTATCTTCCTGCGTACATTTAATTTACTAAAAAATCAAAGAATTTGTAGTTTGAGTAAATCAAGGGTGGACGTACGAATTGAAAGAAGTTACTTCAGTCATAGAATCAATTGTTGGAGAGATTTACTTCTCACGAATTGGCTGTGTCGCATCAGTAACACATCGTACTTTAATACTACGACTTGGCCTTCTCTAGTCTCAACCTACAAGCACTAGTTTTTTGTCGTGTCTTTTGGGAATTACACTTTTATACATTGAAAAAAAACCAGTGAGAATTTTGTTTTTCATTTGGAAAGTATGATTTAGATCCATATAAAACTAAAACCTCAAATTTAATAGGAATTTTTTCAAATGGGAGAATGATGTCACAGTTTGAGTTTTTTTTTTTAATTTTACGAAGCATTTTATTTTGAACTTCACTTATTGTCTAAAACTGAGAATTTCTATGAATTTTTTTTTATAAGAACTTTCTGAGTAAGCGAATGACTTTGGACTAAAATTCGTAGAAATTCTCAGTTTTGGAAAATACACGAACAAACGTATTGATTCGTTTCAGCAAGAGATTTTAAATGAATTTGGTTTCTTTTCTTTTCGAAAATATGTTTCTTGGTGAACACACCAAGAACATATTATTTTTTTTTTAAATATGAATCATTCAGAGACATTTTTTGAGAATAAATGAATAAGCTGAAATCTGAAAACTATATGACCTCCAGTGCCTGTACTGTTTTTGTTTTATTATTTTTAGAATCCGCACCTCTATGTCTATACTCTTTAGTACATACCTACTCTTAATACAACAAACAAAAATCTTATTATTTTAGGGATAAATATGTATATAACAAAGTTTAATTTAATAACTTTAGTTTTGTTGTTTGATTAAAACAAAGTTCAAAAAAACATAAACTTAAAGTTTTTCCCCCCTCCCCATTGCCGAACCGTGTTGTTGTTGTTGTTGTTAAGTTGGGTCGTCAATGGCACCAAAGTCAAACTGGTGTTATTATTTGCTTGTAATTGAGTGTTTCTAGGTTTATGTGTGTT
The DNA here is from genome assembly GCA_951394125.1 of Epistrophe eligans. Classification (NCBI taxonomy): domain Eukaryota; kingdom Metazoa; phylum Arthropoda; class Insecta; order Diptera; family Syrphidae; genus Epistrophe; species Epistrophe eligans. The sequence goes on from OX596031.1 coordinate 56,119,619, forward strand.
TCTTGTTGTTGTTGTTTTTTGTTTAATGTATTATTGAACACTTTACTTACAAGAAGAACAACTAAACTACACGCCTGTAAGATTATATTAACTTTCAGCTGGTTGATTTGTTGTGAATTCGGTGATTCCATCGTTTTCCATTGACTCAAGGATATCGGTTACATAGGCAGCAACATCGGTGTGGCTACGTTCACCACGCTGAATGAATGGCATTTGCAGTAGACGGCTGTATTTGGGTCGTTCACTTTCGTTTTTAATTAAGCTTTAAATAGAGATAGATTTATGTTAAAAAAAAAAAAGTTGAATCAAAAGAAAATTGTTTTGGAGTAGGTATCTTATCATTATCATATTTAAAACCATATGTCGTTGACTAGAAGTTCGAAAGACAAAATCCTTATGTTCTCATTTTTACAAATGGTCTCGTGAATAAACTATGGATTACTATTAATTCTTCTCAAGACAAGGAATAGTTGAGGCTGTCAGATGACGAATGGTCGTTATAATTTTTCAAAATCACAAGAATTATGGTTTTTCATTGCAGTTTTTATCCAAATAAGGAAACAATGAAAGGACGCCATTCATTTTAAGGTAGTCGTAAAGATGTCTCCCACCTGCATCCTAATTTTTTGTATAGAAATAACTACGAATGGTGCCACCTGGACACAGCCTGGATGTACATATGTATTTTAGATTGTAGCACATCTTGTTATACCTGCCTGAAATGCACCCTGTTATTGATAGGAACGAATTTCTCGAATCGAAGATTTCTAAAGTGAATTTGGACTATTTGGTAACATTGTTCATTGATATGTATTTGTCATGATGATGATCACAATTCAAATAAAATGTCAACAGCGAATTAAGCTACATAGTTACGTAATATATCATAACGACTTCCAGATTTGTCAATTACATATTATTAAATCTTAAAAAACAAAAAAAAAAAAAAACACCATTAAAGTTTTGAAAATTTTTGTGACTTGAGTTAACTTTTTACTAGACCCTGTACAGTGTACATGTATGTATTTAGCACGAAATTGAGAAAAAAAGCAAAACAACAAAACCTATAATAAAGCTTTCCAAGTTCTTAATTCTTCTATTTCTAAAATAAAAACTCCCAAAATGTAAACATTTTTAGAATTTTTTTAGTGAAAAGCCCTTAACATTAAACTTAACAAAATTTTTCATTGCACGACGAAGAAAAATTAAATTGTTTGCAAAAATGTCGTACCTATCTAACATAAACTTATTACTCATTAAAATTTCGTTATACTTTGATATTTTTTTTAATGAATCACTTCCTATTGTAAAACATCACAAAAAGCGTACAATTTTTGACAGCTTTCTCTCTTTGTTTTTCTTTATTATCAACATCCAAAGAGTTGCTCTTGCAGTACAACTTTTGGATGCGGAATTTATATATCCCATATGGTCTAGTGGCTAGGATATCTGGCTTTCACCCAGAAGGCCCGGGTTCGATTCCCGGTATGGGAAATTTTTTTTTTTTTTTATTTTTTTACATTTTTCACTTACCAAGTATTTACAAAGTCAACAAACTCGACAGAAAACTCCATTCCATTGAATGACGGCTGTAATTGCGGTGCATCACCTTGGACAACCTACAAGAACAGAACATGTGGAAAAATATAATTTTTTTTATTTTTTTTTTATTTTACCTGGCATAATTGCTCAAAGACAGAATCCCACTTTTTGTAGGGGAAATTGCCAGTTGCTACTTCCATCAATGTTATTCCTAATGACCAAACATCACTTCGGACATCATAACCCTTCGCTCTCTCGGGATCAATCCTCTCGGGCTGTCAATATATAAAGATAAATTCACAATACAAAAAAAAAAAAAAAATTGAAAACTCACCGCCATGTAAGGTCGACAACCGGCATCCTTTGTCTTAGCTATTGAATCGACAAGCTGTCCTGAGATGCCAAAGTCACATAGCTTAATGTCGCCTCGTTTATGTAAAAGAATATTACTCGGCTTAACATCTCTATGGATAATTTTCAATTTTTCTTTAAGATAATTTAATGCATTCACAGTTGCAACGGTTATTTTGGCCAAAATTGATTCGGGAATTCGTTGGCATTTCCGTTCATAAATATATTTATAAAACTTATCCAAAGATGTGTCCATTAGTTCCATGCAAATCCAACAGTCGCCTTCTTTGAAAAGTGCTCCAAAAAATTGCACTATAAATGGACATTCATTTGATTTCATTACAACTTCCAAATCCATTAGGAGTTGTTTTTGTTCCTTTTCATCGACTGTGGAACGAATACGCTTTACAGCCATCACAAATTCGGTTTTCTTAAAGATCATTTTGTTAACAGCACCAAATGCACCTCGACCAATTTCACCTAGGTCTTCCATGTCATCAGATGTGAAATGATAGACATGTTGACCGAATTGTAGCTTGCCCGAGGCTTGAATCTTAATTCTTTCGCGGGTCTTGTCTGGCAAAGGAGCTGGCACCACAGGTCCATCAGCAAGGGTTAATGTAAGCTGTTTCTTGCGTTCGGGTTGTTGCCGTAAGTGGAGATTATTCAGACTCAATTCACCTGGTGGGTTACGAGGTCGGGCACCTGCAAAAATATTATTATTCATTGTTTTTACTTTATATTTTAATATTATTTTCTGGTACAGTACTCGGTTCGAGGGGAAAATAAATTTTCATACAAAAGTGACGCCTGTCTAGTTAACTTTTTATTCTCATCAAGGATTTTCTCCTCAAAAAACGGAATTTAAACACTCTTTTAGGAACTTTTTGAATATTCTGATTCAAATTCTGATTTAAATTAATAATTTTCTTACATTTAATTTGAGTCCCTTTATGGCTAAGGAATGTTCTAACAGAATAAGATCTTCTGTTAGACAAAGTGGTGCTCTAAAAATTATGGACCCTTTTTTTTATTGAGGAATGTGTCCACAGAATCAGAATCTGAATCTACTTTTAAGACTAAATATTGACACCACAAAATACCAAAAAAGGTTTAAAAACTTTCATTTACTCAAAAACTTTTTAATTGAAATATATAAGTAGGTATCTTACCAGTGGAAAAAGGAAGTAACTAAAGAAATGCCAATTTATAACATTTTTGTTTACAAAGATACTGTATATGCGGCCCCGTAGGGCCAGGGATCCCGAAGCTCTTTACTGCACACCCACTTTTAATGGCAATAAACAGTCGAAATTCGCGATTTTTGTGGGGTGTTTTTCCGCGACTTGGGTGTTCACTAGCCGAGGGCCTTGGTCTTGTGCGGCCGCATAAACAGTACCTTTCTAAACAAAACTTTAGTCATTTCCCAAAAAGAATGAAATTAAATTTATATAGTCGAACGAATACTCTCATCAGTAACTGTTTAGTTGTCTATTTACCTGACAAATTATTTTGACGTTCCGCCATTTTTCCCAGCAGCACCAGCAAAAACTTTACTTCTTTTTTTTTTTTTGTTCAATAAATTTTTTATCGCAAATTTATTGGCACACACAAATCTCAGTGTAAATAAACTTCTTAGCCACCTCTACCCCGCACTTGGATTAGGATTAACACCCGACGAACCGTCAATTACCCTTTGATTCCACCGATGTAACCAACGACAACGAATTCAATGGAAAACACAAAAAAAAAACTTACGAAAAATCGTCGCTTTTCCGCATCAGGCTTCTGCAGCACCCGCAATACAAAACGGCAAAACGACAACGAGGAAGTTAATTCAACATACAAAAAAAAACGAAGCGAAAAGAAAATTTCTAATCGAATTTTATATTTTTTTTTTGTTTTTTTAATGGGTTCGTTCCATTTCGACGGCCGGGAGGATTGGTTTTTTGTGGTGTTTTCAAGATATTTTTTCCGAAATCAGTTTTCTACACAAGTAGAATATACTTTGCGATGAATGGAAATTCCAAATAAATGCACTTGGATATTTTTCGATTTGTTTGGGAGGAATTTTCACAAAGAAAATTTGATTTTTTTTGTTGGATTTTTGGAGAAATTTTCTTTTTCAGTTACAGCACACACAAAAAGCACACACTGCGAAAAGGCGACGAAAGATGAAGAATAATGAGGTGGTGTGTGGAGAGCGCAAGCAGCAGAAATGTCAAATTGATTATTTATCGAGTGTGGTGAGTTACTTTTTCTATTTCGGGCTGTGTTCGTAGGGTATAATAAATATTGTATTGTAAAAAGGATATTCATGCAACGTCGTAAAGGCCTCGTAAACTGCGTAAACCTGTCAAATGTTTATACAACTTTGACAGTTTTACGCAGTTTACAACGATTTTACGCCATTGCATGAATACCCATTTTATTTTTAATATATAAGCATTTAGACGGTTAGTTTTTTGTTGTACATTTTAAATTTTGTAGTTGATTTGGCAAAAAAAAAGAAGAATAAAACAAAAAGCAAAACTTCTCTATAAAATGAAGATTATATGAAATTAGAGTAAAAAATATTTTTGTAAAAACAAATATAAAATCGCGTATCTGTCCGAAAATAAAAGGGATTAATGTTAATTGACATACATTACGTTATTTATTAAATAACACGCTTTTTTGGAGAAAACAAAATATTTGCTGCGAACAGGGCTATATTAAATAAATTACTAATTTAAAAAAAAAAAATTAAAATTTTCAAAAATGAATTGGAATTAGATATGTAGCCGTGTATAGATAAACATGTTTACTATTTTTTCTAAAAGTTATCTTACTTAGACAACAGAATCGGTTGTCTATGTCTTGACTAATGTGGCATTTTACTAAATTAAATAAAGCATATTATCGCGTATTGCTTTTCAATGATAGCTTATAAATATCCACATGAAAGTAGACAAACTCTTTTTTAACTTAATTCCTCTCAACCAACCCTGTATTCTTGCTATGGTGAAATTTTCTATTTTTACCTCACATTCGGATTTCGGAATGCACTTCTTTATCATTTTTCTGAACTGTCATTATCATTTTTCTCTTCGTCTACATTTCTGACCCCTACTCAGTTGTCAGTTCTCATTTTTCTCAGCGCGACGCATTTGCTTGCACTCCAAGGTTTTTTTTATTTGTTTATTTTCCTAAAGGGCTGAAAAAAGAATTAAAATTTCCCATCATCCATTTCAAAGTTTAAAAAATTTGAAAAAGAAAAATCTATCAGTTCGTTAAAAATAATAATTATATTACTTGTTAAATAAATAACAAAGAAAAACAAAAGAAACAAACACAAATCATCACGACGATAAAAATGAATGACATTCATTGTCTTTCGAATTTTATCGATTATTCGCCGTCCATACATGAGCCTCTCAAACACAGTAACCGCATCAAGGTAAATCTCAATAATTCTGTCTGTCTGTATATGCGAAGATAATCCATATTTGTTTTTTGTTCTAATTTACCAGTACACATGCTTTGATATCTCTGAAAACTACATAATCTTCGGAGCAACCTCCGGGTCACTTTATCTCTTTAATCGGCGTGTCTGTAAATTCCTCCACCTCATCCCCAATAAACATGGGTCAGTCACACATTTGGAAATCTCCTCGGGCGAGAAATATGTTGCCTTCTCGACCAAAAAAGGAACAATTTGTGTGTATGTCATCAATTTATCGGCAAATTCAGCTCCCCAAGTAATCTATGCAGCTTTGGGACCTGAAGTCCAAGTCACCTGCATCCACTGGACTCTGGACGAAAAACAGTTCTACTATGGCGACAATAGAGGTCAAGTGAATCTTGTGGTCTTGAATTCATTCATTGTAAGTTGAACCTTCCCAATTGGAAGCTTTTTCTTTCATTAATCAGAATCTTTTTCTCATGTCCAGGGCCGAAGCTTGTTAAGTCTCTCAGTTCATCCGATATTGTTTCTAGAACAACCAGTCGTTCAAATAGACGATTTCGAATCTCTGTTACTGGTCTCCAATTGGTCCAAGTGTATATTATGTAACACAGAATTCGAAGAATACAAACAGGTTAGTATTTAGTTTCCAACCAAGATACTACTGATGATGATGATGATAAAAATCATCACCCAGAATCTTTGTATTTCTTATCGTTTGTTTGTTTTTGTTTTTGTGTTTGTTGTTTTAGTTTTTAGGGGCGGAATATTTGTTCTTATCTTTATTTCGACAGCGTTGTCAATAAAATTTATGATGTCACTTTCCTGGCTGGGAATCTTTCATCTGAGGATATGTTTTTTTTTTTTTAATTTTAAATTCTTATCTTAAGAGAGATTATCGCACAGGTCGAAAGATTTCACAATTAAAATCAATTTTGTTTAAAATTTCAATGCGATGAGTAATATTTAATAACTGTAAAAAAATATTTTTAAAAACCGATTTAGGAAGGAGGTCATAAACCCTGACTGACTGTAGCTTATCTCCTCTAATTGAGCCCTCGAACATTTTACATTTACATAGATATGTACGTATACAGTTGTTAATAAGTTCAATTTTTTTTTTTTATTATTTTGATTAAGATTTTTCGGCTCGAAACGATCGGGAATATTTTCATATGCCTGTCAAATAGCGGTATCGTCTAAATAGTCTGGATAGTCTATAAAGTATAAATAGTCTAGCTCTAGTAAGTTTAGATAATCTAGATGACAATATCTAGATTAGACTATTTAAACCATTCAGACTATCTAGACCACCTAGACTACCTTTGAATTGAGAAACATTTTGTTTTAAAGATTCTGTTATGATTCTACCTCGGTTGTTTAATCTTAAGTAAAATTAATACTAAGAAATGTGGCTTTTGTCTAAGGGTGTCTCTGACTTGTTATAAGACATAATTTTAAACCCAACAAATGCATTTTTCATCAATTTCAGAGATGAAGCAATAAGGATCGAACAGGACGACGAAAAGATGAAGTTTAATTTTTTATAATGACTTTAAATTTTTAATTCATGTTTTTGTTTTTTTTTACTAAAAATTTAACTTCTCTTTTTTTTTTTATATTTCATAAAAGATTGGCAATCGTTTACGCGATGGACCGTTCGGCGCCTGCTTTGCCATGTCCACAAATGAATCTCTCACACCATCTCGAATTTATTGTGCTCGTCCGGGATCTCGATTATGGGAAGTCGATTTCGAAGGCGAAGTACTGCAAACACATCAATTTAAAGCGGCTCTAGCGTGTCCGCCAAGTAAAATACAAAAAACCACCGATTCCGAGACTGAAGCAATGTTTAAATATTCAGATGAAAATAGTGAATTACTTGACTTTCAGCCACAAACGCTGACATTCACTAAACTACAAATGCTCTCGCAGGACTTTCTGTTAACCTACACAGAATTGGGATTGTACATTTTTGATGTACGAACTTCAACAGTAGTCCTGTGGTGTAATCAATTTGAGAGAATAGCCGACTGCAGGGTCTTTGGACCCGATGGAGAAATTGTCATCTTCACACAAACTGGTTCCATGTATAGTGTGAGTTTGTTGACGCTTCAATCGCATGCCATGTCTTTGGTGAGATCGGAGAAATTACTCGAGTGTAGTTTCTTGCTTAAGAAAAATCTGAAATATTTTGCCGATAAAGCACGAGAAGACTACGACTTGATAATTCTGAATCACATTAAGAATTTCCTCATCGATCAACAGCAGTATGAGTTACTGAATGATCTTTCGGTGATTTTCGACAGCATTGCTCAAAATGAAGGTGACACAAGCTCGGGAAGTTCAACAGAGAGAAAGAGTGCCAATAGTGGAGGTGTCTCTCAGAGACCATTCGAAGCTGTCGATCAGAGAGCGCAGGGGGTGTATGTCCTGGAGAACTCGTTCTGTGACAATCTCCGGGTAAAGGAGAAAGATCGACATTTCAAGGATGCCCTGCTAACAGTGACTGGCAAATTTGGCAAAAACATCATCAAATACAAGTTCAATATCTTCAATGATGAACAAAAGAGTCTTGTGAGCGATCTGATTCCACGAAGCGAACGAACTTTACCATTCCAACATGTGAAAGACAACACCGACGATGATGTGGTCTGCCGGAGGAAACTCCCAGCGACCCCACTGAAAGGCCGACACATTACCGACGAGGAGAAGATCGTATACAATCTTCTCCTGATATCCCGCTCATCCCAGATAAGTAATACGAATTTTCTAGAACGCTATCGGCATCTGTTCGATGAGTACACCTCCCGAGAGATCATTGGAATCCTGGCGAAGCTAGAAGCAGTCATGCTGGAGCATGGCGATACCGAGTTGCAGGCCAAACAAAACTGCTACGAGATGTATTTCAATTATCTGAATCCCGAACTCATTTGGGAAGTTGATGACATATCAAAGGAATTCATAATCCAAGGATTCATCGTCCTCAATACCAGTCAGGATGCAGTTCGGTGCGACAATTGTGGTTTCCCCATTCGATTTGACAATTCTTGCCAGTTTCATGAACTCGGAGCTGTTTTGATGAGATATTTATGGTCCCGCAACGAACATGGCAGATGCTTCGAAATACTCAAAGACGTACCAGCACTTTTCGATGTACTGGCGAAATTTTACATGGCCGAAGGGCAAGTGGAAAAAATAATACCCATAGTAATGAACTATGGCCAGCCTGATCTCCTCGAAGAAGCCGGCAGAGGTTTTAATCTTCCAGCATGGGATAGATGTTTTGACAAATTTGTTGCACTGCAACAAGGTCGCTTAAGCTGCATTAATTGTGAACGCATCACCTTGGTAGAGAATGTCAATAGACATTTCTTCTACACATGGAATTGTTTCCTAAACATATCTTCAGAGTCTCTCGAGGCTAAGGAAATCTTGGCATTAGTTTATAAGTATTCCAATAATATTCCAAATGATGCTATCGACAGGGAATTCTTTACAAAGTGTATGTTAAAATGAAGAGAGATGAAGATGATAATAATAGAAGGGAATCCTTTAAAAAAGGTTATTTCTCATAATTTTTTTTTTTAATTTTTGTTTTGTGTTTTGTGAAAGAGAAAGAGAATAAAAAAAATGATGATTGAGATGATTGAGAAAATTGTTAGTTTGTAAGTTAAAAAAAAAATATAAATATATTATCATTCCTAATATGCTGCTTAAATAGAAACAAAAATGTTGCTTTACCAATATAATTATTATATATATCATGCTCTGAATATTTGTATTTATTCATTACTATGTCATACATAATCTCAAGAATGCTCTTATACACTTAAACAAACCGAATTATTAAAAAAAAGCATTCCTATATTTTAGTTTTTATATCTTATTTGAAATATGTATAATTGTATGCTCGCGTTGTTTTGTTTGTTTGATATTATAAAATAATACTTTTGTTTGATTGTGATGCCAAAAAAAAAAAAGAATTAATTAAACCAAAATAAATAAATATAATTATGATTCTTTATTCCTGAAATGATTTGTTTTAAATTTTGTACAGAAATTAATTGTTTAACAATTGACCGGCAATTGAGTCTCACTATGATCAACATCAAATGGGCGTGGAAAAAAACACTTTGTATGAGCGAATTGATAGAAAGAATTATTTATTAAATTTTCTTGAAACTCAATCCGATTTTTAACTATTTTTATAACTTGTTGAAAATTGTGGGTGTATAAATGGGCGGAAATTTATTGTGATGATTTCCAATGTCATCTTTTATTATTTCTTAAAATTCAATCTGAATTGCGCTTTTAGGCGCCTTTGATCTCCGGTCCGGTAGAATGGAAACAGACCCCATTCACAAACAACAGGTGGTGGCGTACAACCGTGATAACGATCGAATGACAATTTTTTTTTAAATTTTGATTAGTTGATTAAGTACTTATCGTACCTACATACTTGCGTTTGTTTTTGTGACTTTATTTTACTAAAAAAAAAAAATCTAAAGAATTTATCGTGAGAAGAATTGTTGAACTCGCAAAAACAAAGCTGCGTGAATTCGTTGTTAAACAAAAAAGTAAATTAAAGCCATTTATTTTTGCAGCCACAATGGCATTATTAATTAGTTAAACGGACTTAAATCTGCGAGTCTGTGTGTTGAATTGTACACATAAGATACATAACGTATGATCATTTGTTAACTATTATCTCGAGCTCAGTTGTCTTTAAACTCTCAAAGCTTATAAACGTAAAATTCATATAGTATCTCCAGTATTTTTAATGCTTAAAGCAAATACATCATCATGTCAATAAAGTTTAAAGTAAATGGAGTGCCATTCGAAGGTTAGACGTGTGCTGAATTTCATTAGCGTCTCTTTTTTCTTTCCTAAATTTAATTTTTTTAATTTTTTTTTTCTAGTGAAACTTAGTTGTTTACCGCCTGATATTACACTTAACACTTATATTCGGGAGTATGTTGGTCTAACGGGTACTAAATTTATGTGTCTTGAGGGTGGATGTGGTGTTTGTGTCTGTAGTGTCAAGAAACCAGAGGGACTAACTTTAGCTGTGAATTCGGTGAGGAACAGGCATAGTGCTCCTCTAGATTATTAAATATTTTTTTCATATAGTGCCTCACATTACTTAACATCTGTGATGGCTGGGAAATTACAACAATCGAAGGAATCGGCAATAAGCTTGATGGATATCACCCAATTCAAATGCAATTGGCCAATTTCAATGGAAGCCAGTGTGGATATTGTTCACCCGGCATGATTATGAATATGTTTAGTTTAATGAAATCTAAAGGTGGTAAAATTTCAATGGCTGAGATTGAAAATTCATTTGGCGGGAATATATGTCGTTGTACTGGATATCGGCCAATTTTGGATGCAATGAAATCATTTGCTATTGATAGCGATAAATGTCAACAAATTAAATGTCCCGATATTGAGGATTTACCTAACGGTGTCGACGGTGAAAAATGTCCAAAAACAGGTGAAAAATGTATTGGAATTTGTGACAAAACATCATCGTCATCATCAGCTGTGACATATAAAAATGGATACAAATGGTTTTGGCCAAAAAGCTTAATGGAATTATTTGAAATTCTTCATACATTGGCTGATCAGAAATATATAATGGTAGCTGGTAATACTGCACATGGTGTATATCGTCGTTTGGAAGAAGTGACGAATTTTATCGATGTTAATTTATCAAATTTGAGAAATTATCGTATAGACCAAGACTGCCTTACAATTGGGGCTAATCTAAGTCTCACAGAAACTATGGAGATATTTCGAAATGCTTCAAAGTTACCTGGTTTTGAGTATTGCCAGGAGTTGTATAATCATTTTGATTTGATTGCAAATGTTCCTGTGAGAAATGTGAGTACTTTTATATGTATTTTGTTTTAATTCAATTTTTGACTAAGTTTATTTTTCTTTTGTTTATTGTTTTTTTTTTTTTTTCTTGAAACTATATCTGTTTTGTCTCATTCTGCAAACAAAAAATGAGTAAAACAACAATCTTACCAGATCTATACATAGACACTGATTATGATAGAATTTTTAAAATGCAAACAAAAATACGCGTGGGACAAAACGCTTGTCTTTAAAAATTGGGAGATAAATAATGAGAAGAAATTATATACCCAGTCAGTAGGAAGACTTTATTCCCAAGAAACCTTTAGATTATTGATAGAAATGCATCAAGCAGATAAATGGCTATACTGACGCTGCAGCTATAAAGAAGTTCAGATATTTATTACAATTATTTCAAGATCAAATGATATGCGAATACTAAGTTGATTTCCCAGTGTTATTATCAAGATGCTGACATATCTAGATATTTTTTTTGCATGACTAAACTAATCACGCAAAGTTATTTTAAGTTTTATAAATATTTTAACGACAGACAATTAAAGTTGTTAACAAAATTACATATATATAAGCAGTTAAATTAAATTCATTTGATAATTTATAAAATCAAAAGCACTCGGTAATAATCATTTTTTCCCCACAAATAAGAACTTTTTTTTATCTTTCTAGATGGGAACTCTGGCTGGGAATTTAATGATCAAACATGCCCATCCTGAATTTCCTTCGGATATATTTATCACTTTTGAAGCTTTGAATGTCATAGTTATGGTGGGTGATGTAAGTGAAGCTGGAGCTGTAACACTAAAGGAATTCCTCAAAATGAATATGAAAGGAAAAGTAATACTTGCATTCAGATTGCAAGCTTACCCAAAGGAAAAGTTTATTTTCAAATCTTTCAAAGTGAGTTTTTTAAATTTCCCTTAAAAAATTAAAATTAAAATTTATTTCTTTAAAGATTATGCCTCGAGCTCAAAATTCCCATGCATATTTAAATTCTGCTTTCTTTCTTGAGATTAATCAAATTAATAGAAAAATTAGTTATGCTCGAATTTGCTTTGGTGGAATTAACAAAAATTTTATTCATGCGAACTCAACAGAAAAACTACTAATTGGAGTGGATTTGTTTTCGAATGATTTTATCATCCAACCGATATTTGAATGTTTAAATTCAGAGATAGTGCAGGAGCAGGATTTTGTTCTTCCTGATGCATCAATGGAATATCGCAGGAAACTTGCTTGTGGCTTGTTTTATAAATTTATTCTCTCAATTATTCCTGAGGATAAAATACAAGTTAAGCTAAGAAGTGGAGGGGAGATACTTAAGCGCCCTCTGTCATCTGGGAAGCAAATTTTTGAAACCTCACCCCAAGACTTTGTAATCAAGCAACCATTGAAGAAACTTGAGGCTATGATTCAGTGTTCTGGAGAGGCCCAGTACATGAATGATGTTCCTGTTCTGCCGAAGCAAGTTTGGTGTGCTTTTGTCAATGCAACCAAAGTTGGTTCGGAGATTCTGAATATTGATGCTTCTGCAGTTCTTAAAATCCCTGGAGTTGTGGGTTTCTTTGATGCCAAAAATATTCCAGGTGTTAATTCGTTCGTCAATACGGCCCCGACATTTTTTGGCCTGCTGCATGATGAAGAAATTTTCTGTGATAAAAAGGTCAAATATCACAGCCAGCCAGTGGGAATGATTGTAGCAGAAAGTAATGCTTTGGCTAATTTTGCGGCTTCTAAAGTTATCATCACCTATTCCAATGATGACCCACCAGAAGTCTTTACAAGCATGGAAGAAGTCCTTGAAGCCAACATAACTGAACGAATCATGGACGGTATGGTCTCTCAAATCAAAGAGCTGAATCTTTCATCACCTGCTCCCATATCGGCTTCGGGATACTTGAAACTTGGGCAGCAGTATCATTTCACCATGGAACCACATACCACAGTTGTCGTTCCCGTAGAGGGCGGCAAGCTTGAGGTTTACTCCTCGACCCAATGGATGGACTTGACTCAGTGTGTAATAGCAAAGTGTGTTCGAATTAATATCAGTGATGTTCAGCTCAAGGTTCGCCGTTTAGGAGGCGGATTTGGAACAAAAATCACCCGAGGCAATCATGTTGCATGTGCTGCTGCTTTAGCAGCTGTCAAACTCAATCGACCAGCACGTTTTGTTCAAACAATAGAATCAATGATGGGATCGATTGGAAAACGTGGGGCATGTAATAGCTACTATGATTTCCATGTCAATACCCAGGGAAAAATTCTAGCCTTGAATAATCAGTTCTATGAAGATGCAGGTTATATACCTAGTGAAAATGCCATTGAAAGTCTTACTGGACCTGCTTTGATCAATTGCTATGATTTCAAAGACAAGTATAAGAATGATGGAAAAATTGTTCTAACCGATACACCAAGTCACACTTGGTGCAGAGGTCCAGGAACTTTAGAAGGTTTTGCAATGACCGAAACTATCATGGAACATATTGCCTTTGAAACCAATCTGGATCCTGTGGAAGTTCGATTGGAAAATATTGCGAAAGATCACAAAATTCGAGGATTGATTGAACAATTTCTCAAAAACTCTGAATATCGAGAGCGAAAGAAGAAAATCGAGAAATTTAACGAAGAAAATCGTTGGCGGAAGAAGGGTTTAGGTATTTCAATAATGCAATTTGATGTTTTACACTTTGCCCCGTTCTCAGCGACGGTTGCAATATATCATGGAGATGGAACAGTTGTTATTTCACATGGAGGTATTGAAATGGGACAGGGCTTGAATACTAAGGCAGCGCAAGTGGCGGCGTATTTGTTTAAAATTCCAATTGAAATGATTCGGATTGATAGTTCAAATACGGTAAATGGAGCCAATGCAAATTTTACAGGAGCTTCTATAGGATCGGAATGTGTTTGTTTTGTAAGTTGAAGAACAGACTTAATTTCTAATTTTAACGTTTTTTTGGAATTTAGGCAATTCGTAAGGCATGTGAAACCCTAATGGAACGTTTACGTCCATCTCGGGAATCAATGGATGATAACACGTCCTGGCAAACTCTTGTCGAAACAGCTCACAGTCAAGGAGTCAATCTAATAGCAAGCGATCAATTTAAAACGGGTGACCTAGAAACTTACTTTGTCTATGGGATTTCTTTGACCGAAGTCGAAATCGACATTCTAACTGGTAATCTTCTAATCAATCGAGTTGATATTCTCGAAGATACTGGTGAAAGTCTCAATCCAGCTGTAGATGTGGGACAGATTGAAGGAGCTTTTGTCATGGGACTTGGTTATTATTTAACTGAACAAATAATTTACGACCAAAAAACTGGAGAATTACTTACAAATCGAACTTGGAATTACAAACCTCCTGGTTGTAAGGATATTCCAATTGATTTTCGAATTGAACTTATTCAAAAAAGTCCAAATCCAGCAGGTTTTATGAGATCAAAAAGTAAGATGGTTGGTTTTATGTGAAAAGTTTTGATAATTTTGGAGACTTTTTGTTTTTCTAGCCACTGGAGAACCAGCCATTTGTATGGCCGTATCAGTTTTATTTGCTATTCAAGAAGCTCTCCAGTCAGCCAGGAAGGATGCAGGCTTAGAAAGAAAATTTATCAGCCTTGGTGCACCAACTACTCCTGAACATATTGTTTTGAACTCGGGATACGATATCAGCCAATTTAAACTGTAGAATCAAGATATTTTTTTAAAATCTAAAATATAAAAATACATAAAAAAAATTATTTATGTGATCAGATTTTTTTTTGCCAAAGAGTTCCTTGAGAAAGCATTATGTTCAACAGATCTTCCCGAACACATTAATAACTGATTTTTCTTTTTTTAGTTTCACACCGTGAAGTCCAATTGAATGAACGAATTTTCTCAATTTTCAACTGCTTGTAATGATTTTTCTTAAGACATGGTAAGCTCGTCGGAAACCAGTATATCCTTCCCAGAAAAACGTTCTGAACCGTCTCAGCAATATTGTCCGAAGATCGCATTGAAGAAGCCACTAAGGAATAAACCTAATAGAAGTCCCTATGGAAAACCTTTTTCTCCTGCCAACAATCATATATATTAACCCTGTTAAAAAAATCTTGTATTAAGATGTCTTGAAGAGGTTAACTTAAACATTCTTATCTGAAGAGAAACCTTCATAAGAAACTCATGTTCCCTGGACACAAGCTGGGAATTTATGTTCAAACTTCCACCAAAGATCAAAAATTAGTTTCCCGCAACCTTTTTTTAAATTTTCCTCCTATTGGAACCCTGTTTAGGAAATCTTGTATAAAGGTGTCTTGAAGAGGCTCACTTAAAAATAATATTTCGGAAGCGAAATCTTCATAGGAAACACTTGTTCCAGGACACAGGCTTGGGAATTAACGCTCGAACTTCCTCCAAAGAACTTAGAAGAGCCTCACCTAAATATATATACCCGCAAAAAATCTTTATAAGAAATCCTTGTTCCCAGATCCCAGAGCATCGATTACGTAATTAATGTTCGAACCTCCTCCAAAGATAAAAAATTAGTTTCCCACAACAATTTTTCACAGTTTCCCTCGCCTAATCACTAAATACTTATTATTTTACTAGTTTTTCCCACAAAACCTTCTTGCAACTCGAAACAAAAAAAAATCTAAAGGGATTTTGAATAACTTTGATGAAATTTTACATATTCAAGTATCATCAAGAATCTTTATACCTACAGAGAATTCTTGAGATCAAAATTCTTTTAGATCTTTCACCTTTTGCAGGTTGACACACTCAATTCAACAATCTCCTCGTCGCGTCACGTTGCTTCTTTCACATTTTCGAAGAAAAAGTCATTTCATATAGTTAGAAGAAAGAAAAAGAGTGAAATTGAATAAGTACCCACACGGTTTTCTACCTACCTACATATATACTTCACTCATCAAGACACATTGGTTTGGAGTGTTAACCAAGCGTTGATGCCACTAAACCCAACATCGTCATGAATCAACGTCTATGTATAGTTTACCCAATCCACCTATGAAACACTATATTCAAAACTCCCACTCTATAGGTTTTGATGGTTTCTAGCTGCCAAGTGCCACAGATTTTTTTCCTCTTTTTTGTGCCTTATCTGGAGCAGAATGAAATTTTTCCTTCAAAAAGATTGCCAGGATGCTAGAAGAGAAGGAACCTATGATAGTATATCCTCAGTTCCTCAGCGACACATCAGTATAGTGTTGGCGGATAGCAGCGGTGCGGTGCGGTGCGATGCGATGGTGGAGGCGGCGGCGCGGCGGTATAAACAACACGGTGAAAATGTGGAGCGATATGAGATGCGTTCCTTACCACATCGTTTGCCTTCGGGTGTGTGCTACCGCAAGTCTTGAAATGCAAATTTACAGTATAACACGCATTCCGACAAGGATGTGTATATATTCTTCCAGAAGCCAAACGGTAATGCTGCTGCTGATGGTAGATGTATTTTTTTTTTAAATAGAAGATGAGAAGATAGCGGTGGCATTCTTTAGCTAGACAATCATCTTTGGTATGCAATGTGAACGCTATTTTCCTTGCAGAACGCGTGGGAATTCCATGCGAGTGAAAATTTTCCCCAGCTTGACAAGCTATGGCATAAGCAACAGCAAGCCAACGTCATCCAGAGAAATAAAGAAAGAGAAAGGAAGAGGAGGTGCTGCTTCATGGAAAGATTTTTCATCCGCGGTTGACTTGTAAGTGATGTGCCAGCATGCGTATATAACGTTTATTTTAACCTTCCTTGAGGTATGGTACATGTATATGAAATATTTTTTTTTTTTTTTAAGTTGTGCTCCATTTCCGTGAAGTTATTTAGTTCTGAGCTTTGATTTCGTTGGAAATTCTTTATACCTCTGGTAAGGTAAATTTGCATTGGAGTGAGGAAGCATTCATATTATACTTTTAGAGAAACTGAGGAGAAAGGTCATAGGTTTACTTCTAAGGCAAAGAAGAGTTGTTTTTTAGCAAAAACAAATGTCACTCACTCAAACAACTTATTTACTACCTTTAGGGGACAAAATATTAAAACAAAAAATTTAAGAAAAGATAACTACATATATAAAATGTCATAGTTTTACGTTTAGTTTAATTAACTTTTGTATCTTTAAGGTTTTATGTCAAATTATCGCAAACAAATGGGAAAGAGCCTAAGTGACAGAAAACTTAACGAAACTAAGTTTTGACATTTATATATACCGAATAATAAGGCGATCAGGTAACAGCCCAGAAAGCTAACAGAACTTAATAATAAGCATTTCTATTAAAAAACTGAAATTAAACATAAATTATTTTTAATCAGTGTGTGAAATGCGAAATCTTATCAATAATACAAAATTAAACTTAATTCAATGTTAATTAGCTAATTCAACCAAGAAGGTGCATTAACAAGTAATTAAGTTAAAAATATACATTTTTGCTAATTTACAAGATAAAATAAAAAAACAAACGCTAATGACACATACATACATATGTATTTTAAAGGGAATGAAGTAGTTTAAGGACAATTTTGTTAGAACGAACCTTAAATATTTTCGTTAAGTTTTACTGCTTCGTCGATCGGCAGTTAATTGTTTATTAATAAAATATTTTGATTCGTGAATTAAACGTTTTAGTTTATTTGTGAATAAGAAGATAAGTAAGAATTGTTTTACTAAAAGGAGTGAAGTATTTTAAGCAAGATTTTGTCGAAACGAAACTTAAATACAGTAAAAGCGGACACTCATGGTCCCTAAATTTTTGTCCAGTTACGAGAACTGTCCCGTTAAGGGAAAGACATTTTCCGGTTAAGAACATCATCAATCATAATGCAGGGCGGATCAATCTCTACTTAACGAAAACTTGACGAAAATAGGCAATTTAATATTTAATAAAGGGTGTTTAATGAACATTCCTTGTATTTAATTTTTCTTAAGAACCATTTCATCTTAAAATTGACAATCTCAGCATCAAAACTTCATTTATCAAAATCAACGTCAGTTAATTTAATTAAAAATAATTTATATTTAACATAATGTCTTCCAGAAATTATTCCTTTATTCAAATCACAACTATTAACTAACACCATTAAGAGTCCTCAGAAAAAGATAAGAAAAAGACAAATTATTGAAAACACCCTTTCCCCAAAATGAAGCTCATCATTATAGAAATTATATAATTTCTCTATTATAATCAATTACTCAATTAAAATATGCCAATTTAATCATTCAGAAATGAATCGTAAATTAATTTTAGTTATCATTTAATTTAGTCTTCATTTGCAGTCCAAGTTCGAAAGAGAACAAAACAAAACAAAAAAAACCTTCAAGTCCCTAAAACCCATTAGGAGTTAAAATAAACAACGAGTTCCATCTGTAGGTATATTATTGTATACCCTATATACTTATAGCCTTCCATATAACAATCCCTCTATATAGAAATAATTTGCTATTAATTAGAGAATAACAGTGATAATAAAATCGGAAGTGGCCATAACTTATTCCTTTTCACCATTGAACCATTGTGATCTAACCAACCACATTAAATAGGGCCACCTCCTTGTTCGTTCTCTCATTTCTTCAAAGTTCCTATATAATATTCTGATGTTACCATCATCATAGCACTTACTCCAATACTCCTGCTCCTCTATCTTTTTGGTCAATTTAGGATGGAAAGCATCCATCAACGATTTTATTGTTGTTGTTCTCTCCAAAAACAAAGAACCAACATTATGTACATATATATACATATATATATAAATAAATGGAATTATTGTAGAACGCCAAGCTTAACTACTCGAATCGAAGAGAAAAGGTCCTTCGAACTTTTTCGTTTGGGGTAGTAAAATGATTATCTTCTCCATGACCCTGGGAATATTAATTATGACTCCATGGGGTAGTGTAGTATAAAGATGGTGTATATATATAACGTAGTGGATGCCAGGGCTATTGTGGCCATATGTCAACAGCCCGCAAATATTCCTTTTTATTAATCACTATACTAACTCGAGAGGCGGAAGGTACATGGGAAGCAAGGGCAAACAGTTCAACAATTTGGTGTGTAATAAAGGAAAATTCTGTGGATTGGTCAAGAATAGGGCCGAACTTAATCTTTTAAAAGCCTTTTATAAAAAAAAAATTGGGGGCCCAAAAGCTCGGGGCGAGAACAAAGGTCTAATGGCCTATAACTCAGACCTTTGTGGAAGTTATTGGTGTGTAGGAATGAAGGGGCCCTACCATTTTCTACCGAATCTGAAAGGTTTAGATGAAAATATACTTTTGGAGAAATTGTTACATGTCCGTCAATTAAGGATTACCACTTCAAAATTTTAGGTTTTAATAATTGGATTATCTTTCTTAAATTTGACGCAAATTTGTTGTAAATTCGTCGTAAATTTGTTGTAAATATGTCGTAAATCTGTCGTAAATTTGTTGTAAATTTGTCGTAAACTTTTTATAAGTATGTCATAACAGAAAACAAATTCTTACGCTTGTTTTTTTAAACATCTCCTAGTAATGCTCACTTGAAGATCCAATTACCAAGCATTACCACTCCTTAAAATTAACTAAAAAAGGAGTATGTGATTAAATGTAGTAAATTGGTCGTAAATTTGTTGTAAAAAAGGTCGCGTTTGTTTCTTTTAAAAATAATCACTAGTAGGTAATAATAACTTGACTGTCAAATTAGCATTACCAGGAATTATTAAAAAAAAAACACGAACAAATTTTTTTTCACGACTTTACGACAAATTCACGACATTTCATGTTTTTTTTTTTTGAGGAGTGGTAATGCCAACTTGACCATCAATTTTTTTTCTTTCACGACAAATTCACGACATTTAATGACATACTTCTTTTTTTTTATTTTTTTTTTTTGAGGAGTGGTAACGCCAACTTGACCATCAATTTAGCATTACCAGGGGTTATTTAAAAAAAGCAAGCGCGACAATTTCTTTTCTTTTACTACAAATTTACGACACATACTCGTCAATCAATCCAATTACTAGAATCTTAAAATTTTGTAGTGGTAATGCTAAATTGACGGATATAATTGTTACCTTATCTTTAGAGGCAGTTCCTTAAAACATATTCTTCTAAATACATAACTATCCTACACTTAAAGGATATAATATCTAATCCGACACTGTTCTGCTGAGGACGATGAAAAAGATCCAAACAAAAAAGGTACAGATGTATGAGATGTTAATTTTTTTTTATTCCTTCTTTTTTGTTTCAAAGAATTTTGTTGCTCTTTTATTTCTTATATTGTTGACGATAAACGACAAGGCACAAGCACAAGGACACGGACACATTGAGGATGATGATTGTGATTATAATTGTGACCGACCACACAGAATTGGAACGAGCCAAAAACAACCATTATGAGATGAAATGCAGCAGCAGGAGCTAGTAGAATTCACAGCATAGAAACTAGGTAGGTATATAGGTATGAAGATTATAAGCATTAAGTACAAATGCCGCAGAATAATAAACTTGGTCAGGAAAAAAGGAATTAACTTGGCTAATTGCGATTTAAGTTTCATTTTCGCTAAAGCATCCAACGACGACGACGAAGAGTTTTGGTATAATAAAACACACCAACCGTTTCTTATTCCTTTTGAGTTGGAAAAAGGACATAAGGATCCTTTTTCTATGCTATATTCCGGGTGGATGTACCTAATTAAAATCCATAAAATATAAATAGAGAGAGGGAGAGAGAAGATATACCTATATTCTTAAGCTATGAGTTGACGGATGGAGGACCTAGGAAGTTTTGTGTGTTCGCGTATATACTTTGCATTTTATTATTCTCACCTCCTCCATCAACGTATAACTGATGGGAATTAGAACAGCTTACGAGTGTATTAATATATCGTGAGCTATAAAACAAAAAATTTCACTTAAAGATGAGTTGAGTATAAACGTACGTAGTCAAACATTGGTGGACATGGATACAACACTTTAACCGGTGACGTTGAGTAAAAGTATGAATTAAGAAGTGAAACGTTTTTTTTTATGTCCCTCATAAAATTTTTGGTGCAAGTGCTGAATATAATATAAGATTTTTACAGCTTGAGCAGTCTTTGTTAAGTGTAAACTAGAAGAAGCGCGTATTTTGTGCTTTATGGGCACGTAAATATATAGCAAGTTTGACTATTTTCATTCGCATTCGTTTTTATGAATGGATCGTAACTTTTCTTTATTTAATAACATTTGAAAACGTGTGATGTGTTGTGCATATGTGCATTTGCTATCATATAAATGGACATAGATACATAAAATTTGTCTCCAATTTTCACCCTAACCTCTTAACCTTAACAAAACTTCAATTATTGCGTTCAAAGTCTTGGTATAAAAGCTAAGCATGCATATTAAAAGTATTACCGGGGGGATTAGAATAAACACTATGACTTCTATTAATAAACTCAAATTAAACATGAATTATCTTTAACTAATGAGTTAAGTGCGAAGTCTTATTAATAAAAAAAAATTTAAAGTTAATTTGTGTTAATTAGCTAATTTACCCAAGAAGGAGGATTAACAATAAATTAAGTTAAAAATGCTTAAGATATGTTTACCAACGACTAGAGTTAAAAAGAAAACAAAAGCTATTGACACATACATATGTACCTACCAACTTGTATACAATTTAAGTACATAGGTAAATTTTATATTTCATTCCCTTAAGGAACTAGAAACACTTAAATATATGTGCTAATGACGCTGTTAAGATTGGAAAGATTGAATTCTAGACTAAATAGATGATGTTTCGAAAACCCTAAAAACTAAACTCACAGCCTTGTGGGAGGAGGTTTTTGTCTTAAAAAATCTACCTATACATTGATAAAAAATTATGATTAAAATTTAAAGACCCTTCGTCTGAGGATAATTAAAAAATGCATGACTTGTTCTTGAGGTTGTGCACGACTGAAAAGTAAATTTTAAAAATATGGGTTTTTGGTTTCATTTTATATTTGTTTAAAATTTACATTTTCCAAATTTTTCAAATGTAATATTGCTTAAACTATTCAGAAGCACCTGTAGAGTCATAACAAAATTGGTCAAGCCATTAAAAAAGCTATGCGTGAGTAACTAAAAAATGAGTCAAAATTTACTCAAAAAAAAAAACCATTAAAAAAAGTTATGCTTGAGTAACTAAAAAATGAGTTAAAATTTATTCAAAAAACTAAATTTACTCAAAAACAAAAATCTATTTTCGTAATGTGAATTTTTGGAAAAAAAATGCAAAGCAGTTTTCCTAAAATCACTTTGGTCATTACATATAAGTATAAAGTTTAATCAAAGTCGTTATAGTCGTTTTCAATAAAATTTGAAAAACCGGTATCTTTGTGTGGCTCTGTACTAAATTTGAACAAAATCGGTCTACCCGTTTAGGCAGGCATTACCTTAAATTACAGTGGACGCACGCACGCACGCGCAGGCGCAGACGCATGGAGACGGACAGACAGTCGTGTGAATTTCGATTACAATCTTTTTTTTTTTTACACAAAACAAATATGTACTTGTCCTATAGAGCAAGAAAAAAAAATGGCCGGTATGAGTGTTGTATTTCAGCGGTCGCATTTCACGCCTCGTACCGTGGGTCGCACCATCAAAAATATAGTGTCTTAAAAAGGCGTCTATACATTTGCTAAAAATTTTATACTCTTCCTGCTTTCAACGCACTGCAATGCACATACCGCAATGCTCATGTGTGCCCTAGGCACATGGCTTAAAAGTATTTCACTGTGTGTTGAAAGGTTAATTGTGTGTTAAGGTTAATTGTTTTCCATTTATAGGTACAAAGATGCACTGCACATGAGTTATGACATACACAAGACACTATTAACCTACATTTCGTGGATTGGACCATTTTCGAAATTAAAATTCTATTTTTTTTTCTTAACCATACTAATGTTTGCTTACCTCGTCGTTTTGTAAACTCTTTTTTTTTTTCTTAATTTAGACCCACTGCTCTATTGTACTGTACATACATTTATAAAACTTTCTTTCCAAAAAGGTAACATAACTTATACAGCATTTTCAATTTACTGTTACATACAAGTCAACCTTTCCCTAGATACACAGACCATATCGTAGGATAGGATGATGGGGTAAGTTTTTTTTTTATTTTTTTTTTGTTGCACACACTGCAAGGCAATAGCAATTATCACATTAGTTCAGCGATGAAAAACATCCTTTCATCCATTTTTGTGTTTGTTATTCCCTGCAGCTTGTCAGATAAAAAACATCCAAAGTGTATTAAAAATATGAACCTCATATATATACCGCACAGAACTTTGTAACCCTTTTTCTCGACCAAAGCAGCCAGCCAGCAGCAGAACAAATGTGGCAGTGCCCAAGTTGAAAACTTATAGAAGGGGCAGCTGCGGTGGTAGCGTAGGGAGCTAGTAAGGGAGAGAGAAAAATGCATAAATGGCAAAAACGAAAATTGCATGGCAAACCCCATCAGAAATGTTTAAAATTGAAAATAAAACAACAACAACAACAAAGAATACAAGTGTGAAGCCTGTCTTAACACACTGAAGGAAAATATAAAAATTCTCTAAAATGATGTACATTTTTGACAACAGTTAACATAAACATTACATTTTATTATTTAAAATATTTTATTAAATAAAGAAGATAGCAAAACACAATGAAATCATGTCAAATTAACATTAAAAAACTGTCAAAATAAATTAGGAATAATTCTCCACAAAATGTTGCAGAAAGGAAATGTCAAAATTGGCAAAAAAAAAAGTAAATACAATTCTCAAAATGAAGGTAAGAAGATTTGGAAGGGGGGAGTTCAGTGAGTTTAAAGAGAAAGTCACGTCAAATAAACATAAAGTTAACATGTTAAATCTTTTAATATTTACATGGGCACTGGGTAAGATATAACAATACCATAACATAACTCGCATACATTTTTTATTTTAAAAACGGCTTTTCTAGGTTCTAGCATATCTTGTTGACATATGACTTTCTAAGAAAAAATGGATATATGTATGCATTAAATTAGTAAACCAATCTGAGGACCCTAATATGGAAAAGAGAGCGAATGAAATTTTCCAGGAGTTTTTTTCCATTTTGGGAAATTTTATATAAAAAAAAAATAAATGATCATTTTTTCGAGGGAAATTTTTTCATTATTTCGAAGCGAAAATTTCGGCAAGTGAGTTTTAGGAGAAAAATTATTTCATGGGATATTCACAGTGGGAACAATTTTTTCCTCGGTCTTTTTTTTCCTGGTAAAAAAAGTTCCCAATTGACGACAGAGTTGATATTGTTTTTTTATCTGGAGCCAGTGTAAAATTTCTCTGTAGCTATTTTTCGCTGAGTGTTGAACGACCACCAAGGACGACGTGGAAAGGACATATATGTGTGCAACAAAAATGAAAAATATACACATATTTTTCATATTTTTCCAGGATATAACGAACTCAGATTTCAGGAAAAATTCCATATTTTACCATATCCTTTTCTTTCTGTATAATAAAGGTTATGATGCCACTGCACTGCACGTTAGGTAGTACGAGTATACGAGTATGGTATATAACGTACGTCATTTATGTCGTCTCGTCGTGTCGTTACTCATTTCCTGAATGTTTCATGCAATCCAGGAAGAATTGTAGGTTAACTGGCGATAGTCTTTCTTTTATGGTTGGTTGGAATTACATACATATATATATAAAAAAAAAGGAAAGGAAGCCCGCCACACTACCATCAACCGGTAAATTTTTAAATGGAGTTTATAGAAAAAAAAAAAAAGAAATTTGATAATTTTTCAAATAGACAAGATGATTTTTATGGTTGTTTCGTCAAAATGGACAGATTTGGTCCACAGATTCAAGACAAACATACAAGCACAAAAAAAGGGATTAAATGAATTCTATGGTTAAATTGGCATAAACATTACACAGCAAGGTGCAGTTGTTGCAATGTAAACTGAAAATGGGAAATCATACGATATTGAGAAATAAATTTCCGACAGAGAAAAGTGAAACCGGAAAACCAAAACGCAAACTGAGACGTCCGTATTCTTTGGAGGGAAAATGTTTACTGGTGAATAGTGTCAACTCTACTGCAAGTGCTGCTGTTTGTAATGTTTACAAGCACTTCCGTTAAAAAACTTCGCGTTAGTAAGTAATACGCAAACCAAATTTTTCATCGGGTGTGGTTGGCACAATTTCAATCTCTATATAGAGGAGGTATTTGTTACGTGTCGACAAAAAATCAAAGTATCAAAAAAATGTAAAGTTTCGTCAAAAATTTAAAATATTTATTTAAACAATTTTCTCATGGAATCCCAAAAAATTGGTTTTCTTCATACCGTCCGTCGGTCGTCTGTGCGGACTGTACGTTCATACGTCCACTGTTTATTGAGCTAGAGCCTAATTTAATGCACGGATTTACTTCAAATTTATTGTAGATAACTTTTTCTAGAAAAATAAATTCGGAGTTTTGCTATAGCTCATTTATGCGTAGCTCCTGTACTAGGAACTCCAACGATTTTCAACAAACTTGATTCTGTAAAACGAAAACAATCGAACGATATCGTTTTGGCAATAGCGAAGGGTATTGTCAAAACGATATCGTTCAATCGTTTTCCTTTTACGGAATTAGGTCCCAGAACATTCTACAGAAAAATGCAGAATTTAAAACCACGTACTGTAAATTACATAGAAATTTTCTTTTTTTTTTGTTTTTGCAAAAAAAAAAAAAAAAATATGAAAAAACGACTTAAGAGGTTCTTCACTTTAACCGTCATCATCATGTCTTCAGTGCTTGGCCACAACGTAGTCTTGGACCAAAAGCGCAAGTTCATGCAATTGAGTCGTGCATTTTATTTTGTCTGTCGCTCAGAGGCAATTGTAAGTAGATTTACATATTTATTCATTAAAACTTCTAAAAAAAAGCAGTTTTACATATATTCGCTGCCATTGAATATTTTTTTTTTTTTAGTTTTTTACCTGCCACTTACAGACTAGATTGTAGGTTGTTAAAATAGGTAACTACTTTCACCTCCATCACACACCACGTAAACGGTTTCGGTTTCAGTTTTTCTATAAAAGTCTATACCAGAGCGAACGTAATTGTCACTGTCTATGACAATGCTACCATCAGCGAGCGATCTATATATATGTATGCACAAAAAAAGCCACATAACAAAGCGTGGCAAAAACCATCGCCGGAAACAGACAGCCGCCATGCGATATCAATTAGTGACAGTGCACCGACAAAACTACCGCACAATTTCCATTTGTACGCTCACTTTAGTTTGCCAAAGGCATAGGTTGTCATTTTACATACACACACCTACATAAATACATACATATGTATGTATCTACATGAATATGGAGCCAGTTAAAATTAAATACAAAAACCCAATGATAGCTCTCAGCTTTCATTAATATTTTGTACAAAAAAATTGGGGACACATAAACCTCCTGCAGCTCTCTTAACTCTCTAAAAGCACATTCAACCCTCAGGATCGCTGATGAAGTTCATATCCAACATTTTAGCTGGCAAAAGTATATAAAGTGCGAATTGACCAATGTGTCGCGCCAGAATGCATGCATATTCATTTTTTGTTTAGTTCCTGGAATTTGGTACACCACTGCGTATACGTAACATTTTCAACTGATGTGAATTAGTTTTTTTTTTTTATTTTTATTTTTTTTTTGTCATCCTGTCGGGTTGTTGAGTTCCTCTCTCTGCACTGTGTAATATTTGGCAACTATGTAAATGCAAACTAATATTCGACACATAAAAACTGGAGGTGAACAACAGTTAAATTATTTTCCGCGGTCGAGGTTTCAAATGTCCTGCCACGCATAGAGTGTCATCCGTATCTATTCGACTATGTCTCTATATACCATCAGATAAACCTATAAAATCCCCGCATACCTACTATACAGATACACATTATTTTTAACGCTTCCGGTTGTTTGGATTGAAAATAATTTTAATTTGAAGGCCGGAAGGGTTGAACTTTTATGGGAATTTTCGCTTATTTTATTTTTGTTTTTTTGTTTTCTATTCAACGAATTTAGCTTTCGATTGGTTTTAAATGATAAGAGCATTTCTAACGGTCAATTGAACGTTTTAAAATATTTATTTTTTTTGTGTGTGGGTTTATCATGTTTATACAGGGTGTGAGGATTAAAAGGTGACTTGATTTTATGAAAAATTTAGTAATTGGATTTTTAAATGATTTGTTGTTAGGTATTTGTTTATTTTTTTTTGGAAGGACGATATTTATGGTCTTCTTTTCGGCCTCATGATGGACATACTTTAGGCCCATTGTGCTGCCACCACCAAGTATAGAGGCATAGAGAAGATACAGAGGAAATGTAAAAATCGGCTAAAACTCAAACATGGAGTGCGACCTTCACATCAAGCAATTCACGAAGTTCTAGTTTAATAATTCTCAAACAAAAGTTTGATATAAATTAAAAATGATCATAAATTAATTTGTTTAACTAACACCCTGTAATATTATTTTATTTAGTTTAATTCTTTATTTATTTATTTTTTGTTTGTTTTGCCTTTCGCTTGTGATTTTGTTCAAATTGGTTTCCGCTTGGTTTTATTTAATATCATTTTGTCGATTGAATTGGAAATTTTGTTAAAAAGTTGGTGAATATGCGGTGATTATCACATAATAGGAAATGCTATATTGGCATTTTAGTATTTTACGCGTGTAGGTACTGAAAGATATGTAGGTACATATATAAAATGAAAATTAAATTTTTAGCTCAATACTTTTGTACATATAATCTCCTATTGACAAAAAGGGTTGAAAACATTTTATTTTATTTCATTTTATTCAGAGGATATTTAATTAGAAAAATAAATTGGACATTAATTTAAAATGAATTTATAATGGGTTATTTTTTTTCGGGAAATTCTATACATAGTTGTGAATGTGTGAATATGAGTTTATTTGTACAATTAATTAGTTGAGAGAGAATATTTGGGACAGATGGAGTGGAGGGGGTAATGGGAATGAGATGGGATGTAGATTTGCAGAAAATTAAATGAGTGTGGTGGATACATTGATTTGTATAAAATATGTAGGTACTTTGTTGGTACATATGTATGTATATAGGTGATTTTTTTTTAATTTAAATTTCAATTGGTTTTTTGTTTTTTGTTTATTCATGAGTTAAATTGAACTAAATACAAGGCTTATTTTAAATGTTATTAGGATTAGTTTTTTGGATGATTAATGGTCCATTAGTTTTTTTTTTTTTTTTAATGAAATGGCCAAAAGTGTTTTAGAGGTCAGATGTGTAAAATTTAGATGTGAGAAATTTAGAAAAAAAGCTCAATTTGCAGGGAGCTTTTCAAATAAAAATAAACTAATCAATGGTAAGAAATAAACTGATCAATGGTAAGGAAGTTGAATCATTCAAATAAAAAAAGTAATTTTGTGTGGAAGGTTGTGGGCCCAAATGATTTTTTTTTGTTTGGCTAAAAATAATAATTGAGTACTTAGTTAGTTTATTTGCATCAAAATAACTACTGATTAAGCTTCTTATTGAGTATCTCAAAATTAACAAAGTTATCCTTAAGGTGCTATTTTACAGCTTTCATTGAATCTAATCATTAAAATCATCAATTTATAGTTTTAAGGTACTAAAAATGAAAATAAAACTGTTGACGTAATTATAAATTCTTGCCAAAAAATGCCCAACCTTCCACATACCTTTTTTTTATTTGGGCATAAAAGTTTTTCAAATTAAAAATAGAACAATGACCAGACACCACTGAGAAGGAGTCTGATGATCGGCTTAACAGTCGTGAAATAGCTCTAACTCCAGCCTATAAAAATCTTGGTGGTAGTTCACCCAAGTGTTGTTGTTTCATTCAAACTTTAAATTTTTTTTTAATATTTCAATTTGATTTTTCTAATTTAACTGTGTGCAAAAAAGAGAAAGAGCTGAACAGTCTTAAATGTGTCAATCAGTTTGATTTGTTTCGAAATAAAAGTTATGGATTTTAATTATTTGAAATGTGGAATATAAATTCTACGTTTTACAAAATTGTACAAGCTTTACAGATTAGTAACTTACATGTAAAATTAATACATACTTCAAGTGAAATAAATAGGTTCCACAATGTTTCACGGTTGTATTTTTGATACAAAATGAGTTTAACTAAAAATGTTTGACAACAATATTCAAATTTTTCATTCGCTCAGAATTTGGTATTATGACTTTTATCCAGGTTTTCGATCACATTAATTTTTCATTTCACGAGATATGAGTGTACTAGACTTACATAAGTGAGTAAGTGAAAAGTGAAAAATTAATGTGTTTCACAATATTTCTCATAAATAAGTTTACA
Organism: Epistrophe eligans; assembly: GCA_951394125.1. Taxonomy (NCBI): domain Eukaryota; kingdom Metazoa; phylum Arthropoda; class Insecta; order Diptera; family Syrphidae; genus Epistrophe; species Epistrophe eligans. Next base: position 56,149,178 of record OX596031.1, read on the forward strand.
GAAATCAAACGAACGAAGGAATTGGGCGCATTCACTAATGTAGTGACTACGTAGTCGAAATTCAACTAGCTTTGTGAATGCAAAATTACACTACAAAGTTAGTCAATTCTAAACTGTCATATTAATGACAGATGTAAACACACACGAAATAAAAAACAGTTGTGTTTTGAGAATTTAAATAATATTTTCTTTTTAAATTAAATAATATCAAATATAAGATATAATATGAGTGATTTGGAAGAAGATAAAATCATAATTATGCAAAATAATTTAATTGTGGTCAAGTTTCATTTTGTTTAGTTTGAATTTTTTGTATTTTAACCGAATAGCTGATTGTGAAACGTCAAAATCATTCTCCACTAACTTTGAAGCCGAAATTTTTACACTACGAGGGGAAATTTCAACTCATTTTGTAGTTGTATGTAGCCAATCAGAATGACTTGACTACGTAGTGACTACATTAGTGAATGCGCCCAATGAGTTGAAATTTCCCCTCCGACGTAGTGTACAAATTTCGGCTTCAAAGTTAGTGGAGAATGATTTTGACGTTTCACAATCAGCTATTCGGTTAAAATACAAAAAATTCAAACTAAACAAAATGAAACTTGACCACAATTAAATTATTTTGCATAATTATGATTTTATCTTCTTCCAAATCACTCATATTATATCTTATATTTGATATTATTTAATTTAAAAAGAAAATATTATTTAAATTCTCAAAACACAACTGTTTTTTATTTCGTGTGTGTTTACATCTGTCATTAATATGACAGTTTAGAATTGACTAACTTTGTAGTGTAATTTTGCATTCACAAAGCTAGTTGAATTTCGACTACGTAGTCACTACATTAGTGAATGCGCCCATTATACCCTGAGATTCAAAATCTTCAAAAACTTTGACATCTGTCAATTTTTCTTCATGTTTCTTTAAAGAACCCCTCAACCTCCCAACCCACCATAACACACATCTAACATGCCTCTTAGAATCCTTTTTTTATAATTTTTAAAACATTCATGTCGCCAGCTGAAAAAAAAAATATAATATAACTGTCTAGTCAAAGAAACCTCAAAGCGAAATCACACATGTTAAATTTCAAGAAACTAACATCACTTTTATACCACGAGTCTTAGTCGTAGAAATATGTGAATATATACAATGTACATTGCATATCACTCCATATCAATCAGGATACAAAATATCTCCATTAGAGACCAAAAAAAAAGAAAAATGTTTCACAACGCAACCCAATCAAAAATAAAAACGGTTTTCAATTTTTTTTTTGTTCCAACATTTCTGACATATGCCAACAAAGGCGAAGAACATATTGAAATGCCAGGATAACACGCAGTCACTCGCTCCTTTTCCAGTCTCAGTCTGAGTCTTTCAGCAGACAGTCCGACAGACATCTACATCTACATCAAATTCAGACAACAAAAAAAAATATCAACAAAGGCGCGTTCCCTTATACGAGTAGTGTAGAGTTACTATACTGTATATTTTCTTCACTTGGTTTGGTTTGTGGAAAAAGATGGATGATGATGGTTGCAAGCATGTTATCTATCAAAAAGCACACAGTCATTTCGATTTTTGAAATCCTTCTTCCATCACCACCACCGACCGCCTTAACTATTCCAAATATCTCCAATTCCCTTGATGATGGAGGAGGAAGAGTGGCCGTGGCTTTGGGGTTCAGGAGGAGCAGACACTCAAAATCAACCCCGTGAACTCAGTCCACCATCATTGCCATGAATCTAAATGGTATCCTTCATATATGCAAATCCCGCTGCGCTGCTGCTGCGACGGATGTCTCATATACACCAAATTCGGTACAACAGACAGCAAACAGAAAAATACATTTATTGGCGGGAAATGCACCGAAAGGCGTTGTCGTCGTCGGTCGTTGGCGTTAGCGGGTAAGAGCTTTTTTTCGCGGGTAAAAAAATAAAAACAAACAGAACTATACTGCACTCACCACCATCGGCACCGCCCACAGTATACATGACCCTTTAAGTTTGATGGATGAACGAAATTTAACACCCTCGCTCTGGCAATGGCGGCGGCGGCGGCGGTAGGTGAAACATGAAAATGGAAAATGAAACATTTTTGACTCCACTCTGGAATGCGAATTTGAGAGAATCCCTCGTTGGATGTCTAAATGTCAGTGGTTTTCGCTGCTGTCTATCTGTCTGGCTGTGTGTGGTGTTGTGTGAAATGCTGCTTGGCTGTTAAAATTTTGAGATATCTTGGTTTTCGTTTTTTTACATATATATTTTTGACATTGAGTTTGTGGAAATGGATTTCTATCTATGAAGTAGAAATGAACTCAACTTAATAAATTTACTATTTTGGAGATTTATTCATTTTACTTTTTTACAGATAACTTACTGCATTTTTGTTTTGAATCAAGTTAATGTACTTGAAATTGTGACATGCATATAATTGCATATGACATAGACAAAGTTATACCATGTGTAAAAAAATTTAAAGATCTCCAAAAAGTAGTTTTCGTTATGCCGTTCGTCGGTAGATAAAAGTAAAGCTTTTTATAGGAACAGGGTAAGTAATTCCGAAGGTCACTGTCCGTCAAATTAGCATTACCCTTTCAATTTTTTTAGTTTCTAACAATTGAATTAATTGTCGTGAATTTGTCGTAGATACATATGTCGTGAAAGAAAATATATGTCGTGGCGGTTTTTTTTTCAAAATAATCCGTGGTATTTTACCCCCCTCCACTCAAAAAAAAAAAAATGAGTGTGTAAATAATTGTCGTAAATTTGTCGTAAAATTGTGGTGAGAGAAAAAAACATGTTTAGCGCTTGTTTTTTTTTTTTTGAAATAGTCAATGGTATTTTACACTCTACTGAAAAGGGGCCAAATGAACTCAAAACAGAAAATATAACTGTCGTAAATTTGTCGTAAAATTGTATTTTTTTTTTAAATAATCACTTCTCAAAAAGCAGTCAAATAGACTCAAAACAGAAAAGGGAGTATTTAAAAAGCTGTCGTAAATTTTTTGTAAAATTGTCGTGAAACCAAACAAATTTTTTTTTTCAATCCCTCGTAATCCTAATTTGATTATAAGGTTAAATAAACAAGTGCGACATTTTATTTGTTTCACGACAAATTTGCGACAAATTCACGACTCTTAACAATTTTTTGTAATTAATCTATTTTATTTTCAATTGAGTTAATTTTGAGGAGTTGTAATGAGTGGTTATTTTTGAAAAATCAAAGATGAAAAATTTTTTCTAACACGAAAAATTCACGACAGTAAAGTTAATAATCAGAACCTCAATATTTTGAAGTGAAAATGCTAACTGGAGGCAAATCAAAGGTCAAAAAGATATACAACCACGTCGATATAAAAATGAATAAAATCTTTAATGTGTATAGCATTTAATCAATCAAATAAATTGCTTTTCACTCGATTACGATTTCCCAATGGACTTCCATCAATACATATATCAGTAACGATAACTCATCAGAAAACAATAATTTAGTGGGAGTTTTTTTCTTTATTCTCCTAAAGTAGATTTACCACCTATGCCTGCTAGAGAAAAATTTCATTATTGCTCGCACATAATTTACAATTCATTAGAAAAGGATCCTATTTTTTCATAACCCATATACATATACAGAATCATCCTACACAATCATCAAATAAATCATTTTCATTTATATAGCAATCATCTTTCAAAAATCTCCTTAAAAATCACATATATGTATGTATGTAGGACGCAGGTAGTGAAACTCTCTTTATCTCGATTATAGGTTTGAATTATTTTTTTTTCACTTACCCTCTCATAAGGTAAATTTGAAAAAAATCTGATTATACAAAACCAACCTTAACTTCCACGGAAATCCACATCATCATCATATAGCATGTAAACCCTTCACAAATCAACAAAATGAAAACAAAAATTGCATTAACATTCGCTTCAGTTGTTTTGCCGCGCCGCGCCGCCGTTTTGCTGAATCAAAAAGTGAAAAATCAAATCAAATGTTTTTTTTAGATATGCCATCTCTCAAGTTTTTGATTTATTTTTCGTAAAGTAATGGATGTCTAGAATAGAGTAGGTGTGTACACTGAACGAAATGAGAATGAATAAATTAAAGAAAAGATAAATTTAAGAAGCACTTTTTCAACACATTTTTATCTTTGAAATATCTCACACGTTCTCAATAATTTGAATAAAAAAGACTTTAGAATTTGAATTTTCTACCGTATTTTAGAACATTTATCTTATTTGATGTATGAACATGATAAACATACTAAACATTCTGAAAATTTTGATTAGGTATATACCTAAATAGTTGAACCTTGCTGAACGCTTCAGAGTGCCACGTGTTTAAATTTTTCAAACTACAAAATTTTAACTTTCAAAAACAAACTTATTTGTATTTAAGGAAACAAATCAAATGTAAGAAAAGTGGGAGTGGCAGTAGGCGAGCCCTAGAAAAGAATGTATACATGTCATGCTTTAGGTTCAAGAATTGTAAAGTAAGGAGGAATCTAAGTTGTAAAAAAGTGGGCGTGGTAGTAGGCGGATTTACAGAAAAACAACCTACATATGTTAAACCTAAAAAAAATCTATTATTAACATTATATTTTTAGCCATCTAAAGCCTTTAAATAAAATAAGGATAAAATTGAAATATAAGAAATGTGGGCGTGGTAATAGGTGGGAAAAATAAGACATGTCATTCTTTAGATTTAAGAGAGCTCAATGATAAATTTTTAACGTTCTAAGTCCGTTTCATAAAGAAAAAACTAAAATATAATAAAAAAGGGCGTAGTAGTGGGCGGATTTTACTAAAATCCACTTTCTAAACCTTTAATATTCTAAAGACGTTCGATATCGGAGAATTTTAAAATATGATAAAAGTGGGCGTAATAGTGGAATAGAATAGAAATAAAAAAAAAGTTGCAAAATTTTTCTTAAATTCATAACTGTAATATTTCTTTCAGTGTATCTATCCATTTATTATGCGTTACTTACTCTCTTTTTCTATATATATACTGTATAAATCTCAAGCTAGCCAAAAATCAACACAACTCCAATGGAGTCCCACAATCTGTTGATTTTTATTCCTATTCAAGACTGAGAAGAGAATAACGTTATGAATGCGTTTCCGTTTCCCTAATTTGATTACCAATACCTTCTGTGCCAGTATTCATTATTTCTGGATTTATAGTTTACTTTTGAAAACCTACTACTCTCTAGATATCGTAATATTTTTTTTTCGATTTTTTTGTTGTTAGTGTGTAATGGTTGAATTTTACATTTTTTTAACAAAAAAAAAAAATAGAAAATCATAAAACGGGGAGAAAAATTTTAAAATCCACTGGGAATGTTTGGGATTTCGTTATTTATTTTTTTTATCGTATTCCCTGGCTATCCTTACATAGTAGGTTTTAAATTCACGAACGGAACACGTTTATAAACGCAATTGGTAGCAATCAGCGAGGTCTTTGTTGTTTCGCCACCAGACCAACTCCTGGTCCTGTATAGGTAGGTAGGTTTATATGAATCCTGATGCCGGATGCAGCTTGATTTCGGGGAATTTCGTTACATTTTTGTGCTGTTTTTTTTTTTTTTTTTTTTTTTACAAACCGAGGAAAGTTTAGAAAGACCATAATCAAATTGGCAGGTAATAAATAGAACAAACGAAAAATTTTATGAATGCATTGTGCTTTATAGAGGGCGGCGCGGCGGTATACAGGATATAAAGATTGTTTGTTGCTTTATATGTTGCCGGAAGGGTTGTTTAAGAAAATTCAATTTAGCTTTGTTTGAAGTTTCAGAAGTGATGGTGTAACAGAAGCTTGTTATGGTGTTTTTTTTTTGTTGTCAAGAGGGAAATAGGTTTTTTTTTCTATAAAGTACTCACAAGCACACTTATACATATACTCAACTTTGAAGTTTTATTGGATTAGAAAGGAGAAGCCTTTATTAATATAAATAGTTGCACAAAGCTTTAGAAACATTCTAGTTTAATGAAAAGAATGGGCCTTAGTGGTCTCATAAAAATTGTTTCCAATCGTACTTAAAATGCCTCTAGACTTAGACTTTATAGAAAACTGGCCAACCATTTTACTCTTGTTTTTGAATAAATTATAACCTTCGATTTTTAAAAATGTATACAAACTTGGTTTAAAAAAAAAAAACTACATTGAAAAAGGCTTGATAACAACACCATTCTCAATCTCAAGGTTGTTTTGTTATAGAATCTGAAGTAAAAAGGGAAATTGTATGACTGAAGGACAAAAATTGTCCGACCTAAGATTTCTTAAATTTTTTACCTTAAGCTATTGGTTCCATTCAAAAGCCCAAATCAATCAAAATTTCAAAACTTATCACTTCAAAAGCTATTTGTACAAAAAAATACAGAAATGTAGTTTTTTTTTTAATAAAGAAACAACAAAAAAAAAACCATTTTATCCAAACAAACGACAACTGCGAAGGCCGCAATTATTGAAACAAATCATTGTGCTACCGCCGCCGACAAAGTATTGTAGTGTAGAACAAGCAATATATGTACATATATACCCAAAGCCTTGGTAAAGGATATTTAATGACAATTTGCACACCTTTTTTGTTCAACCTACTTTTGACAAAACGTGCTCGTGCTCGTGCTCGAGTTCTAACTTTGTTTTTTATACAAATAAAATAAAAATAACAAAAAAAAAAAACACATTTCAAATTGAAAAAAAAAAAAACTAAAACGAAAATGGAAATGGAAATAGAAAAACAAATATTTCCTGCAATTTGCATCCAATTTTCTTGTGCAGGCAAATCATGCTTTTTACTATCAACCGGCTACGACTTGTTCGTTTTGTTAGGGTTGAAGTAGGAACACTTCGCGTTTTACAGTGAGGTTTTTTAGCAATATAATTTGGCACAAGTGTTCAGGAATTGAATTCAACTAAAAAATGTAAGATTTATCATGTTTTTGTCATAAAATGTTCTTAAAAAATTAAGGCCCAATTTAATAATATTTAAAATTAAAATTTTCTTTACATTTTATCGAAAATAAATTTGCAACTTTACGTTCCACAACTTTTATTTTAAATACAAATTTAATGGATTCGCGTGTTTATTTTTCCCCTCAAGTTTCAGTTAAATCCAATGACATTCGAAACATCAAGTTCCACAACTTCTATTTTGATTAAAATTAATGGATTGAAATGTTTCAGCTTTTTCACGCTTACTTCAATTTTTTCCCATATGGTTTCACCCTCCGAATTTCAGAAAGGCATCGAAAAATTGTGGAACGTATTCATTTTTCTCGTCGTTATTGAAGATACTTGGTAAAGTTTAACAGAATTTGATTGAAAATCCAGTTTTTATAAAAATGAAATTACGAAGTGAACTTTCTAAATTTACAATCTATAATTTTTATATTGAAAACTAATCTGTCAAAACATTTTTCTCGGCTAATACTCAGAAATGATGATTGACCCTGCAAAAGGTGGTTGAACGCATTCGCTCTTTATTTAAAGCGATCTGAATAATATTTTTTATTAAAATGCAATTGTTAGATTTTACGAAAATATTTCCATTAATCAGTTTTGTTTAAAAAATATTGAATGTGGAACGTAAAATTGGGAATGTCATATTTAATAATAGGACGTGGTTTCTAGTCAATATCGATGATATCTGGTAAAGTTTAACAGAGTTCGATTGAAAAAAATTAAATTTAAAAATTTAAATTCAAAAAACCTTAGTGAACTTTTCAAATTTATAATCCACAGTTAATATTTCCTAATTTTGTTTATAGAAACAATTTCTTCAGCTAGTTTTCTGTGGTCCAATATTCAGAAATGAAAATAATTGTGGCTGAAAAAGGTTGTGGAACGCATTCATTTGTCACCTAAAGAGCTCTGGATAATGTTTCCAGAACAAATATTTATTTCCAAATTTCTATCACAAGATGCTTTTTACCAAAAAAAAAGGTTCAAAATTCCCAGAAATCAAAGATTTTGGCTCTGGAACGTAAAATTGAAAATTCCACAATTAATATATTTTACTCGATCGATTTTTTTTAAATGAACGAATACTTAATGAACAACGTGAAATTTTCGACTTAAAATCCAGAACTTATATTTTGAAAACGTATCTATTAAGACATTTTTCTTATCTATTTTCTTGTGGCCAAATACTCAGAAACCACAATATTGTGGAATGCATTCGTTTTTCATTTAAAATTCCGAACAACGTTTACAGAACAAATATTTATTATAAAATTGCTAACAGAAGATGCTGTCTGGCAAAGAAATTTCAAAATTCCTCGAAATCAATTGTGTTTAAACAAATTTTAAGTGTGGAACGTGTGTGGAAAATTTGATTTTTGATCGGTTTTTAAAGAAATTTATGAATGGACCCTACTGAAGTTTCCAATAAATTTCATTTTTTTTAATATATTTGTGAAATAAAATACCCCACTGTATGCTGGCGCACCGTTTGCCTTTGCAGTTCATTTATTTGTTTGTCAATTTTGCAGTCAATTTGTTTGTAGAAGACGTTTATTCTTCCATCACTCACAGGCTGTTGAGTTCTTTGTATTTCTGGTGTTTGTTTTTTTTTTAAACAAATAAGAACTCAGAGTATTATTGTAGGTATACATAGCTTAGCCCAAGTCAAACCTACCATTATGTTCCTTTCTTAGAGAAAAGAAGGAACATTCTTTACTATGAAGAGTTTTCTTTTAAGTTTCATTCTTATTGTTCTTTTTTTTTTTGCATCCAATTGTTTTGTCTTTAATAAACCCTTGTATATATACATATATATTGTTTTCTTTTTTTTTCATTTTAAGTTCTAGGTTCTCTTTTACGACGACTATACTGACTACAGCAACTTCAATTTCTTGGAATTGCAAGGATTTCAATTTTAAAAACAAAGAAGAAAACTATTTTTTAATTTAAGTTAAGTGTATCTACACAGTTCAAAGGAGAATGAAATATCTATGAAATGACCGGGTTGTATGAGATTCACAGTTTTACATTCCACTTATTTAATTGGTTGACAAATATTCAGTTGAGCTTTTTGTTTTCTTCAAGTCACACCCTGTGAAATTCAATATAGATATATTGGCGTGGGAATGATTGTGAAATGTTTATAAAAAACCCTTTGCTAATGGTTAGAACGTTGGGCTATCCCACCGGAGGTCTGTGTTCAAATCCAGCCAATTCTTCGGTAAATAGATTTCTGAATGGCAAAAAAAGTCAGCTTAGAAGTAGGCATCAAAATGGCAAAAAGAAAGGACTAAAAGCGCGGAAATTAAGTAGACTTTGGGACTTATTTCCCAGGCGGGTGGCACAAAAGATTTGGGACTTATGTCCCACTCTCCCACTCTCCTAAAACTTTAAGCCTCTCCCTCCGTTTTCATCGAAATTAAAACTATTTTTTTTTTCAAAGTTTTACAGTTAAATTAAAAGATCCTAAATGATAATTTGGTTTTTGTTGTAACCATATTCTCTAGAAAATTTCCCTTTCAAAACCATGTGTCTATTTCATTTAAATTTGAAGTCTATTTTATCACTCTTAAGCCATCATAAATGTTAAGATTGACAAAACATTAGACAAAAGCTTCAGTGTGTATACCGCTTTTCACAATTAATTTCCAAAGAAAATTGTATTTCATTATTCACACATTGGCACCACCATATTATACCACCAAAATAATTAATTCCTCCACTATATACTACATTTGGGTAGTATATTATCTCATTCTCTTAAACTTCAGCTATAACCCTTATACTAATTAAATAATGAACTTAAAATAGGTGACAACTATCAGAAAGTTCATCGCTAAATATATATACATACATATGTGTATGCATACACTCATGCTCTCGTTTATAATCACTATGTCGGCACCCTCTGCTTTCCATTAAGCATAATTACTACAAAATTAAAAATTAAAAAAAAAAATATAAAGAGAAAAAAACGTAAGCACATTGAAGCTTTTGAACCTTCATGTCCCTATTCTGATGATATAATGGTAAGGGCTGACAGATTTTATACGAAACGTATCCGAAGAGTGCCTCCGATATTGAATGAGAATATAATAAGTGCCGGATTGACTTTATTTTAACATGATCTTAAAAGCTTTTTCTTGTGTGGCACTGATGGGGTTGGAGAAATTGAAGACCATACGAAAATATGAGCAGACTTGATACTTAAGGAACTATTATTTGAGAATATTACTTCCAAATTTCTATAATTTTTTTTTTTGTATTTCTACAGTTTTTGAATTCTCCAAATTATAAGGTATGAAGCTTTTTTCAATAAGAAGCTTTTTAAGCTTTCTTGAAGTTCTATAGTAATAACTGTAACTAATAACTCTAACTAGAAATAACTACCCTTGTATCTGTTTTTAATTCTCCAAACTCTAAATTTGGAATTGATAACGAAAAAATTCCCAGAAAAAAATGCTTAAACGTTTTGGAGAGTTAAAAGAATTATTACTTAAAGACTTCAAGAAAGCTTAAAAAGCTCTTTATTGAATAAAACTTAGTAACAATTTGGAAAATTCAAATACTGTAGAAATACCAAAGAAGATTTTTGATTCTCAAGAGTTATACCGCCTTAAGGCCTCAAAATGGGGTAGCCCGACTCTGTAACTATCAACCCTTTACAATCGACAGTAAAGTTGAGTTTTAAATAAAAGACTATATAAAGGGTGTTAGACGCAGCAAGCACCACACACTAGAGTGATGTTTGAGGTTATCAAATTCCACATATGAGTTGAAGTTCCTACTCTACCCGAAAAAGAGGAGCACACGAATAATATCTTTGTGGGTTTTGGCGGAATTCGGAGAGGGGGCAAGTAGGAAACGAAGGCTTGAACATTATACAATTAACACTTACGCAACAAAACTTTTAGAATAGTAATTGTAATTTAATACCATCTTTTGCCTTGCGGAACCGGATGTACATATGTATGTATGAATTCAGCACCTACCTACTTCGAATATTATTTTAACGAGTGTCCTTGATGGAATTCAGGGTGGTGGGTACCTATATATGTAGGTGGGAGGGTTCAAAGAAGAGTGAGCTCAAAGCTGTGTTAGATATTATATTTGCATGCGTGTGAATTAAACTATATAAACCATCATGTGTGTTGACATTTATTTTTGGAAAATCTCATTGAAACTTTTGAAATTGCTTCTTGCTATTTTAAAGCAGCAAAAGGTGTTTTCCAAAATAACAACGTTGATGATGATGGTGATAATGACGACGACTGTAATTATACAAATGAAACCCTTAATTACTAATTCAAATGGAAATAATTTTCGACTTGTAGTTTTGTTTTGTATGACAAAATCATCAAATAGACATCTCGAAGGATCAATTTTCAAATGCTTAGAGAGAAAGTGTTGAATGAATTCATTTAATGGAATAGAATGAAGGGGTTTTTTTGGAGCAAAATAAAAGGTTCGAAAAAGGTTGAAGGGACTACTTTGGAAATAGAATAAAGTTGTAAACCGATTTGAAGGAAAACTATTGAAATAAATAAGACAAAAATTAAATTTAATGTGGCTGTGTGCTAAAAGTTGTATACCTTAACGAATTAGTGTCTAAAGAGAACACGTGTAAAAATGAAATAGATTGAAGAAAATTATATTCGGAGATAGATGACATCGCTTAATTATAGTCTCAGATAGCAAATGTGACTAAATCACAGTTTGAAATAGTAGAGGTGTGACTAAATTACAGTCTGCGATAGCAAAGGTGTCACTAAATTACAGTCTGAGATAGAAAACATAAAAAAATTACAGTCTGAAATACCAGACTTCACTAAATTACAGTCTAAAATAGTAGACGTCATTAAATTACAGTCTGAGATAGCAGACGTCACTTAATCACGGTCTGAGAGCAGATGTGTCACTAAATTACAGTCTGCGATAGCAAAGGTGTCATTAAATTACAGCCTGAGATAGCAAACGTCAATAAATTACAGTCTGAGATACCAGACTTCACTAAATTACAGTCTGAGATACCAGACGTCCCTAAATTACAGTCTGAGATAATAGACGTCAATTATTAACAACTTGGAACCTAATTCTTTCTAAAAGGAGACTAGTAAAATACTCGTGATTGATACTATTCTCACTATGGAAGAACTAGGTTTTTTGTGTTCGTTCCTGGTTTTTTATAATTTCGGTTTAAGCCAAGTGTGAACTATAATTTCACAGAAAAACTATTTTTTTTTATTTTTGAATGCGATGGCTTCAGTGATGTAGGGAATGTTGACGGAAAATAAGGAACCTAGAATCTATGAATTACCAATAAACGACCCTAATAGGCATGATGGTTCAACGCTCTAACCAGTACACCAAATGGAACTATTACACAAACAAACTTGAATTAGGAACAATTTGTACATTACTCATCAGATATTAAGAGATTAATGGCTTTAAGCTTACTCTAACCTCTCCCCCTTCTCCCAACCCTGGATCAGACTTTAAACTCTTATCTCTGTCCAAATTTAATTGTTTAGCAAAACGATTCAAATCGAATAAAAAATAATACATACATTCGGCTACCTATACTAAAATATTGTTGAATTAATTGCAAAACAATTTAACAAAATCCTCCCTCGTTAAGTCTCTTATATTAAACATATATATTCAATCCATGTTCATGTTCAGCCGTTTGACTCTAATTTGAATCATTAAATTCTTGCAAATTCCCAGACCAATAAATGAATTAAATGATAAATTAATGTAAAATAAAACAAACCAAATAAAAATCTCAGCACCTACAAAATAAACATGGCAGCAGCGCAGTACTGGTGCCACCATCTCATGTTTTAAAAACAATTTATTAACATACATAGTATCTACCTAGTTGTTGCCGTTTGCACAAACGAACTGACACAACATTGCAACGGTAAACTACTGCCATCCATATTCCATTTGGGGAGAGCAAAGCACGCTACACGCACCTAAATGATAAATGAGACAGAAGCAAACGCATTCAATTTGGCAACGAACAAAAGGCAATAATTGCATTGCCACGCCCACTTTCATTAAACACCACCATACCACCCCACCACCACTTGCCTCCTTCTCCAAAAGCGAGACTGGCAATTCAAATGAATTTAAATATTTGGCAGAGATACTGATGGTGGTATATTGACCGTGCTGCCCCCTAGCATCATCACCGAAGCAATTTTTACTTCAATTGAACATTTAATAGGAAATAATCAGTGGCGAACAATGATGACAGGCGGACAAAGCCATATAGTTGTTGGTATGCCGGGAGTTGTCCGGCGGCGGCAGCGATGACGGCGGCAATTGGCAGACGCACGGTCTTTGACTGTGGACCATTACTATAGAATTAACGGAAACACAACGTGGTGGATTTTAACGGTTTTCGATTTTTTGTTTTGGTTTTGTTTTTGAATTTTATTTTTCCCGCCCTTCCGGTGCATCACATAAAATGTTGACTTGACTATACGCACTTTTAGCGGGCAAATTTAAAACATTCGATGCGTTAATAATTGTTTCGGTGCAATTCATGGTTTGTCCGGTTTTTTGGATGCAGCCAGCCACTAACATGTCGGTACATTTGTCCGAATGAGTGCGCTCGAGTCAGCAAGCGGCTAAAATTTATCGGTTTGTTTGAGGGGATTTTTTTTTTAAATAGTACCTATGTGTGATTCGAATGAATTTCGCCACCGGAAGTAGACTTTTTTAATTGAAAATAATTTTCGACTAAATACGCTCAATTAAATTCAAATGATCGAAATTCTACATTTGGGGGTGTAGGTATAGAATTTGTATGAGGAGGTATAGCTACTTCATCCTTACCGACTCTGATTATATATTGCTGTGCTGAAATGCCTTTATGCATGTCGAAGCGTTTGTCTATTGATATTTTATTAGATTCGAGTTTAATCGTTCGAAACTTTTTTTTTGTAGTGAATTTTTTATTAAACCATGAATTTTTTTGTCTGACCGTTCCGTAATTCTGCTATAAGCCAGAATGAATTTTACATGTGTCCTTGTGGTTACCACATAATATTTGGCTGGTTAATCATATTCGTTGTTTACACAGACTTTGTATAAATTCGATTCGATTAAAACATATTTTGGTGTATTTTGTTTTGTTTTATTAAAGAAAAAGGGTGACCATACCTGATAAAACTGTTTTTTTTTGTTTATCAACCATTAAGTTTTACTACAAATCCCAAAGATTTGTTTAATAAAGACGAAATAGCTTTAAAGAAAGACTATTTTCCTTGTTGTTTGGTTTTATTAAAGAAAAAGGGTGACCATACTATTTTTTTTTTTTTAATTAAGTTTTCTTACAATTTCCCAAGATTTGTTAAATAAAGACAAAAATCTAAAGAAAGGCGAGATCAATAATTATTTTTTTTTTGTTAAAGCAAAGGAGTGACCATACCGGATAAAATTGTTTGTTTTTATTTTTAAATTTAAAATCAAGTTTTACTACAAATTCCAAAAATTTGTTAAATAAATTTAAGATAAGTTTAAACAAAGAACATTTTTCTGGTTGAATAACTGTTTTGGTTTAACAAAGAACAAAGGGTGACCATTACCGGATAAAACTTTTTATTTTTTTTTTATTAATAATCAGGATTTTCTACAAGTTTCGAAGATTTTTCGTGTTGAAAAATTGTTTTGTTTTAATGAAGAAGTAGTTTGACCATACCAGATTAAAGTATTTATTTTTTTTAAATCAAGTTTTAATACAAAAGTTCCGAAAATCTGTAAAATAAAAACAAATTAGGTTCAAAGAAATATGATTTATCGTGTGAAGACACTAATATCTTATTACAATATGGTCATTTTACATATTCGTAATTTAAAAAAAAATCTAATTGTTTTTGAATATGTTTAGAAAAATTCAACCGAGTCAATTTTTTTAAATCTTTTTACATTCGAATTTTCTCAAAGCCTTATTCCATGTGTTCAGTAAAATTATCATAAGCGAAACAAAGCCGCATATGGTCACTATCATTTTTATTTCATACATTGTTGTTTTTGTGTGGTTTGTGTTATAATTAAATTGATGATTATGAGTTTATTCCAATTTAATGGATCAATTTGTTTTTCGACCAACATTTTGGGGATGCTTTATACCTATTCTAAAAACTACATTCATAAACAATGATGATGATATTTAATATATGTACATACATACATACATACATACCCTATAATGAATAGAAGGAGCACTGTCCTTTGAATTTGAATATTGACCCTTTGTGATGGTTTCTATAGCCACCGGGTATATACAATGTACATATGTACATAACGGGTTTCGTTTTTCATTGCGCGAGCAATTGTTTACAATGTGGTTTGTGTTTCTCTTAATTGGCCTTATGATTTTGCTCTTTATGCAAAATTATAGAAGGTGAATGGCCTTTCAATTATAAATATATTTGTATGCAAATTATGCTAATTTTAATTTTAAATGACTAACAGAAGAAGAAAATTAATTTATTATACCTATGACGTCTTTAAAGCCGCTCTGCATTTCATTGTATTCAATTTAGTTCTTAAGCAAACTGGTTCTATCTTCTATTTTGTTCCAGCACTTATGTGAACTGAATGTCATTATTCTTCGTCAAGTTTTGTTTAGTATTTCAGTTGCATAATGTGAACTTTAACGACTTTGCAATTTAATTTAGTTTATTTTTGAAAAAAACAATTGAGATCGATAATAACTAATAGAAAACTTAACGAAACTAATCATTGATAAAAAACGGTTTATCTATTGTGTCTGTAAGAAAAATTAAATTAATGAAAATCAAATGAATTTTCGTACAAAAATACCATCGTGATTTTAAACTTAACGAAACTGAGAGCAATTACTTTTTTTCTTCCAAAAGAAAAACCAGTTTGCCATGATTATTTATATTTTAAAGTTTGGCTCCAGACGAAAACTTGATCTGTTGACCCAATAAATTATGTGACTCTTCGTTAAAAATGAAGAACGAACAAAAATTGACCCCTCTCTATAACTACGATTTCATTCATTATCTTATTTTTATTTTTGTTATGAAACAAAAGCAAATTCTATTTCATCGAGATAATCTCTTTTAATAAAAAAAAAAAATAATTCAAAATCTTTTTCACCTCTGATGGTCTCTTGATAAAATGAAAATAAAAAAATAAAATAAAATCCTTTTCAATTACCTCTTGGTCCTGTATTAAAACATGTTCCATTTAATATTATGAACAAGCAGCAGATTGAAGTCCTTTTGCTTTCTCTCTCTCTCACTCTTGTTTATCTATCTTAACTCATTCATTCATTTAGTAGTATCCCCGGTCATCGGCTTAATTTGACACAATTCCCTGCAAAGAGCGTTTCTCAATTTGAACAAAATTGCAATTTATCCAAAAGGACCACTTCACCGCCACTTAACCTCAATTTGGGGGCAAATCTCTAAATCAAATCCTCTGGTATAGTCGTTGCCGTCGTCGCCATCGTCGTCGGTCGTCGTTGTCGTGGTCGGTTGTACGTTTGTTCGTTGGTCCTTCCTGGGCAAACACCATCAGTGTTGCCGAAAGTACTCCCATAGGAGTATTGTACTCCTTTCAACACCTCCGTACTCCTGTACTCCTCCTTTTACATTCGTACTCCTATTTTTTTTAAAGACCTAAAATATCTTACACTTGCAGCAAAGTGTAATGTTAACGTTAATAAATTTAATTCACTTCAAATTTAAATCAAATTTGGCAGCACTTTAATCTTCCAAACTGTCATCAAAAAGGGAATTTTCCTCTTTCTTGTTTGTTTTTGTTTTTCGTTGGCGTGGACGTCTACGTTCAATTTACATCTGTAAGTTCGGTATTTATTTTATGGTTACCTCATTACCTGAAATTTTGGTTTGGTGGTTGTTTTTTTTTTTTTGAGCTCCGTAAATTTGTATGTATAGTTCAATAAAATGAAAAGGTTTGTTAATTAATGTTTGAAATATTGTAATTCCAAAAAAAGGCAAATATAACTATGCATTACGTTATCTGCCACAAGACAGATTTTGTGTGATAGAAAAGATATTTAGGTACTTATTTTTGTTCTTAGAATTAATAATTTATTTATTTATGTTTTTTTTTTGTAACAGATTTTTTTTCTTGATGATTTTTTTAAAATAAAGTTTGAAGACTAAAAAATGCCTGTACTACTATTTTTTTCAAAATACTCCTCTTTTTTGGCTTCAGTACTACCTTGAAATATTTCTTCCCGGCAACACTGAACACCATAGATGTATAAAATGGTTTTCCAATGCGGAAAAGGATTTTTGCAGAGCAAGCATTTTATTCAGCTGGTGGGTAAAATTTCATTCTCAAAAGCACAAGTACTCCATTTTAAAATGCTATGTTCTACTTCGTTTTTGAAACAGCTATAGAGTGGAGATTTCACGATTAAAAGCACCATCATAAGGAGGAATGAAGGAGTTTAGGTACCCACATAGTTCCTTGCGCTCAAAATTAAACTTTACTCACCACCCTCCCCCCTCCTCGCCCTTCAGATGAACAAGTTTCCAAGGACCACACTATCACTATATTTAAGGAACCAACGAACGAACGACAAAGGATGACAACTTATTTGACAAAACTATACTATACAAATGCTAGTTGCACACTAAAGTCAAGATGTGTCTTTGGTCCTTCTGGTTCTTGCATTATGTTCCCGTGAAGACCAAAACTACTATTGCTTTCCTGATGGAATTCTTCCTTAGAAAACTGACCAACCTTATAAAGAGAATAACTGAACGAAGACACAAGAAAAAAAAAACAAATTAAATGGACACAAATTTAACTCATAATAGACTGAAGGACCTTAACCTACTTCACAGGAATTGTTTGAGAGAAGCATATTATAATCTGAGATTCCCACCGCCACCCAAGGCAATTTCAAGGATTTCCCCATTTAATTTATTTAATATTAACAAAAATGTCCATTTTTTTTCTGTTGGTATTTTTTGCTTATAGCAAAGGCATACCGTAATAAAATTTCATTGCTAATCACGGAGATAGAATTGAAGCCGATAAGGATATAGATAACGTAAAAATCCTTTTACCTGTAATTGGATTTTTTTTTCGTTGAGTTTTTTTTCTCTCTCTCACAACAACAACAACAGCAAAACATAAAATTTCATAAATTATGATTACTTTGGTTGAACTTTTGACGCGTGAAACCATACAAATCGCAAACACTTTCAAGGATTCAGGACTTTGCAAAGAAGTGTTGAGTGGCAGTGATGCGGAGGATAATATAAGAGGGGGTGTTGAATCCTTTTTTTTTATTCGTTTTATTTCATTTCCTGTATTAGATATAGATAGGCCTTCTGGCATTGAAAACGAGAGAGAGAGAGAGAGACAGATCTATTTGAAATCTCACCGGCACATCAAAAAAGGATTCTGCCTCCTTCGGCATTTGGAATATGGTAATCGAATACAATCAACCCCCAAGGTTTGCTCGGCAGCAGGAGCAAGTGATTCTGACACTTGGAATAATAAGTTCGTTTGTTAATTTCTCAGCCTTTGATAAAGTATAGCTGAAAGGATTTATCTGGAATCGAATGTGGGGAACTTTATATGTTTATCCTTTCGGGCATATCATTGACATGTGGTGGAAGATGCGTTCATTTTTATTTATATAGGTAGGTAGGTACTCTCAGCTTAGAGATTATCTGACAAGGATCTACCTGGCACTAGTTATAGCAATCCCTTTTCCGGTCACAGAGTGAAGTTTTTTTTTGTAATGAGAAGTAGGGATTCCTATCTTTCATGATAGAGTCCTATGTGAAAGGATTGAACGCACCTGCAATTGAAAGTAAGGAAATGATTCAAAAAAGGATACCTATCAGCAACAGGAAATCCCTGATTTCACACTAAAAAGATTATGACGTTCAAGTGTATGTGCGGGTTTCTTTTTCTTTTAAAACGGAAACGGAAAAGGCGAGTCTTTTGAGCAACAAAAAAAAAAAAAAAAAACTGCTGCTAATCAGGGAAATTGGCAATTTTGTAAAGATTCGATGTGAAAAAAAACCTAAGACGTGATAAAAAGAAACTGCAATGACGAAGAAAAAAAACACACACAAAAAAATGAAAGGATATCCAAGATGGTGAATTGAAAATTGCCTTTCTTACTTTTTTTTTTGGAAGAAATTCTCACCACTCACTCGTTGAAGTGTGTCTCTGTTGAAGCGACTTTCTATATCTTTAAAAAGGGTTTTCGACTTTTAACCGAGAGATGTTTTCTTTCGTGCGGAAAATTGATGGCGATTTAGTGCTGATGGTACCAAATCAGAAAATGATGGACCTGCATATGGTGGTTCTACTTCATTTGATAAATCTATTAACCTGTAAAAACTTTTCAAATTAAAAAAATTAACTTTCAAAGAAAACTTTATAAGTAAGTATCAGAAAAAAAATATTGGAAAAGTGGGTGTGGCAAAGTTTAATCAAAAAAAAAAATTAATGCTTTAGTTTTAAGAGATTTAAATAACAAATTAATATGAATGTAAAGAAACTAAGGAGGGGATATTATGATTATTAATTTTCAGCATTGTGAGAACATAATTTTTATATAAAAAAGTGGGCGTGGTTAAGAGTGGGACAAATAACAAATTTCATGCTTTAATTTCAAGAGAGATTTATTACAACATTATAAGGAAGTGCAATAAGGATAAAACTCAAATATTATAAAAAAGGGCGTGGCAGTAGGCGTTGTAGTAAAAGGGTTTCTAAAAAAAGTACACATGTCTTTGGTTTAAGCTCAATAGAAAAGATTTTGTATTAATTTTCAGCTTTATAAAGAAAAAATTCTTATATACAAAATTGGGCGTGATAGTGGGTGGGACAAATAACAAATTTCATGCTTTATGTTGAAAAGAGATTTATTACAAAATTTTAACATTATAAAGATGTGCAATAAGGAGGAAACTCAAATATTATAAAAGTAGGCGTGGCAGTGGGCAGATTTAACTTAAATCACTTTCTAAACCATTTTGCTGCTAATAGCAACAAACTTCTAAAATTTCAGCAAAATTGATTCAAAAGATTTTTATGAGCCTCATACAGACAAATACTATCTAATATTTATATGTATAATGTACATTTTACATTATTATGATATGAATAAAACGAAGCAAATGCTCATAATTCAATTTTTCGGAGCATTTGTTTGGAAAATAATTCCTTAATATGTAATAGCATTTTTATAGGTTTAGTTCCACTTTTTATATTCAGCATCTGCTCTGAGCACTTACTCTGTTTTATTCATATAATAAAATGTATATCTTAAGCTTCTAAGAACAACAAAAAAACAAATGAATTTATGAAATGCTAAATTTAACCCTTTCACCTCAAAAAATAAAAACGGGTGTGCTTAAGACGTCAAATGAAAGCTCTCCTCTAAAATTTAGATTTTTCAGATTTCATAAAGAAGTTTTACTTAACATTGAAACTGAAAGTAAAACCTACAGGTAAATGCTTTGTAAGCTTTCTGTCTGCTATTTTCTACCTTATACTTTTACTTTTATTTTTCTATGCTCTTATCCTAAAGCAGCAAGTGCGGATATCATCTAAGTGGCCATAAGTAAGGCTTTCATGTCTATTAGAGCCTATTGCGGGTACTTTGTTGTGAAATGACTTCCGGCATCATCAACGGTCTATGGTCAGTATGGTTAAAGTGAATTTGAACGTATACACATACAAGTTCTTGCTACTGCTGCTTATGTTGTTGTTTTGACTCGAATGGGGCTAGATTATCTGGACGAATAAGTACAGAACACTCAACTCAGAATTGAAAGAATGTACGTCTACACG
The DNA here is from genome assembly GCA_951394125.1 of Epistrophe eligans. NCBI lineage: Eukaryota > Metazoa > Arthropoda > Insecta > Diptera > Syrphidae > Epistrophe > Epistrophe eligans. The sequence continues at coordinate 56,169,999 of OX596031.1, forward strand.
AAAAGGAAGTGCCCATGATGATGATGAAGAAGAAGAAGAAAAAGAAGGAGTTATCCTTTATTTTCCATTCAATTTCACATTTTTTAATGGCACTCTTTTCAAGAAAAAAAAAAAATAAAAAAAAAAAAACTCTAAATAGTACTAAGCTTGGTCCTCCAGTTTAGATTCCATTTGAAAAATGAACAGAATGGGACGATGAAGATATTTTTTCATTGTTTCTATTTTCTTTCCCAGGATATGAGGAAAATTGTAGATTAAATTAGTTTTGAAGTGAGTGTGTCATAAAAAAAACTACAGGTATTATAGTAAAAGGATTTTAAAGGGACAATCGGCTTCTATCAGCTTTTAGATATTACGAAAAACTGTTTTTGAGTATAATTTTCTGAAATCCACTGTCAAAATGTCCTAAAGTAGCATTTGAGGACATTTTGGCTCAATTTAAATTAATAAAATAAATCGATTTTTAATCATAGCGTTCAGCGGGATATGAGTTCAGGTTTGTTCGATTTTAAAATTGTTCCTATGATGTTTATCAAGACCAATTTCTAATCAACTAGGTTAACGAAATTATTTTTTTTTGTAGTAAATTTCGATATTTAATTAAATAATATATTATTATTCTTGGTAATGTAGTAAAATAATTTGTATTCAATGAAACTTTTAAAAGTTTTTTTTGTATAAAAACTCACCACTGTTAAATTGACTTTTTAATTAAAAATTGCAGGGCTGAGAATCATGTTTGCATTTAATTTTGATTTTATCACTAAAACACCAGAGACAAAAAATGAAAAAAAAAAAAAAAAAAAACACTTAAATTTAATTTTGAAACATTCCTGATGCTTTTTTATTGAAAGAAGCACTTTTTTCACGAAAGCAAAGCCACATTTTTATCAATAAAACGCGAGAAAAACACTTTAGAATTGACATTTGCAACATCATTGCTGCTTCTTCTTTAAAAATCAAAACAACTTTTTTCACAAAGCAAAACGACATTTTAAGCAATTAAACACGAGAAAAAAAATTAACTTTGCAACATCACTGCCGCTTTTTTATAAAAAGAAACACTTTTTGACGAAAGCAAAACCACTTTTTTTATCAATAAAACACTTTTAAATTGAGCATTGCAATATCTCTTCTGCTTTATTCTTTAGAAGGATCACTTTTTTTACGACACGAAACTTTATTTATTGAAATGAAATTGAAATCACTGAAAATGGTGGCATACATGACCTTCACAACAAACGAAATTCACTGAAATTGATTCAATTTAATTATTTACATTTCAGAAGAAAGAAAAGTTAAATTTACAAATTATGGGTCAAGAATGAACAAGTCAGAACAAGATTTTAATGCACTTTGAACAGCAATTGAACACACAAGAGATCTTTAAGACGCTGATTACACGAGTCTTTTTTTCGTTCGTTTCGTCTTTCGTGCTTTTGACAGCTTTGGTGAGGGGTGTAGAAATGTAGGGGGAATGAAGTAACGAAAGCAGGAATGAAAATTTGAAGATTTTTTCTGGTTGAACATTGACGTTTATGGTTTGACAACAGGGTAGAGATGAGCGATATGCAGTTGTCAGCAAAAATCGTAGTTGAGAGAAATATCATCGATTTCAGATATCGATTTCAAGATTAAATATATCGACCACCGAAAATTACAAAAATGCAAATAAAATGGTATATGTAACTAAAATGCAAAGAAAGCAACTTCAAATATGTGTGCTTTCTAAAAAAAAATATTATTCTTATAAATATTTAATGTGAAAGTACATTTTTTTTGCGCTTTTCGCTGGAAGGATTTTGGATATCGATTATTTCATGGGAAAGAAACATGAATACTTTTCATACTACATGGGGTTTGCGGGGTCTCAGCAAAGGGAGTGGGTAATAACTAATTACAAGTAAAGTATTCCAAATCATTGCCTACGTTCTGTAACTCTCGCATTGATAAAATTGGTCGAGAAACGTTGAAAAGTGGAACAAAACTCATACGATTTGTTTCAATTTTCATAGTTTCTCGACTGATTTTATCGATGCGAGAATTACAGAACTTTCCTTTCTCATTTCTGCTGTACTCATTTTATAAACAGTAATTCTCTTTGTGTATAATTTTCGTTTTTAAAATTAAGAATTCATGTGGTCATTTAAGATTTAATCTCGATAAAATGTTCACACCACGTAAATTTAAAAATGTACTTGATAAAACAATATGTAGGATGGAAATTTTTGTTTCTTTTTACATTTTCTATAGGGCAAGTATTGGTTTCGTGTAAACATAGAGAAGTCTAAAAAAGTAGTTTTACCATACCGTCCGTTGATTTCTACGCTCTTTCCACTATACGAGGTCCATTGAGACAGAGGTTAAACAGGTGGACCGATTTGCTCCAAATATCGTACAGAGAAACGTTGAAAAATAAATTAAAACTCATAACGTGTTTTAATTTCCATCATTTCTCGACTAATTTTATCGATGTGAGTTACAGAAAGTAGCCACAGATCATTTTAATGCATTTTTTAAAAGGAGAAAATCGATTAAATGAATCCTTAATCTGAAATTTTAATCATCAGAACCAGAGTCAGAACCTTTATTACAGATTTAACCTACTATGAACAAACGGCCCTAAATCAAAAACACGTTTTGATGTAAATTTACATATTATAACGTATTTGGCTATCAAAATAGAACAAAAAGAAATACATCGATTTTGAAAAACATCGATGTTTCAGGTTCGATAAATTTTCCCATCGATTTTAAAATCGAAAAATTTAATCGCCCATCCCTCAAACCAGAGCATTGTGCGAAGAACTTATAAACTTTTAATTTCGATCTGTAAAACAATTTTTCACACTTAAATAAGCTGAAGATATGAATAAGAAGTGATTAAAAAACATTTTTAATTATTACTTCTGTTTATTTTCCAATAAATCCACCGCAAAGTTTCTGAACGTCAAAATAACGAAAGAGTCTTCACGAATGTAAAAAAGAACCATGTAATCACGAGGATACGTGCCTGTCAAAAAGACGAAAGACGAAACGAACGAAAAAACGAATCGTGTAATCAGCGTCTAACTTTGCAATTTAATTCACCACTGACACTGAACGAGACGGAACGATACTTTTGGGTAAACCATTTAAGCACACAGAGACGAACAAAGTGGGAGAGTGAAGTTTGATCATGTGAATGAGAGAATACAACAAACACAACGAAACTTTCTATGCGGACACGTCATTAGAGAAGGAACAACGTGATAGCTAAGGAAATTATTTTGTTATAAAATGGGGAAATTTTTTGTGCGCGTATAATTTAATGGTTAAACAGTTTTTTACATACAGAAATATCACCAAGAAATATTTGAAATTCATATTTAATTGTTTGAAACGATGCATAGCAATCTGGCATTCTTTCATTCAATGGAGTGGATCTCAAAATGATGGGTTTACACTATGCAGTAAACGATGCATAGCAATTTGGCATTCTTTCATTCAATTGAGTGGATCACAAAATGATGGGTTTACACTATGCAGTGTATTTCTATGTTGGTTTCCATTGGTTTCTCGGAAAGATTCAATACTCTTGAATTTCTTTAAGCCAGTTGACGTAAGTTTGCATACATTTTCTAAATCTCAGCAATTGCAGAAATTTACTTATTAGGTACAGGGTTTCTCAGAAAAACTTTTAAGTCAAATTGAAAGGTACTTAGACCCCAATTACACGATGACTTTTTTCGAAAGGAAGATGTAATCCCCCATAATTTCAATTTAATGCACATACTTGTTGTGGAATGAAAAACGAATACGTTCCACATTCTTTCACATGCCATAATAACTTAAAATTCTGAGTATATGACAACCAAGGCGAAAACTCCGGCAGTGTGAAAAGGTTTAAATTATATTTCTAATCAATTAATTTTGTTTAAAAAAAAAGTATCTGTAAAATCCAAAATTCAAATGTTCACGCTGATGATTTCCCATGAATATTTCATTTTCACTCAAACTTCAAACTCAGTTTATAGAAATATATTTCTTACAGATCTTATGTAGGTACTCATCTACCTTAAAGCGCCATTAAAATTTAAGTGCTTATACTTTATCATTTTTTAGATGAAATCTAAAATATCCCAACAAACTTAAGTATAATTCTACCCAGTCTTTCCTTGTGTTCAATCATCAAAAATGAAATACAAATAAATTTCATAAAATTGCCTCATCAAAACAGCAACATAAAAAGAAAAAAAAAAAAAAAAACAAACTAAGAATTCTCCATTTAAAACACTTTATTTGTACCTGTTGTATCCGGCTCGAAGGACCATTATTTAGCATTTTTATTTTAACAAAATCCCCACCCTCATCAGAACAACGCCTAATGGAAACCAGAAAAGGGACTCAAGCCCACATTTTATTCAAATTTACTCGCATCTTTTATAATGTTCCCATTCACCATCTATACATACATATACATATCTACATTCTATACAACCCAAAATGTAAATAAGCATAATGAACAAGGGATAGGATCTGAAAGCTTGCAAATGGAAAAGGTTTTGATGTTCTCTCCGAACAGAATGCTTCACTAAAAGTGTTAATCCAACATTCTCTTCAATCTCGCAAGACCAAACATGGGATTATACATTTGTATACTGAAAAGTTGTATGTCTGAATATGTGTAGGTCTGAGTTTCCTTGTAAATGCGATTAAAAGTTTTTACTTTTTTTTTTCTATACCCAACATGCATATGCTATTTCTACAACCTTTAATCGTTATCTATAAATCAGTTTTTAGTGTAAGTAAATTTTGGATTGGGTTTGAAAATTTTCACTCCTTCCGTCGGCTTCAATTTCTCTTCGAAAAACTGATACGAAAACATTTTTCCTTCTTTATTTATACGATAGACCCTGAAAAACAGTTAGATTTTTTTTTTCTCATGCTCATAAACGTACATATTTATTACGCTCGTGCACTAATTGAAAATTGCCAGGATTAAACATACACACTAGACCGTGTACCTTGGAACTTCTACATATCAAACTTGCTTGGTTCCCTTGCGGCAGCAGTAGTTTTTGGACGCAATATATGATGAAGCAACGCACGGCGGCGGTGGTGGAAGGATCTTGGGTGCTTTGCTAATTAAAACCACATTCTTGGGATAAATTTAACTGGATGAAACTTATAGACAGTGTTGGATTATCAAAATGGCAAAACAGTCAACTACTAAAAGGCCGCCGAAAGTCTTATACATTTTTGTAGATTTCAATTTTTTTCATTTTTTTTTAATGATAGAATTCTGAACTTCAAAGCGATTATGAATTGTTTATAGCCTGGCTGAAGAAAGCGTTTTTTTCTTTTTGCTGGAGGGCCCTCGGCCTCGTCTATTGGGCCTAAATGATTACAAATTAATGTCCAAACAGTTTCTTTAGAGAAGTTTGTAAATATAAACATATATACGACTTAGAAAGTTGAATGTTAAACTAAAACAGGTGGCCTTAAAGCAGATCTCCATTCCCTAATCCAACTCTGTTTATTTATATAAGAGATGGAGAATGTGTGCTCTTAACGCATGTATGCTTAGTGAAAATTTCTCGAGAGTATTTGCTTATCACCTTGGAAATGTTAAGCAGAAGTTTTGTTAAAGAAGGAGGAAAAAAAAAAATAAATCACACTAAAGTGGAAAATTGAAAATTCATACGGATGATGAACGACTAGATACACGCGCATTTGGAAAACTTTTTTTTATATGGATTTTCAATTTTCCTAGAAAATAGTTTTGAGTGAAATTAATTTTAACTGGATGCTGTTTGAAAAAAAAAAAAAAAAAAATAAAAAAAAAAATAAGATGAAATAGTTTTTTTTAGAGAGATAGAGAGTTATGTGAGGATGTGTTTCAGAGCTATCTACACAAGAAATATAGACGGTACCTATAATTCTACAAGTTATGATAACTCTGATAGGTAAATAGCTTTACGTGAAAAAATGTTTGGAAATATATCTACAAAAAAAAAATTAGGGCTACACATGTCAGAAGTGGAATCAAGTCAGTTTAAATTTGGAAACTTATCAGAAGTGGAATCAAGTCAGTTTGAATTTGGAAACTTATCAGAAGTGGATTCAAGTCAATTTGAATTTGGAAACTTATTTTAGTATTTTAGTTTTCTCCTAATTGAACGTTATAAGAACGTTAAAATATTAAACCTAATGGAAGACACGTGTTATTTGTCCCACCTGTTACCACGCCCACTTGTCTCTTTTTTTTTAGAATATTGCATCCTTTTATTTCGTTCTATAGTCTATAGATCTAAAACCCGTGTAGTTTTTTGGAAATCCTCCTACTTCCACGCCCACTTTTATTATATCTGAGATTCCTGCTTACTTTACATCCCTGGAAAGTTTAAATTTTGCAATTAAAATCTCTTGAATTCAAAGCATGATGTGTATTTTTTTTTAAATCCACCTACTGCCACACTCACTTTTTTAAAATAATTTGAGTTTTTTCCATATACATATAAAGTTTTCTTTGAAAGTTGAATTTTTGTAGTTCGACAAATGTTTAAAAGGTGGCGCTAGCGCTAGTTAAAAATAAAAATAATTTATTGCAAAACGTTTTTGCATGAAAAATGAATTTTCATTCGAACAGAAAAAATAAATACATTTTTGTATTTTTTTTCATATGAATTCCTTCAACTTGAGCAGGGACACGATAAAACTTTATTTAAACTCTAAAAAAAAATACTTAAGTATCATCTCATCACAACACAAACCAATAAAAAAATAACTTTTAATTTTGCGATGAAAGGAAATCCCCCTATGCAATTACCTTCCAATTTAGGTGAAAAAAAAATTCTTTGCCAATAAATTTTCTTCTGAAGTGAGAGAGCATTTCCTTTTTGGACATAAAAAGGAAAATCCATATCAATGGCATCTAATGGAACAAGTATTTCAAGTGCCACTCTTTACGAGTTATCAAATCTTCCCCTCACCTCCCTCGGAATTATATGATCCTCTAAGGAGCTACCCACCTAACCACCCCCATTATGTCCTCGAATGAAACAAGTGGTATATTCCCATCATTTCTATACAGTTCTACCTGTTCTTCCTCCGATATTTCTGTGCAATAAAATTTATTACCAGTTCATTAATTTCAAAATGGAGTTGGAATTTGAGTAAATTTTACCCATTTTGCTTTTGAATCTTGACGGTAGTTTGTTTGAAATGAGAAAGCAGCAGGTAAATACAAATACAATAAAAAAAAATAGAAAAAAGGGGTTCCCTTACCTATGTATAGGTATATACATAGGTAAGAGGGTTTTTTTAGATCCTGATGGAATTATATTCTACACCACTCCTGCCCTTCTTATAAGGGGGGAAAGGAGTAAATGAAGTGTTCACTCATTTACAAGTGAAATGGAAAACGGACTCGTAAAAGGGAAATCATTTTCATATTTGATCACAGGAACGAGTCAATAAAGAATGAAAAAACAAAAACAAAAACAAAACCTTCCCTATACAAAATGGCGACTGAGTTAAATTAAGAGAAATTATTGCCACTTTCAAGTCAATGGACTGGAAAAAAGAGCTGGCATTAATTCGACATCGCACTATAGGGAGAGTGAATTAGTTACAGGAGGTGAAAATTGGCCTTCATCATGTTGAAAAGAATATTTGTTTTATGCATTTTGTTTTTGTATCAATTTATGAGGAGCTTATGGCGGCTTAAGAACTTGATTTAATCGGGTCAAGGGTAAACATTTTTTTAACCTTTAATTAGGTATTAAATATGGTTCCCTTGGTTATTTTTTTTGTTTTCATTGATTTTACAATAATTAAAGTAAAATGAACTCTTTTGTTTCTGAAATTATTCGTGTTTTTCAAAAAATTTTGAAGATGTCTTTTCATCGGTCATCCAGTTAACAAGTGGATTTGAAAATATTGTACAACATTTTCTTCACAAAAAGTTAAATGAAGTGGATTTTAAAAATTTTACCAGTAAGTGGGTAATAATGTTTATGGTCCTTACCTTTTGCTAAGAACATTTCTAATAGTTAACCTTGAATTGACAAAGATTTTGGAGAGTTTTGTATTTTTACAATTTAATTACCCAATGCTAGTACACTACTATTGTTGAACTTAAATATTTTTCTGTGGTCTATGATAAGAGAAACACATTTTTTTTTCGAAAATACCACAGACAAGACAAATATTTTTGGAGAGTTTCACCAATTACTAAAAAGAAGAATGGCAATGAGAAAAACAATAAAGACAACTATGAATGAAACTCAAATGTCATTCTGACCCATAAAACTAATACTCCGGACACTTAATTTTAAACGAAAAATTGTGGAGACTTCTCGAACTAAACTTATCAGTTACCAATTTTGCCCTAATATCAGTAAAATCACCACTTGAAAAAAAAATCTCAGCTTGAATCAATCGAATCTATCATCAGAAGTCTTTATGTGGTTAGGTTATGTTGTTTTAGGTCTTAAATAAACGTTTAAACAAAAGCTTTAATAAAAGTTAAACTCGTTTTACCAACACACATCTTTTTGATACCCTAAAAATTTTACACAATCATCGTTTACTTAGGTTTTAAACATTTACCTACCATATACTCAAGTTTATACACATTGCATTGTAAATATACCTCTTTCTATATTTTTTCAATTTACTTAAAAACTTTTCAAACAAATTTACCCTCCAACATTACCACCATCATGTCACCCATATGGCCCTACTCATAATTTCTGACAACATCCAAAAAGTCATAGTCGTATATGTAAATGCAAATTTATCCAAAGCTGGCAAATTGTTTTGGCATAATATATATACAAAACACCACTGCCCTCTATCCCTTGAAAATAAGCTTCTAGAGAGGTAAGCACAACCCTTTTGCCTTTTTGTATCCCTACATATAAATAGGCACATACGTGTAGGGATGTACATAAAACCTATAACTAAACTCCTTGCAACTTTTCTCTGTGGATAGCTGTGCCACAACAAAATTCATGTGAAACACAAACACAGATGTTGGGTCCTAAAGGAAAACAAAATGAGTTTCCCTAAGAGGAGACGAAAAAAAAACACAAAGAGAGTTTGTCATCATTCACCAAAATTCCCAACAACCAGGGACTCCTTCAACAATAAAAACAAAAAACCCCTAAGTATTATACCCAACAAAAGTGCGTTTCACCTGTCGAAAAATGTTTTGCTAAACAATTTGCCCCAACACCATCAGTAAACTTTTTGTATGCGAATCATATACCTACACAACTTTGTCGTTCTTGTCGTCATTTGGTTAGACCATACCGTATGGCGCCCAACGCCAAACCTCTTCCTCATACACTAAGAGTAAATTCAGAAAAGCCACCATTGCCACCATCAACATCTTCTAATATCCAAAACGGAACTTCGCGCAATGCGTTGCGCTATTTTGTGTAGGTATAGGTACTTTTAAAGAAGGGGATCACACTGCCAAATAATAAATTAAGTTATTTTCTCCCTCAGCGCCTCACAACCAACAATGTTCTCAACTTCAACAATCTACTCTCCATTCTACCACGCTACTGTCACCCGCTGAGAAAGCTGTCATATAGTTGGCGACATTTTGAAGCAATATATATAGCGCCAGCGAAATAACTGGCCTTCGTTTATTGGCAACATTTGCTATACTTCAACAGAGACAGCTGTAGGGCTCAGATGGGCTGGATTAAGCAAAATTAAGGCCTTAAGGGAATATCTACAAATTTTAAGGTCGATTCTGTCGTAATGCTTAAAAGAGAAATGTTTGGGGAAGTAGTCGTTTTGGCGATTTTCCCGAACGCATAGGATTTCTGACAGTCGCTAAAAGTGATTTCTGCTCTAAAGGCCTCGTTTTCAATTTCATAGTTATTTAAAAAAATATGAATATGATCAAATTGAGATACTGGTGTTTCGCGTGGGATTTGAAAAAGCTGGAAAATCATCCTTTTCTTGAAGAAGCACCTGCCTAAAGGTGCTAAAACTTGTATTTATGTCTTTGTTGACTCATTTTCTGGGCCCTTGAGAGAATCTTGGAGCCCATTCATAGTCTTTGAATTCCGGTTCTGAGGCTATATATGCAGAAATGGGAAGGAAATTTAATGCTTTCTTGTAAGAAAGTTTGCCGCATCGCGTAGCCGCCAAATTAGTAAAATTGTTTATATTTTGTTTGTTTCTCACAAATTAAGCGTATATTTGCCGGAAAGTACTCCGATAGCCATAAATAACCGGAAAGGTAATTTTTTTTCTTTTTTTTTAACAAAGAAACAAAAAAATATTTCGCTACTAGGGGGCACAACATCACAGCACAAACTCAAAGACTATTATAATACCCGAGGCGAAGCTCAAAAATTCTAGCAAGAATATATATACCTACCTATGTATGTACCTACCTACAAAACAACAAGAAGTTTGGGTTGAAGAAAAAGTATTTCTCGAATGAATAGAGAATCATAATTCTGGGAATTAATGGCGAGAATAGTTGTTGGAAGTTTTGTTACTTTTGAATCTTCTTATAAGAACTTTCTTTAGCTAGATATGTATGTATACAGAAGATTGGAATGGAAGTATGTTGGTAAGGTAGGGTAAGGTAAAGAGATGGCGTAGGTAAGTCTTTTGAATTTCCGACATAGGATGAGGTAGGTATAAGAAAGTTTTTGGTTGATTTTAATGAAATTAATTTTTGTGTAATACACATAATGGCGAATTTTTGGATGAAAAGAGAAAAACATTTTTCAGTTGTTAGACTATGGCCGTGATAGTTTGTAGAAGTTTTAGGGAACGTTCTTTTTTTAAAATCTATACATTGACGGGCAAGTTTTTTATAGTTAAGATCCAATTGAAAGTTTCACGACGTACATATGTAAAGATTTAAAGAAAGTGTATAATTAAAATTCCATTGAATACAGCTGGGAACCCAAGTGGTTGTTCAGTTGCAAGCAATCTCAAGTTAACGCTAATAATTGCGGATTTATATTTCTTTAAGGTATAGCTATTGGAAAGACCCATAAAATTCAACACCAATCCTAGTCGATTCTTTCATCCTAAACCCATTTCAAGGCCAATTCGAACACCCATGCAATGTGTTAAAAATATATTTCCCAAGGTTATCTGCTGGAAATCAAACAATCCGATAGTTTTTTAACGAACTTTCTTAAATAAGTACTAAAGAAATACTGTCCAAATCAGATCCTTTTTTTTCTAACTCTTATTTGTCCTAACTGTTTTAGGTGCTAAGTTTGATTCTGTTAGCTGAAAATCAAGAAAATCTCTTGAAAAAACTTCTAAAAAATACAAACAAAATACCAGTGAGTCGAGAATGTTCCCGTGAAATGATTCCAACAGATAATTTCCAAGTTAATCAGCTGGAGTCTTTGAAATCTTGGAAGCTTTAAAAGTTCCCATGAAATGATTCCAACAGATAATTTACAAGTTTATCAGCTGGAGTTTTTGAAATCTTGGAAGCATTTCAATCAATACTTCCGTTGGGATCCTTATAAAAACAAGGTTCGAACTTCTAACTCGATTCTGCTAAAATGGCTCCAAGAAATCTATAGATCAATGGATATTTTGGTGTCGCAACAATTCGTTAAGAATAAGGGACTATTGATCAATGATTTATAACTCTCAACAATTTCTGTGTAAGGATGAATAGACAGGAATTGAGGAGACCTACAATTTTCTGTCAAATCGTAAGCGCGAAAATAAGAAGCACTTTTCTATGGCAAGATATAATTCTGGAGGATTTTACACTATACCTAATTAGAGGCAGTGTTCCTAAAATGTATATCTGGAATAGGCTAGGATTTAATTTCCAGACCTCTGGAACAACATTCCAATGAACTTACCATTCCAACCGATTCAAGAATGCCAAGTAAGATTGTAAGAAATGTAACATTTCATTTCTTCAGGTTGTCATCTTTCGAGATAAAAGAATAAACGGAACTAAGATACTTTTTGACTCATTTCGATCTTCGATCAGGAAGCCCATGTTTGCTGGGACATATATTGTTGTCCTTAAATTTATCAGAAACGTTCGAAGAAAAGACCTTATGGAAGTTAGGTTAAATTGAAACCAAAACATTCCTAAACTAATTTATATAAAAAACCATGACTACTTTGCTCAAAGATAAAATTATTTTCAAAAACACCTGAATTTCTATCAAAAATCAATCAAATAAAATTATGACAATATTGTCTAAAATATTCAATCATGAACAAATGTGATTGGTGTCCTCGAAAATGTTATCCCCGTTTTCCACCGAATTATTTTGTGAATCCTGGTCGATCGGAATTTCCAAATCCAGGCAATATCGAAGACCTACACAATCGCACACATAATATTATGCCAAAATTCTTTGATGGCGTCGAACTAGGCTACCGCAATAGTTTGGCCCCTGAAAAAACCATCCAGATGAATTGGATTCTAAGTCATACTAGACCTTCAGGCTTTCGTATAGGTGGAGTTTATTGCACACGGAAACATGATGATGTTCTGGTAAGAAGAGATGAATCGATGATGTTTTTTTTTTTTAGTAAATATTCAAGCCAAATGCCAAATATGTTTTCATTTCCCACACATGTATGTACATAGGAGACTCCAATGATTCATGCGGATATAAATCCTAGCTCTTTGTCGTCGAATATTGGTTTTGTGTACTATCCGTGGCAGAGTGTTCGCCTTTGGGCGGCATTTCAAAAATCAAAAGCTCTATTTGACAGGACCTTCTCGGCAGAGGTATACAGTCCGAGTACCACATACACCGCAAATTTGTACAATCCCTCTAAGGACCGGGGTCGTAGTACTTTTTCGATTTTGCGTAGCGTCACAAACCATCTGGCCTTGGGTGGTGAAGTGCTAGTCGAATGGAATGAACCGAAACACATGAAGGCCGATATGGCTTTGGCAATGAGGTAGGTATAGATTTGTCTAATATAGGGATTTGCATAAACATTGAACCATATAAATATGTATGTATGCATATAGATACGCACGGCACCGGTATTCATCGGCACTGACTGTCTCACGACAGGGATTCGATGTGAGTTACTGGCAGCGAATTCACCCGTCTATTCAGATGGGCAGCTCATTGGCATTCAACAGGAACACCCGCAAGGCCATTGCTACTGTGTGCTATCAGTGGGAGTTTCAGGATACCACTGTTCGTGGCATGGTCGATTCGGATATGTCCGTTGGTTTTATGTACTACAGGTGGGTGTATATTCTCTTGTGTTTCTGTTTCTGTTGGGTTGTGTTGTTTAAGGTCGCAAGAATGACTGTGGGCGATGATTTGACCTTCAATATAGTTTTTATCGATTTTATTTTCAAATTATTTTTTTTTTTTTTTTTTTTTTTTTGTCAGGACAATGTCGCACATCCCATGTGGGCTTGGACTAAGCCTGCTGCTCTGTGTCCCAAGTAATCGGTTTACCTTTGGCATTAAAATGGATTTGGATCCGAATTTAAAATGTGGGTAAATTGTGGAGAGTACTTTTTTTTCATTTGGTTATGGTTGGTTGGAAAAGCTCTTTAGAGATATATTTTTATAATAATCACAATAAAATTGAAATTTATTTTTAAATTATTGTTTTAATGTGAAATGCTATTTTTGGGACACCATCAATAATATTTCAGGTACCTATTGGCATGATTGGTATAGGCAAAAAGTTGTGTAGACCTTGATGTGAGATTTATCATTATTTTTGCAACTAATGAGCTTCTTACATAAAAAATATAAAAATGTCAAATCGACTAATATTTTTTTGGATGATTTGGATTTTTTTTCGACATAAGTCTAAACAACAAAAAGTAGCTCACTTTGCATAACTTTTGTTCGTTTGATTCTCAAAATTGTCAATTCCTATAAATTTAATTCCAAAGTTGCTTGAAAGCTCATTTGGAAAAAAAATTAATTTTCACTGAAACTGGTAGAATTTGGCAATTTTAAATAGTAATCGAACAGACCTAATAGGTGTGTTCCTTTACTTTGAAACTCTGTGCATTCCTGTGATTTTCTAAACAATTTATTTGTCTTTTTGTGAACTTTGATAGACTTTAGTAGAGAAATTCACATAAATGCACAGAGTTTCAAAGTAAAGGAACTAGGCTAATAACACGCCTTACTTGAACCCTAACCTAGCCTTGCGGAAAAATTGAGAACTTCTTGTGGATGCACGAGAAACTAAATTGTAGGAAACTTTTTGAGGTGTTTTTCTATTCAAATCTTTTGTACCTTTCACACATAATCAGGTAGAAATTGGTAGTTTTAAAAAGTAAACGAACAGGCCTAATAATACGTTTTAGTAGAACAAAAGCCTAGTGGACAGATTGAGAACTTCTTGCCGATGCACGAGGGAATAAATTGTAGGAAACTTTTTTATGTTTTCTCTTACCTCTGTTTCTATTTTACCTTTCATTTCACATATGATGACATTTTCTCTTTAAATCACTTGTATCTTTTCTACATGAGAAAACAAATTGTAAGAGATTTTTTGTAGTTTCCTTTTTGAAGTCTAAAATTAGTTGAACGAAACTAAACCAACTTACTATACTTAAACTATGAAACGAAATGTCAAAAAAAAAATTCTCTTTAAATTGCCATTTTGTTTACTCAAAGGGGTCAAGAAGTTGACTGGGCTTTGTTGTTTTGTGTGTGGACAAAGCTCCTCATTTAGAAGTTTATTTAGACATTTGTAAATATAGTTGTTATTGTTTGATGAACTTTAAGTTGTATACCTACCTGAATAAAAATCCTTCATCTACAAACTTCAGTTTTTAGCTCAAGTGAAATTCCTGACAACCTCATAGGTAAGTATATATAGACACTTAGGTCTGTAGACATTTGTCATTAATTATATTATGCATCTGATCAAAAGTGATTAATTTCAATTGGTGCGGCCATCACTGTAAATTTGTGCGGCGGTCTTATTGCTGTGGTGGTGGTATTTGTGCATTGTGTCTCAAGGGTGGAACATTTTGGTATTTTCGGCATCCTACGATGTCGTGGTGATGGTGGTGGAATGAGTTAAGGTAAATTTGCAAGAACCATTGTCAAAGTCCACATACATACATAATAATGACAGACTAATTACAGAATGTTTGCCACTGCTGTATAAACGTGCTGTAATTCCAAACTCACGTCAAACTAATTAATTTGTTAGAATTAATAAATTGACAATGTCCAATATGCAATCCCTATATAACTAACTCGTATAAAGGATATTTGAATGTTGGGTATACACATAGTAAATGATGACTTAAGTGAAACGGTGGCGGCGCGGCCAAACATGCCTTTATGTCAAAATGTCAAGACACGCCAATAGGAATTCTAAATAATTAGTTTGTCAATAGTGTTGTTGGTGTTACAGTGTAAGCAGCAGAAACAGCTAAAGGAATCTGTATATGAAATATTGTAGGAATTCAATCAGATTAATAAATTGTGGATAAATTACTTTAGTAGTGTTATGCTTTTGTCTTTGTTTCATGATTTTGAGAGTTTTTTTACATAACACCCCTATTACAACTGTCAATTATCAATTGATAATTGTTTTGATTATTGAGAATGGCGGAGACAGTTGTGAATCACGGAATAGTTGATCAGTTTTTTAACATATTAACTTTAAACGTCCTAATCTTAATATTTATCAAATACTAGTTGATAATGGACAAGGGTGTTAGTTTAAAAAAAAAACAATATCTCAACCAATTACCCCAATAATTGCATCCCATCATTGATGAAATCATTTGTAACTCAAAACAATGTCCTTCAAAATCAAATATATCCGACAGAAGGATCGCACTTAACGCTCTTAACTGACAACCATGGTTTATGTACATGTACATTTAGCTATGTTGAGATTACTAAAGCAAATTCATTTGTAATTAGTTACCTCGGCTACAACCAAACCAGCTATATAGCCTTCAAATTACAAAACCACCATCAATACCTTTGGCTGTATTGTAGATAATTCAAATCCATGACAACCGCAATAGCGTATTAGAAATTCTTCCAGTAAGTAGTATAGCCTTCATCAGAAACATACCCTCTTGTCAAAATCCTCTCACATCAAATAAAATGTTAAACCTCTTTTCTGGCTGCCCTTAATTTAATGAACGGACGGACAATAGTCAATCATCGGTCACTTCATTTGGGGACACATCAGAATCAGGCGATTGATAGAAGAGACCTTTTGACTGTAAGCATACTAAAACCAACCTACATACATATATACTAAATCCCTTCTTTGCGTACTGACCGACCGACCATTCGGATGAAACTTTTGTACAAAAAAAAACAAAATTTAAACCCTTAGCTCAATGAGTTCGTGAGTTCAATAGCTTCTCTAATTACCCCATCATGAGGCGAAATTTTATGACACCATAGTCATTAGCGTAGCCCCCGAAAATTCATTGGAGAGAGTTTTAATTGAATGATTGATGACAGGCACCAGAATGTCAGGTATTGATTTCAATAATTGCAAAATTTAATTGCTTATCAAGCATGGTTTGAATGCTTAAGCAGGCAAACGAACCAATCGGTGACGTTGATGGTCGGTATGGCGAGCGGTGCGAAGCGTTGCGGTGCAGGCGGTGGGTACTTTTTCGCTTGGCCAGTCCCATTCATTCACCCAGGACCATCATCATTGAGTTTGCCTCAGCTATATTGCTGCTGGTGATGCTGATGAGGTGCGTCTGGTGACTGAAACTGAACTTCAATCTGGGATGTGAGATACGAGAATTGTGTATACGCACGTTGATGATGACAGCATTCGGTCATCACATGGCACCACCACAAGACCGACCGGTCTGACGACTATCCATACTGCGAACGTGCGTATACAATTTCGTATGCAAATTCAATGAGCGTAATTTCGCATTCAGTCAAAATATGTATGTATATGCATAAAAGGGTTAAATTTTGAGCAATAACTGGGGGCGTTTTTCAGGGACAGACTTGCTCATTGAAAAATTTGAAAATAGAGTGATTTTAAGTGAGAAGAAAAATTAGATAAGTATACATGAGAATTCATGTGGGAATAAAAGATGATTTTAGATTCTGGTTATGAGAGAGTCACGAGAACTCTCGGGTAATGGTTACTCTCAAATTAGAAAATGATCTGGAACGACAACGTCTAACGACTTGCAAGCATGTACCCAGAACTTGAGAAGAGTTCATATTTCAGGCGTTACTCCAAAGGTTGAGTCTGACGGAATTTTTTAGGGGCAGACTTATTTTAATGATAGTTTTGATAATAGTGGGAAAATGAGTTAGAAGAAAATAAGATAAGTGAGCAGGAGAATTTATGCCGGAATAAAATATTATTTTACATTCTGTTTAAATGGAAAAAAGACCTGAAACGTAATTGGTTAACGACTTGCGAGCATGAACCTAGAACTTGCGAACAATTTTTATAATTCAGGAGCTACTCAAAGCTTGAGTGAGGACTCAAGTGGTATAAAATTGATATTATCGCGATCCAGGGGATTTGAGGGATAAGATCAGGTATAATGAAAAGAAGAAAATTTGGAAATTACTAAGAAGAAGCCTATTCTTCGGAAAGTCTCCAACCGATGAAGCTGAAGAACTATAGGTTCAGATACTGGACGGAGCCTACACCTACTGACCCTATCTGGAGTAAAAAGTTGTTCTCATTGACTTCAAGTCGGAAAGGAAGACATTTTCAACTACTTTGGCTTGGGCGAAACAAATTTCAACGCCTCAATTTCCTTGCCATGATGACAAATACATCCCTGTTTAGGTCAACGCACAAAACAGAGGATATTTGAGGGAGCGCTCGCTGATGGAATGCAATTAATGCGTAGAACCGTTTGCATTAAGAGTCATTACGAAAACGATGGCAACAGGAAAAGTTCCAATATATGTAACTACGCGTTGAGAGATTGTCGACAAGTGAAACAGAGAGACAGAGAGATGTCCAATGCAATACATTATTTTTGTATGCATAATTGTATAAGTTGCTATACATTTGGGTCCTTCTGTTTTTTTTTTATTAATTCTCATTTTCAAACTCTTTCTCTGTATATTAATGACGATGATGATGATGAGGGTTGGGAATGAATACTTAACAAGGTTATGGTAATGTGTGCTTCATTAGTGTCCTGTTTCTGTAGTATTATTTGTAAATCCGTGCGGAATATTTTAAACCTACTTTAATGCAAAAAAAAAATAGGAAAACAACTTTGAACTGATGTGTGTGTTATTACGTTTTTAGATTACGTGATAGAAAAATAAGGAGACGAACAATGTACAATGAAAAATATAAAGTATATATCTACCTACATTTGAAAGTTTAGTTTCCAAAACTACCAATTTTAGTCAAAAGTTCATAAAACAAAAAATAAAATTTGACTAAAATTGATATAAATTGGCGGTTTTGGGAAAAAATGAACAGATCTATTATGGCTCACTTCATCGTTGGCAATTTTTAAAATTTTTAAAATTTCAATAACAAGTTGTTTTTAATATTTTTTAAAAATTTTAAAAACACAAAACATATTTTCTGATGTTTCATTTTATGTAATTGAATTATGTTTGGACAGAAAACACTTCCTATGCCCTACCAGATGCAAACATGCGTTTCTTATTATATATAGATATATATATATAGGACAAGTAATTAAGGTATGTACTACCGAAGGCTCAGAAGTTAGATCTGACCAGATTGGTATCATCAACTATAAATTGTACCTTAAACACATCAGGACATTTGCAAAATTGACAAACACAATTTGTTCAAAATAACAACACACATCATATAGAGTCCTTTATTAGAAGTAAACAAACCCCTATAATAGTCTAAAACGATATACACTGAAAGAAAAAAATAAAAAAAACATTTACAAATTTCGAAAACTTCACCAAACGGAAAATTCTATAAATTATATGAAAATCCTTGATTAAAGTAGGTATGTTAGTTGGTTGGTTGAAATAAGATTCTGGAAGTTATTTTTTGGTCTGAGTCTATAGTTCATCTTCACAGGCGCCACCTATGTACATTTTTTAAATTATATTCAATTTTCCATGAAAAAACAAACAAACTTAGACTTGTCATCATTAAATTTCAAGAGATTTTAATTACAAAATTTAAATTGTATATGAATTACAGATATAAACAAGTAGGCGTGGTAGTAGGCGGATTTCCAAAATAACTACACATGATATTATTTTGATTTAAGAGAAATTTATTATAAATGTTTAATTATTCTAAGGACGTTATATAAGGATACAATTCTTATATAAAAAAGTGGGCGTGGTAGTGGGTGGTACAAATAAAACATTTAATCTTAAGGTTGAAGAGAACTTAATTACAAAATTTTAACCCTCTAAAGACGTTCAAAAAGGAGAAAACTAAAATATTATAAAGAGGATACAATGCTTCTTATATACAAAAAAAATTGGGCGTGGTATTAGGTGGGACAAATAACACATGCCATGATTTAGGTCCAAAAACCGGTTAATTATAATCTTCTAAAGTCGGTCTCTAAAGAGAGAACAAGAAAATTATAAAAGTGGGCGTGGTATTGGGTGGATTTTAATCAAACCATCTCGCTGCTTATATAGGAAAAAAAACTTAAAATTTCAATTCAAATGCTTTCGAGTCTAAAAGCCTATGTTGTTCTATCAGTGTATATAGAGCCCCAAAAGGATCACTCATCCTCAAGAATCAAAGCCGTTATTCATCCTCAATTGAAAGACTATAACGAATATGCAAAACTCGTTGTAATCTGGGAGAATTATTTAATAATAATATTTCTCTGCAACAATATGCATGCATCCTCATAACAGAAATAGGAACACACAACACCATCCTCCGATTGTTGGACAAATTGTTCTAAAACATCGTCTTTTTCCCATCATCGATGAAATAGTTAAAGAGAGTGGAAGAGAGAGAGGAACAAGGAGTGTAGAGATGAGCATCAGCAGATGACAAGCAAAAGAACATGTTTTTGCCCTAAAATCTAAAATGACCACTTAAATTGCCATAAACAATACTTGGCTACTGATGATGCCTTTCATTTCTGTTGTTCGTAGGAGTTGTTTCCCAGGACTCCCATTCCAAATAGTATACCACTACACCTCTATAATGATGGACCAACAGAACCAAAGATGATGATGACGACAAAGCCGCCACCGCCACCGCCGGCCGCCGGACAGACAACTTCTGATCTGATTCATGACACAAACTCACTTTAAGTGGAATCACCATATTAAAATGAATATCATCCTTGTTGTAGGTTGTAGTTGGTTGGTGTCTTGTTTTGTTTCATGCGTCCTGCTGAATATATATAAACATAATGTGAGTATATAGGGAAAGCTCTCTTTGATGGTCACTCATTTCATGTTTGCTCGATGGCAATGTTGATGATGATGTTGCCTGGTATTTATGCCATGTCAAGGCAGGCATAAGATATCTTGTGTCCTACATATAAAAACCAGAAACAGAAGGACTCAAAATTTCTTCCTGATGTCTTTCTATATACATATCTCTATCTCACACTCTTCTGCTTCTCCGGACAAAAGTGGAACTTAAAACAGGATTCTTGAAATGGCAGCAACTCAACGATAAGAAGTGCAAGCATAGTATGTGATGTGATGTTATGTCATGTTCTATTCGACCATCAAAATTAAAGACATTGCAGAGAGGATCCTTGGGAAAAGCATCTATGTAGGTATGTTTATGTAGAAAATAAGGAAAATCGTGACAAAAAGGATGATGTGGGTTCTGATGGCCACAGGAACAGGACATCCTCTGGTTATGTGTGCGGGTGGGTATATCTGTGTTTTATGAAGAGATTGATATTTTGTTTATTTTCGAGGTAAGTTCGTTGTCCTGTGTATTGCATATCGAAATGAAGGAGTTCCTTGTTCCTGGTGTTTTTTTTCTCTTGTTTCTTCTGTTTGTCTCTGTCCGGAAGGACATTCCGACAAGGTACTCTATCTTTCTTGACCTGGACAAAAGGACCCAATGAATATTATTATATTATTCGTTCGATTTACAAACTCAAACATGCTTGTAGACTTGGAGAAATTAAATTGCTGTGTATTTTGTTTTTTTTGTTTTATTATTCTTATTTTTTGTGAAGACCATACATCAGCAGTGATTCATTTTGTCTATAAGGATCTTAAACAAGGTGTGATGTGCTACAATATGAACCATTACTTTATTTTCCATAAAATCTAATTGGATCTATGCAAGGATTCTATAACGAGTATAGAACATACCTCCTTAAACTCTCAGAAGGGAAAATTGTAACGATTCATGTTCGACAAAGAGCAATTAGAAATTCTAAGAACTAGGACATAATTTTGTCGCATGTCCAATGAATCACTTAAAGGAAAATAAAAGAAGAAATACAGTGTTGGTTGGCATTTTTGAGAAATTTTTCGTGGAAAAAGATTTTTTAGAAAAAGATTACAACTCAAAAAGGAAACATGAGTGGACAGAAAATTCTACCGACTTGGTTAGAAAAATTGGATACAACTGGTTATGAGATTTTAAGTCCATCTGGACTCAACAACACTTTAGGTAAGTAATTGACAGTTGATTAACAAATTTTATAAATGAAATTTTTAAACCAATGTCCCCAGGTAGTTTTTGAAAATACTTAACTCATTAATGTGAAAAAAAATTTAAAATGTTGTTTAGTTTTTTTCAGAATGTTATAGGCTATTTGGAAATGATTTTGTGTGAAAATTTTGTATGATGCTTGGGATGTAATGTTAACTACATTTTTTACTCCAGCTTGAATATTTAGCATTTTAACTTCCTTTAAATATTATTGAAGCTGTCTTGGGAGGTAAATCATATAAAATCCTTATGAATATACATAAAGTCGAATTTTTAAAATCGATGTCGCGGGTAATTTCCGAAAATACTTAACTCTTCAATGTGAAATAAATTTTAAAATATTCTACACTTTTATCAGAAGGTTATGGGCTATTTAGAAATGATTTCTTATGAAAAGTTTAATATGGCGCTTGGGTTGTAATGAAGGAGATATTAATTCCAGCGTTAATTTTAGCATTTTTACTTCCTTTAAATATTGACGCTGTCTTGGGAGGTAAATCATATCCAATACTTATGAATATACATAAAGCTGAATTTTTAAAACCGATGTCCCGAGTAATTTTCGAAATTATTTAACTCACCAAGTTGAAATAAATTTTAAAATATTTTTTACTTTTATCAGAAGGTTATAGACTAAGGATTTTTATAGAAAGTTTTTTATTGAGCTTGGGTTATAAGAAGGGAAATATTAAATTTAGTGTTAATTTAAGATTAAATATGTTTGTAGTATTTAAATATGTAATTGAATCTGTCTTGGGATATATGTCATGTTCAATCCATATTAATAAACACAAATAAAAATGTTTTGAACCGATGTCCCGGATAATTTTCGAAAATATTTAACTGATCAATGCAAGATAAATTTTAAAACATTCTCTATTTTAATGACGAGGTTTTACACTTTAGACTATTTCACCTTTGTTGAAACTTTTTTTAATGGAATTATTTTTGTAGGGCATTACTGTATTAACTTCACCTCTTTCTTTGAATCTGTGCATAAAGGTAATAAATGATGGTAAACTTGAATGATCTAATTATGTATATCGACAAGAAATTAATTCATCATTAAGCCAAGTAATGCAAATAATTCAAATTAATGTTCACCCCTTAAGAAATATGACATCAATCAGATTTTGTTAAATAAATAAAACTTTTGAAAACTAATTCGAATCAGTGACAGTCTTAATCTCTAACTCACTCTCTCTCACTCTCTGTCACTTTAAGTCCCCCTGACTGACCTTTGAACTCAAAAACTTTGCTTATTACAACGAAAAATCATCACTCTATCTGTCTATGCAAATAAAAGATTTCTCTACTACCTACTCTACCATCAACTACTTTTTAAAATGCGCAATTGAAAAGCAAAAAAAAAAACAAAAAAACTTGTCACAAAACTTTGGCGTCTCTAAATCCACTTCTTATCATCGTTTGACAGTTGATTAACAAATTAAAAAAAAAAAAGTTTAAAACAAATATCGCACAAAAAAACGACATTTTAAGCGAGAATTAGAGGTAGGTATAGATATGTATATAGGTGAGTTTCAATTCGTCTGCAAAACTTTTGCCAAGCAAAATGCTAACGCTAAAAAGGACACAAAATTCCTTTTAACTAAAAAGTATCTACATAGATAGGTACATATATCTATATAAATCGTGCTTTCTAGCTAACGATTTTACCTTTTATCTCCTTTGGACTTACAATTTACGAATACGAGGGTAATCCACACATTTAAGACGACCAACAAATAAGAAGAAAACTCTTAATTTCTATTTTTAATTTGCGTGATTATCTTCCACTTAAGCGATATCCTATCCAAGTTTTTTTTTGACTATATTCCTCCAAAAACAAGGAGAAGGGGTGGGGGGGGGGAGAAGGATGAAAAAGAACAACTTAAGGCGATATAGCTAGTCGAGTTGGAGAAAAAATAACTCGTAAGGAAAATTTTCCAAATTCCATTAAGGATAATAAATTTTGTAAGTGATACCGAAAAAGATGAGGAGAAAGTTTTTGCACTTCTCCCTATACCTATAACATCATACAAACAAACAAAAAAAATAAAACAGATTCCAAGTAGGTATAAGCTTGTGCCATAAGTTCCACAAGGTTTCTCGCGTAGGTATGTATATTTACTATGGGTGTGCTTGGGTGTGTATAGGTTTGGTACTAAGGTGTAGCATACACAGTTCCATCTCGTTTCAAACTTAATTGCCTTACTCCTTAGCTCTCTTGCACATTGCAATATGGGTCCTGAGCCCTGACTGGATGGTGTAACACACCTTTTCGGGTAATTCAACTTTCCTTAATAATTTCCTTATTTATACTACGACGAGGGGCGGATTTATACAACATCCATCAGAGTGTGCCATATCTTACCTTAAGCTGCACTGGAAGAATTGCGTAGACTTGGGCACCTATAAAGGTTTAAAGCCTTGGAATACACAACTGGGTGACATCGGGGTAAATGAAGATTCCAAGCCGATAAAACTAGATAATTTTACTAACTAAACTGCTTTGCATACTTTAAGGATTTCGTGTTGATATTTTTCGTAGATCTACAGGTGGATAATAGTGAATTTTTACATACAAGAGATTTCAAGACATATTTTTTCTAAGGGCCTCTGGAGACCTTAAGTCAGCTCCTGTGGTTGTGGAAAACCCGTTGAATGGTTAGTGTCGTATAGAGACGATGTCTGGTTACCTTCGACTGTACAACGACGATGACGATGACGAAGAAAATGAACGACTTCTTATTAAAAAGTTTTTACGCCAATGGTAAATGTTCTTTTTCCTCATATCATGCCGTTCTGTAAATTCTTAAAGACTTCCTTATGAAGCTCATACAGTTACTGTTCATATAGAAAATTTGATATTAAGCTTTTTTAAATTTCATTGCATACTTTGAGGTAATTGAGCTGTTTCCTTATAACAAAGATTGCCAGGAATTTCCTGTTACTAGTTTATTATTTTTAGTTTAATATTGAAATAATTTCCAAAACCAAAAAAAAAAAAACGAAATGTCCGACAATTTAACTGAAAAAGAATCTCAACTCTGTAATACCATAAGACAACATTTTCAAACCAAAGGTGGTGTTTATGATGAGATCAAATGTCAGTTGCAACATCGATTAGTTCAAATGATGCGTGGTAATGGTGATACTAATGATAAATCAGCCTCAGGATGTCATTCGAGAAGAAGAAGAAGAATTAATCCCTCCGAACAAGATACAAGAATTTTATTAGTGAATCAGTTAATTATGGAGTATTTGCATTGGCATCAGTTTAATTATTCAGCAGAAATGTTTTCAATGGAATCAGAAATGGAGACAAATTGTAATCCGAATCGGAAATTACTTGAGGCAGCTTTGGGAAAATTTCAAGAAAAGGAAATTCCTATTTTGTTGGAAATTGTTATGAATCTTTGGCATCAGAACCAGAAGTCTCAAGAATAACAGTCTTCGGTGAAACTTCACAGGGGGTGACAATGAATTTGAATAAATAAGAAATTTTTTAATGAAGGTTAAGTAAATTAAATTAAATAGAAAAAAAATTATCTTTTATTTTTTAATCAGCTTTATTGTGAGTTTTGCCCGAAATATATTTCACCTTTAATTTTTTTACTCCCCCAGAAATTTAAGAGCTTGGAGGCATTTCGTTCGCCAGCTAAAAATAATTGAAAATTTAGGCTGTGTTAAGTGGCATTACATTCCACTTGAAATGAATTTCCAAAATAAGGGGAATTTTTTCGAACATGAAATTTCGGGTGAAACTTACAATAGGGGAAAAGTGAAATGGAAAATTTCCCGAGTGGAACGTTGTTAGAGTCAAACTCACAATAAGGCTGAATATGTGGCTTTGGAAAAACTTTTCATTGACGGCGTCTGTCAGGGGATTTGGGGTCATTGCAAGTATCACTCACAATTACCTATATTCCTGGATTGTCAATTATTAATTGACAGTTAATAAATATTGTAATTTGATATTTGCCAACTTAACTGATAAATATATTGATCATTGATCTTTTTTTGAACTTCAAGAACATTGACAATAATCAATTAATAGTTGATTAGGTTTTCAGTCAATTGATAATCGTATAAGGAGGGTCTTTTTGATATGAAGATCTTAAGTGGATAACAAAAAAATATACTTTGAAAATCGAATATTTCGAAAGGCAAAATCATTGAAAAAAGAAAATCGAATAAAAAACACTCGAGTCCTGCAAAAATGCACCAAGTGTTTGAATGCTAAAAACTTTTGACACTCGAGTTAAATTTTAAACTTTCTTAAATCAAACCCTCCAGCATCTAACTAAAAACCTAACCCCTCAAACAATTAACTTTATAAATACCCATGGTGTATGCTTTTGGGACACAATAACAAAAAAAAAAAAATCTAAAAGAAAACCCATCGAATGTCGTCATTGTCATTGGGAGTATGTATGACTACAAAAATCTTGTCGCATTCAAACCAACCAATTGACCATAGAATCGATGATCCATTTCCTTTTGCCATTTTGGATCCTTACAACCGTAAAATCTCAATTTACAATTCATTCGAGAATATTGAACAATATCTATGTATATTGGGGTGCTTCCCAATACCCTCTTAGTTTGGTGGCAGCAGCAGAACTATACAAAGAGAGTCATCCTTTTTAGCACATATAAGAATTCAAAATTCAATAAAAGGACACTTTTATATATAGCGGGACAACGAGAATATTTTCAACCAAATTCCCCTGTGACCAACTTGAAAATTACTCCGAAATCGGTTTTGGAAATCGTGTGGTACAAGTCCTTCGTTACAGCTACTTTACTAGTACTGGTCCTGGTCCATAGTGCTATACATTTGGTTTCCTCGAAAACGAAAACTGAATGAAAATATAACTTTGCATACAGTTTGAGGCAACGGCAACGACGACGACTCGACGGATGGGGGACACAATTGGCCCCAAATGCATTGTACCAAAAACTGAAAAGCCCAACTCAGAAAAGTTTAACAAACACACACACATACACATACACATACACAAACACAGATGGAGGGGCATACCCTTGATGCTGCAGAGTGGCCCTCGAGGTGCAATCATTTTTATTGACTTATTTGCCGAACAACAGGACTTTTGCGGGGGTATCGGATCAGGACACAAACAGCCCTTTAGATATTGGAAAATACCATAATTTGCATAAACATGTTACACACGGAAAAGGATTCATTGTTTCCTCTGGAACTGGATTCAGCCAGAATAACATTCAAAAATATTCACAATAGGATACAATTACCAATCATCACACACACACACACACATACCTACACACACTCATGATTTAATAAAATATTCTCAATGGCCTTCCATTTCTGTATATGGGGGCGGCGGTGATGGTGGGTCGAGCTGCATGCGGGTAACTTTTGTGTCCTTTTGTGCAGATGCCCTGCACTCCTATCTAGAACTTCACGGGATTCGAATTCACACAAAAGAAACGTCTGTGCGGCAAAAACTTCCCTCGGCTGACTGTCTGACGAGCTATAGCTCGCTGGTCTAGTTATACGAAACGATCGATTGGCGCAAGATGTGGAAAATTTATATTCTATATCTCTAATGAATGATAGTGGTTAGGGTAAGCGGTGAGTGACGATGATAGAGACGGAAGCGGATACAAGGACGAAAAGCTCAGAATTCTAATTCAAATTTGCTATACGAAAATCTGTCGGTGGATTATTTAAAATGCAAATAATAAGAGCAATGTAATCCACCATACCCACCTTCGCAGGACAACTACACTGCACACACCAGTTGTTACCACCCGCACAGCATATAGCCATCCACCAAGCAGCGCCTCCTTCATCATACAGAAGAATCCTTGCTAGGTGAACTTTTTGATAGAGAAATCATATCCCCAGTGCATAATTGCATTAGGAACTTTGATCCAGTGCGCACAGACGACGAACAGACAAATATCTAGGAATAAAGACTTCTCTGTGAATGTGGAACGAGCCGAGTCGGGGCGGGAAAGTTTGTGTCAATTTTGAAAATTGAAGTTTTCTCTATATAATGCCGCATTCAACCCTTTTATATTTATGTCTAAAAAACCCCACTATGGTACCCTTTTGTGTGATGCATCAGTGATGGGTGGGTGTGACTGAATGGTGGTATGCTGAGTGACATTGAGGGTCCTTCGGTTTGGCTGTGTAAATATATTTTGGGTTTTAGTTGTAATTGAAGGTTCATGTTGAACCTTTTAGTAAATTTTCAAAATGAGATTTTCAAATTTTCGACAAACTAGATTTTATAAGTTAGTTTAATATTTGTTGGTGCAATCAGTGTTTGTAGAAATACTTACTGGATGCTGATGTACCTACAATTAAATACCAAGTGAATGAGAGTATTTAAATTAAGTAATGAAGAAGTAGAAAAAGGTAAGGAGTTTATATAACTTCAGATGGTTAACGAGATGCTCTTAAAGAAACCTATGTATTTTAAATTGAATAAAATCTTCAAGTACCCTTAATTGGAAAAATATTTTCTCAGTCTTTCTTACCGAATCCAATAGCAGGTGGGTCAGTTTAACAAACTGCATTATTTCTAGAGAGATTTGGCCCACTCTAAGTCAATCCCGAACAAATGATTTAGTATGCAGACCCAGGCAAAACATAGCCAGGATCGTAGGATAGGTAGGATCGTTGTAGTGGAAAAGGAAACAGTCTTTACCTTTCACGGCTTTTTTGAGGTTAGTTAAAAAATGTTGATTCCGCTTGGGAGTTTATCCATAAAATTCCTCTAAACAAATAATTTTCATCATCAGGTCAAACGAGTTTTGGTATGAAAACAGCGCAATCCAGCGTTATTGGGACACAGAGCTAGGTGCTCATGGCTGCCATTTCTACCTACCTTACCTATCCGTAATTAGAAACTTAGGGCTCCTTGGGTCTTGGGACTTAGTTCATTTAGTCGTTGGTTTCAAAACATCATAATAATTTGTTCATACAACAAAAAGCTGGGTTTTAACAAATTTCAGGAGCTAGCTCATAAGGTCCCTGAAACCACAAATGAATTGGTGTTTTGTTGCATACTTTCAGGGGTGGATGGTGGTGATGTATGAAAATTTCATTTTGAATGCGGAAGGAGAAAATACTGAACCGGAGGAATGACAAACACTGTATGGAAATTACAATTTTCTAATTTTGTGACTCCGGAACATGGGATTGCCACCAGATGGCATAATTGGACACTATACATTTTATTTTTTATTTTTAAAATGCTAAAATTGAAAAAAAATTCCCTGCGAAACCGGGTGGGCCAGCTAGTTAGTTTTTTCCCATTTTAGAAAATTTGGTATTAGGAATCATCTTCAAAATTATTAGGGAAAATATTCCTTTTAGAAAAATAGCTATGGTGAATAATTTTTCCTTACATAAAAGAAAACATTTTCCCAAGTAAGTTTTTGGGGAAAATTATTTCCTGGAAGATTCGCGATAAGAAACATTCTTTCCCCGGTATTTTTTGTTTTTCCGGGGAAAAGTTCGCTGAAACCTGAGAAGGATTTTTCATTTGGATTCTCTTAAAAAAAAAAAATACGCACATAAACTTTGTAAATACTTAAATATATTTTAGAATTAAATTTACTTAAAAACATTTAAATGTTTTCTTATCGCTTTCATCATAATTTCAGCTTGAGGATTTGTTGATTCTCGTAAAAGTGATATAATATCTCCAACACCATTTGGTGGTTTTCCTTGATCAGTATCAGCAGCAATAGCATAAATTGTACCAGCACAAGCTCCACGTTTACCTTCCCAATGTTCTGGACTAGGGTCTAATCTGAGGAAATATGTAGAAATATTTAATTCAACAATAATTTCTTCAAAATTTTTTTATTTATACTTTTCCAGCATATCGAATGCTTTAGCTGCAACCCAAAATTCAGCACATTTATAACATTCATTTGCAATCATTTGAAGAAGTAAAAATGCTTCCGAATTGGTATCACGGGTTATGAATAGATTCCAAGCCTGAAAATAATTTTAAGATATACAAAGCATTTTTTTGTATACTTTATGGCACTCATAACGTCTGTCAGTATTTTATAAAATTAAGCCCAGGTGTTCAAGGTCTATTAGCGACCAGTTTAACAGTGCACAATTATGTAAACGTCAAACGTTGATAGCCCAAATTAGGCTTTTGGAAAAGGAATGACAAAGTTTTTGAATCAGTAGTGAATTATTATTTCATTCTTTTCTACCAATTGGTCATTCAACTGACAGAAATAAGGTAGCCATTTTTAAAATTCCATTTGAATGCGTTCCATAAATAATTAAAGGCAATTTTAACAATTTCGAAATTATTGTGACAGACACACAAATTGATCAATCGTGTAATTCGAACAGGTCAGGTTTCTATAAAGTTTTGAAATTACAACGCCCATAGAACATAAGGTGAGAGACCAAAAATCATATTAAATTTACCTTTGAATATATAGACACAATGTATCGAATTCCAAAGTAAAGGATTAGCAAAAGCAAAAGACGCAATTTCCAACAGAGACATACATTATGTATCTAGGTACCTACATCCTTTACGAAACAAATAATTGACCATCAAAGCAGATCTTCTAATATCTTAACAACTTCCGATTCATTCAATGCGCAAATCCATATATGTATGGTATGTACCAGTACCTAAATCCCATCACCTGTTTCCTCTTTTCGAAGCCATGGCTATATTATAATCTGAATTTGCCCGCATCATGCACATTCAATAAATTACTTCCTTAAGCTTACACCTATTAACAAAAATCATTTCCATGTGAGACCACGCACATTTCACATATGAGAAGACTATTATTTACCTGTTCCGGATGTCCGGCATGAATATGACACTTAGCCAGGACCATGCAGTATGTGTGTTGATTCCTTATATCCATATCGGTAATATGCACCAGCAGTTCTTCGGCCTCTCGATAATAGCCCGTGGCACATTTGGCCTGAGCGTAGTTATAGTTAAATGTATCGTTGTTTACAAAATAGCTTCGAATCGAATTCATATAAACAAGGACCTCTTCGAATTGCCTGTAGAGAAAGAAAGCCGACGCCATACTTTGTCGACCGGGAATGGTATCACATTCTGTTGCTGAACTCCCAACCAAGTGGAGATTCTGTTGGGCTGTCTTGATGTGTTCCTTCTTTAAAATTCAAACAGAGAGGGAGAGTGAGTGAGAGAGAGAAAGAGAAGAAGAAGAAAAAAAAACTTGATGGAAACGACAGGAGAAAAAAAAAAACTAAATTGAAAACCAATTTACACTTACGGAACCCAATTGCTGGCCCAAAGCTGCATGAACAACCCCCTTGAGAATGTACTCGTGCGGCACTGTTGGCTGAATTTCCTTCATAAGACTATGAGCCTCCTGGACATCACCATTACGCAAATAGTAGATGGCCAAATTCAATCGTGCCTCTGGCACAATATTCAACAATGCCGGAAACGTTTGCATGGCACCTTCACCATTCCGGAACACCACTAGGTTGTGTTTGATGAGGTCCGC
The DNA here is from genome assembly GCA_951394125.1 of Epistrophe eligans. NCBI lineage: Eukaryota > Metazoa > Arthropoda > Insecta > Diptera > Syrphidae > Epistrophe > Epistrophe eligans. The sequence continues at coordinate 56,201,133 of OX596031.1, forward strand.
GCCGAATGTTCCATTGTCGGCGATGTTCTTAATCTCCTGCTCGGCGACACGTCCATTGAACAAACGAAAACGATTGCATGCCTTTAAATTGATGGCAATTGTACTGTCCGGATGCTTGGCCAAATAGACGTCCAACACTTCCTGGGACATGTCATAGTAGTCTAGCTTGTAGAAGCATAGAGCGAGATAAACGTTCAGTGCCAAGTAGTCCCTTTTTTTTTGAAACGATATAAATGTATGTGTATGGTACGTTAAAGGTATATATATGAAGTATGATGATGGACGTTGTATATATGAAACCTATAGTGCAAACAACAAGAGTGCATTTCTAGAGAAAACGGAAGGACAAACGCAAATTGCACAAGAACCATCAACTGACAAGGAAGGTGTATTTTTTCAGTAAAATAGTTGGTGAAAGAACGAAAGTTTTTCGTTTGAAAAAGGTTTAAGACTAGTTTATACCAATTAGCGGTTAAAAAATTGAATATGTCTAAAGTTTTTGTTTTTATTCCTGAGCTTCCCATGACAAATAAATCAAATGATATAATAAAAAATTCATGGGTCTTCCACAATAATGGCTTAGGTAGTCGACTTTGTTTATACTAATCAGGTGACTTGTAAATATAATCTTTCAAACGATTGCTTTAATTCATGTTAAAGCTTAAAGGTGCTATAAAAATACTTAAATTCTATAGTTAGGTACTTTTTTCTGTCAACTGGACCTTAGACCAGTTTATATTTATACCAATCAACGGATAAAAAACAGAAATATGTCTCACGGTTTGGGCTATAATCCTCTAAACAAAGCTCAACTTCACATGTCAAACAACTCTATTGATATTATCCAAAATTCATGGATCTTCGAAACTAAAGGCTTATATAGTAGAATTTGTTTATACCAATCAGATACCTATTGTGAATATATTCTTTCAAATCATTCCTTATTTTGATTCATGTAAAATCTTTAAGGCTTAAATTCTGGAGTAGGGTACTTTTTTTCTGTCGACTGAGTTTTAGACCAATTTATACCAATCAGCGGATAAAAAAGGAATGTGTATGGAATTATGTACTTTCGTCATTTTTTGAAAAATTAATTTTAAAACACCTCAAATTAAAGACTTAATTATGGTTTTGCAAAATCTCTATATTATGTACCAATTTTAAAATTAATACCAAAAAATTGGTAGTGCGAAAAATTTACCGAAAATTTAGTTTTTTTTTTTAGAAATTTTGACAAGTAAAGAATAAAATTCGGAAAATCCCGGTTTTTAAAAATCTCCACGTTCTGAATTTTAAAATTAAAGCGAAAAATTTGGCAGTGCCAAAAAATTTAACAGAACAACATTATTCACTTGTAACAACTACCACACTTGTGAAATTCACAAAATTTCTACATCAAGATAAATCTGCTACACGAATTCTCTTGGTCTATAGTCTCCTATATCATATATATGTACCTAACCTACTCACTTGTTATCGAGGACAATCCTTTTATAAATATCGATTGCCTCCTGATAATGTGCCCGGAGGTAGTGCAGCGAGGCGAGACTTAGTTGGTCTTCGACGACATCCTGCAGTGATTCATGCAATGCCATCAGTTGTTCTTCGTTGTTGAACTTGTGGGCCAGATGAAATAATAGACGCACCTTTAGTTGCGTATTCGGAATGTTATCCATCATCTGATGGGCTTCCTCGTACATACCCAAATAGAACATGCAAACAGCGACATTTAGATTAACATCGGTGGTGTTGAGTAGCTCTAAGGATTTTATGGTTTTGTACTGATCTAGAGCTTGTTGATAGTCACCCAAGTGGAAACTGCAGAAGGCAATCCATTGGTCGGCTAGAAGTTTACGCTCATCATCGTCTTCTTCGTTACCGAACTTTTCACACAAATAAAAGACAAGTCAAAACATGACATAGAGTTAGAGGTAGAGATATATGCAAAAGTGTGGGGGGAGACTATGAGAGTGTGTGTAAAGTTGAGTTGAATTTACCTCAAGGAAGGCCCTTGCTCCGGTGTAGTCACGCTGCAAAATGAAATCCTCTAAGGTTGGTAGGGATTTTTTCGCTTGTTGGACTGTGGTTGCGCTTTGAATATGCCGAGAACTGGCTGAATCTGTTTTGCCACGAGAAAGGATCTATATGAGAAGTTTGATAAGGGATTTTGTATAAGGTATAACCAGAACGATTTTCTAATGTTATTCCTACCATTTTTTGATTTATGTATCCTATTCCAAGTCACGAAGACCAACGACGACGACGATGCCACCGATATAGGTTTAACGAATAAGGTTTGTTTGCTGTTTGGTTTCTCGTCGTTTGTTGTGGTTCCATAATACCTTCGTAGAGTTATGGTTGCTATGCAAATAAAATGCATGCGCATATTTGGATTGTGAATTGTTTGTTCAGGCGGTAGCCATGGGTGAACTTATGAAGATTATAATTTTTTTAATTTCTAAGGGTTTGTTCAGACTATAGGTTGGGATTTTCAAGTTTCTTTGGAAGGATGGTCAATATTTTTCACAAATAAACAAATATCTTCAACGAAATAGATATTTGTTGAGTGTTGCAACCTTTTTTGTTAAAAACTAGTTTTTTAATTATTTAAAAAAAAATTATTATGTGTACTGATAAATTTGGTTCTGTGATTCCAGTGACCATTCTTTACGATTTTAGGCACAGGTGAGGAATAAATTTGTAAAAGGTTGAACTTTGAATTTCATCGTTCTTTAAAGCCAAAATCGTAAGCAAAAAAATCCGTCTTACAGCGCCCCCTTTCCCTTTTGACCCATTTATATTTCAATTGTTTTCAAAAATCGCTGGGAAACCTTTTTTTTTTGAATAAGGAGAACTTACTGATCTATGTTTTTAAGTATAAGTTTAAATATACCAAAAAAAATCATGATTATAGATTTATGACTGAAAAAACCTTCTCACATTGCTTTGTCTAATTTTTTACTTTTACCAAGGAAAACAAAAATAATTAATATTAAAATAGAATTTGAAACACCCCTACAAAAGTAAAGATGGTATAAAATTTATTTCATTATAATCCGTCAAGTAAAAGCTAAGATTATTTAGGACAAACATTCAACCAAAAAAATAAATAAACACGCTAAACTGAAAAAAGAAGCTATGTAAAACTAAAACAAATTCATTTTTTGAACAAAGGGATACAAGCATAGGTATAACAATTATTATTTTAGGACGATAATTCTTGACTTGTCAGCTATTTACAGAGAACTTTTCCTTAAATTATATATAACCCTTACCCGAAAAGAAACTTGATGACAATCTAATTGCAACTAATCAACTATAAGTAGACCCATATTTGGCTTTTCCAAAAACCCTTAGACCTATGTCTATACAACAAGATTGATATCTTTCGATTAAAAACTCATACCCCTTCCCTTATTACATTGTATATATGTATATGGTCAGAGAATTATCTTCGACCATATAGACAGAGGCCCAAGAACACACCACATATACAAAACAAACAAACAAAAGAAGATGAACATTAAAAACGGACACTTTATTCATTTCCTGTGGGCCTTAAATTTATCGTTGTTTTCGTAGATTAAATACTAATTAACAAGACAAACTGAATGTGTCTGTCTAGCCATGGTCAAGCAAGTAAAGTAAAACCTATTTTGTTGAACGACATCAAGCAGGTCCTTTTCTGCATCACCAGCATCAGCAAAAATTGAGCAACTTATTATACCTACAACAATGTATGTCGTATCGAACCGTTTGACCCTTTTTTTTTGTTTACCCTTGATTTTGGGTAAGAGAAAGGGTTGTCCTTTTGTCATTCTGATAGTGTATAATATGTATCCAAATGCACTTATGTATATATCACGCAGGACCCACTCACACACAATCCACACCAAAAAAAAAACCTGCACTCCTGCCATAACCACTTAAAGTGTTTTCTGGTAATTTATCCTCTTACAGAGAAAATTTATGTGTCTACTCTGACCCCCAGTAGGATTATATTCGGTTGGAATTGCTTGTTATGATGTAAGAGAGGAGGTAACTACAACACAAAAAGGATAAATGTATATTATTTGATATGTGTTACCATTCGTTTATTATTCTTGTTTTGTTTTTGGTTTTTTGGTTTTGCTATTCTATCTTTGGTATATGATTTGTATTTTATTGTTTTTTCGTATCCGATTTTTACAACAACAAAAAAAAGGTCCAGGATAACATCCTTTTTAAATGTTGTTTTTTTTTTGTTGTTGCTGTATTTTAACCCTTGTTGTTAAATTGTTACTATTCAAAAAAAAAAAAGAAGAGAATTGATTTAAGGACAATGGAACTGAACACACTGATTGGGATTGTAAATTATATTAAGCAAAAAAACAGAGATGGAGGGTAAAATCAATGCTTTTTTGTTTGATTTGATTTGTTTTGTATCCCTTACGAAGCCTATCACCCCTAATATCATGGTCAATCGAAAGATGATAAATATTGAAATTTGATCCATTTAAACTTTAATTTATTGAAAAACTCATCAACTAAAAAACTATAACTACAAATTAAAAATCGATATTTAATAATCCAATTGACAAATGTTTTGATTATTGAGATTTTTGGCAGACCTTAAAAATTACAAGAAAATTGATAACTATAACAGATATAATTATCAATTTTCTTGTCATTCGTAACGGTCTGAAAAATTCTCAATTATAAATTTTTTATCAATTAGGTTATCAAATCAATTTTACATTTTTATCAACTATCAATACTGATAATTGTTTTTCAAAGAAGAGTCTGACTATAGAATTGATATCAAAATGAAGTAAAAAACAACGTTGAAAAAGTATAGAAAAGAATAAAATTTATTTTGCTTAAATCCGTTAAGTGTAAGCTCAGATTATTCAGGACAAAAAATTTTGAAATTTTTTAAATTTTGAAAAATAATACTTTGTACAGCAAAAAATGACCTTGCAAAAGTGAAGAAACGAATAAAATTAATTTCGATTGAATCCATCAAGTATCAGCTTAGATTATTCAGGACAAGCAGTTGTGAAATTTTGCAAAACAATATTTTAAGCAGTAAAAAACAACGTTGAAAACTTAAAGAAAAGAATAAAATGTATTTCACTTAAATCCATCAAGTATAAGCTGAGATTATTCAGGACAAACAATTTAAAAATTTTGAAAAAGAGTTGTTGGCATAACCCTCTTCTACAGAGGGTTATGCCAATATATATATGCAATATTTAGAGGTTTGACAATTGTTTATTATGTTTTAACAAAGAAGTGGTACTTTAAAAATTGTAATAATTTGGGACAAAATTGGAAAATATCGGGAGCGAGTTTTTTAATTAGAATTAAAAAAAGGTGGCTAACTTCACACACTTGAAATATCAATGGAAAATTTCAAACGAGTTCATATATTTGTGTCTTTATTTGTCTTATCCCTTAGGCTAAGGTTTATCCTTTCAAAATGTTCATATGTAATGCAAGAGAGTCTTATCTCGACTCTCTTTCCCATTTTTAACAAAAATTATCAATCCATTCCCCGAAAAAGCATTAATTTTATAATCATAAACCTTCGGTTATCTTCATACGATTATAGTGTGTTATATCTCTCTCGCTCTCTCTCTCTCTCTTTCTGTTATTTTCATCTCCAAAGCAATTAAGTGCAATATTGTGCATTATTTTTGGCAATAAAAAAGTGCATTTCAAATGCTTATCGCTGCATATTTAAGTTAAATAATTTACTATATACGTATAAACAGTGTTTTGGCTAAATGCCCTGAAGGACACAAAGAAGACTACAACATCTTTAGCCTGAACATGAAAATAGCTTCGGAAAATACACAAATTATTTCATCCTCCCCCCCCCCCCTTACCTAACCGCCATACATATATATTGACCGATATGACTCCCCAATATTTGCCTCTTCTTTTTATGTTCAAAACAAATATTGCAAAATGCAAACGAAGAATAATAAATTATACATTTTGTGCAAGTATTGTGCATCAGTGTGCATCCATTAAATCGGCTGAGCCGATAATAATTGTTAACCTCCCTCTCATCCTCACACTCCCACCCACCCACATACAAGATGCGGTCCATTTTGTAGATACTGCTATAACAGAATATATACAGCCGGACAGACGGACGAATCACATATAGAAACATATTAAATGAATGCATGGAAAAGGATCTTCAATGAATGTTGTACATATATACCTACCCATTGCATTGTCCACTCTGCCACTTGGTTTCTATGGTCATAACTCATTTTTAGAAAATGCAATAAAAAGGCACCTGCAAGCGGAATGCAAATAATAAATTGCCTCCATAAAATCATAATACAAGAACGATAATAATAATGCAACGGTTAAGGACACGGCAAACGATGAAAATGGCTACCAAATTCAAATGAATTTAAAATGCAAATATCTTCGCCTTATGCATCTTTGGAATTTCTATATATACAGAAATGGAGAGTCGCATAAGGGTGTGTTTTAAGAGTACAGGCGTTTTGAAGTTGGATGCATTTTTTGCTTGCAATTATAACTGTACAATTGCATTTATAATATTAAAAGAATGGGGAGAGACTAGGGAGATATTTCAATATTTCAAGGATATTTAAAAACTTTCTACAATCTAATTTATCTGTAAAAAAAAATCGTCCAAAAATAATTGAGTACCCAAATTTTCGAGTCGATTTTTTTTAATTACCCTAACTTAATTATAAATTTACTAGCCGTGCGTGCGCTCGTCGTCACACGGAATTTTTCATCAATTTTAGCATTTTAAAAAGTGAAATGTATAGAGACTTCAAACAACCCTTTCCAATGAATTTGTTTGGACGGTCAAAAAATTTGTATATACAAATAAGCCGAATGTCAATTCTGTAAAATCATTATTTTCTACTTCCCATATAAAATTGAATTTTTAGATATCGCACCATTAACGCCTGAAAATATGGAATTTCGTGTTTTCACTATTTTTTGCCAGTTCCGATCGAAATTTCCAAATTTCGACTTCTTAGTGTGATTCGATTTAAGCAAAACTGTGTCCGCCAAATTATTTAATTATTTTTAAATCCGTTAAGTGTAAGCTCAGATTATTCAGGACTAAAATTTTTGAAAAACAATTTTTTGTACAGCAAAAAACAACCTCGAAAAAATAAAGAAAAGAATAGAATTTATTTCGCTTAAATCCATCAAGTATAAACTAAGATTATTCAGGACAAAAAATTTTTAAAAACAATATTTTGTGCAACAAAAAACAACCTCGAAAAAATAAAGAAAAGAATAGAATTTATTTTGCTTGAATCCATCAAGTATAAACTAAGATTATTCAGGACAAAAATTTTTGAAATTTTGAAAAACAACTATACAGAGTTGTTGGTACAGCGCTCTTTCTTAAAACTGTAAGCGTTCGTATAATATACCTAGCAATAAATACAATAGAAAGGTATCAGACCCTGAATCTTCTATGATGTTTTGACAAAAAAGTTATATAATTAAAAACTGTCGTAATTTGGAACAAAATTGGGAAATATTTGGAATAAGTTTTTTGAATAAGAAATTCAATTTTCTGACTTTTCCGGTCAAAATTTCCAATCTTAATCTTCGTAGTGTGTTTCGAATTCAATGTATACGAATCCAACCAAACTTTGGCCGCCAAACTTTAATTATTTTTAGCTGTGAGAAGCCAGAACCCCGACTTCAAAATTTTGGATCAAAATATATCAGATTCATTTGTCCAAGTCTGTTTAAATTTTTTGCAATATGAAAACAAGTTTTTTCTCTTATATGTTATGTTCCATTTTTACTAACCCTAAACTGTCTACACTACACAAATGGCAGCAAATTCAAAGGACACCCTTTACATTTAAAAAGAAAATAAATCAAATTGTTAAACAAAACCAATATAAGACCACAAGTAATTTTCACTAAAATGCACCCCCAAAAAAGTCAAAAATGACAAAACCTCAGACAATATAGTAAAATTTGTTTCATATAAGATGCTTAACTAAAGTAACAGAAACCACGTCCATAAACGAACAAACAAAGAAAAAGATCAAAACCAATACAAAACCAAACAATTTTAACCAAAAACTTTATTCTTCTTATTTCGTCTTCTTTTACAATTTGTATATATTCATACCTACATATCTACGAATTTAACTCAAATGCCTTATCGTAGACTTTACAAATCATTAGATTTTCAAATCCGATGAATTTCGATATAAAATTTAAGTGTAAAATCGTTACGACCATCGGAACCATCTTTTTTTGTTGTTTGTTTAAATATAAACAAATCAACAAAGAAACTTACGAGTATACGAAGAAGTCTTTGGGTGTGAAGCAAAAAAGGACTCAAAGGATTTTAAATTTATTTATTATTTATTGATTTAAAAAAAAAAAGTGAAAAAAAAATAAATAATAGTTGGATTACTTATCCTGGTGGGTTTAACCGACCGACAAAGGACACGACAAGACGTGTTAGTTTTTACTTGCAGTTTCAATATCACTCCCTGCAACATCATACAAATTCAATACTTTATTTATACCCCTCCTCCTTCCATTCCATCATCTCAATAGTAATAAAATGGATAAGTTTTTTTCAAGATGTTGACTCAAGGGTTTTTAAACTTCCAAGTGCAAATTCAGTATGCACTCTCTCTCTCTTTTACTCTCTCGAGAAACTTTTTCGTATTGAAATTGTTTTGGTTGATGGAATTAAATACTTGTTGGACTATTTTTCGAAATGTGGTTAGTTCGTGCATTACAAATCCAGGTTTCTGCAAAAATATACCCAATGGGATACATGGATTTTGGCTGAAAGTAGATATTTTTCCTAAAAGCTGCTAATTGAAATGGAGAAGGCTGCTTTTACACACAAAGGCAACAATATCACACAGTAAATAGGTATAGTATAATGGGGAAAGGGAATGGGGATGCTGGATGCAAGGGTAGGTAATTTCTGTAATTCATGGGAATTGGTATTTTGTTCTTTTTTTTGTTTTAATATTGTTAGTGGAGTGAAAAAGTTACCTGGTCATCAATTCTAGTATAAATTGTAATGTTTGCCATAATTGCTGTCAAACGTTATGGTGTGGAAAATTAGATTTATGAGTTTTTGATTGAGGGAATGAGATAGCATGGAGTATATTTTTATAGTCTTGGCCTGATCCCATTAACTGAGAGGGGCTTTTATCAATAGAGGGAACGGATTATTTACTGAGATTTTATTCATGATGATTTTAATACAGGGGACCTATTTCTGCCGTCAAATTTAATATCAAATGTGTTAAACTTCTCTTTCATCAGTTTTTTTTTCCCTTGTTACCCCATACTCATAAAATTTAAATATGACCTTTAGAAGAATGTGGAATGCACTCATTTTTTATTTCACTAGAGTAGGCTTAGAACTTTAATTCACGTCCCATGAATATAGATACGTTGCACAAAAAAATTTGTCTAGCTCTGTTTTTTATTCTATTTATTCTACTCAAAGGTACTGAATAGGTTCCACAAACATATTAATGTCAGTGTTATCAATTTTAGAACATTCTGCCGAAACAGCTGAAGAATTGTGGAGAAGAAAAATAATAAGTGAATGCGTTCCACAATTTTCTACGGACCATATAGTGTGGAACCAGACTTAGAAAGGTTGATGTTTTGCCTATTTTTTTGTTTTCCTTTAATATAGAAGCTGTGGAATAATTTAACAAAATTTCCTTTTTACTCGAACTGCGTTCTATGTATCTCGTAAAAAAATTGGAATCACCATTACAAGTTTAAAAATTGTTAAATAATATATTATTATCAAGTATTAACTTTTTGTTTAAGTACCAAATGTGGAACGTACAAATCTGAAAAAATATTGTGCCTAAAATTTTATGGTTTATAGTAACTGCAAGTCAAATGAAAAAAACGGAATATATTCCACAATTTTCACAGGCAATATTTTGGATTTACCAGGATTTGATTCAAAAGGAAAAACTGTTACAGTTCGACATTATTTTGAAAAAAAAAAATAAATAAATAAATTTTTGTGTCAAAATAGAGAAAGCCGGTTTGGAATGTAAATTTCAAAATTTCCACGCTATTTCCACGAATATTTAATTTTCACTCGAAATATGTTCTATCTTCTAAGGCCAAACACTTTTATTGTTAAAGTAAAAATGATTTTTTTTAATAAAAATATTTTAAAAGACCAAATGTGGAACGTAAAATTCTGAAAAATATTTTACCTACAATTTGGAATGTTTATTTTTACATCACAACAAAACTTTAAATTACTTTTTCATACTCGCAAATTTTATAAGGTCTTTAACTCACTTGAGCTGATGAACTGGAAAATACACATTTTTGATTAAAGGAAATTTGATTACAAGAAGAAAATTGTTACGTCTGACAATTTTGTCGAAAAATAAATTTTAGTTGAAAAAATGGAGAAAGTAGTGTGTGTGGAATGTATATAAATTTCAAAATTCACACTCTGACCTTTTTTCTATGAATTTTTCATTTAAACTCAAAATTATGTTTCAACAAAATATTTAAATCTAAAAGAAAAAACAAATATCAGTGACGAAACAAGTGAAGAAAATAAATAGAAAAATCTCCCACTCAATTTCCAAAAGAAAATTACAAAAGTATTTCACCTGTCAGCAGGTATATAGCTATGAAACAAACAAAACCACTTTCACACATAACCTACCTACCTATACACACTCATTGAAAAAATAATAATGTCAAATTTGTATTTCATTGGTTCGTAATATTTTGTGGTCCAACACAGTATTAGTTCTTTTATTTGAGTTCATGTTATGTAGGTGTTTCTTATTTTGTTTTTGTTTCTAGGTATTGAATACCTGCAGAGCAAAACAATTGTTTCGAACAGATAAATGTTAGCCACAAGAGGGTGATTTCAATGGTAAAACTCTCTTTCTCTTATTCTCTAAATAAGGACATACTTTGGTAAAAGATACGAAGCAAAGGTATATTTTTGACTATTTTTGCGAACAACCTATATCTTTTTTTGTTTATTATTTGTTTCATATCCCAACACAACAAAAAACTTTTAGCCGACTTTTTCAGATATGTGCAATGTGAACGTAGAACGTAACTACTTTTCTGCACAACAATTGGAAAAGTTTCAATGGGGAGATAAGAGCTTGGGACATGTTCGATGATAGGTATTTTAGCAGTGTTAAAGGTTGTTAGAAATGATATTTTTCTCCTTGGTCAACTTTGTGCAATTTGCAAAATGAATTTTTGTTTTTATTAAGACGAAAACAAGAAAGATTAGAACTAAACTTATGTATAGAGAAGTTTTGTTAAATTAAAAACAAAAACTGTATGATTTTGGTAATTGTATATAATTTGGATTTTTAGAGATGAAAAAATATAAAAAGTCTTTTGCCTCTTGGAGTTTTATAAACCCCGAGAGTAAAAAAAACATTTTATATTTAAGGGACAAAATTAAGGTTTTGTGGAACTTGTGGAATGTAGATTTACGCTGACAATTTTTTCTGAATATTTCATTTCTATACTTCACCCGCGTGAAGTACCTATGCATGCTAGTCTTAAAATTAAGTAGTAGAAGCAGCAATTTCCACACCTACAATCCACAATCAACTGTTGATGGAAATTTTCAAATACAAGTATGGATATATACATTCCACAGTTTATTTTTAGAAACAAGGTTTGTGTATTGATTAATTTCATACATTTCCAAACTTCTCTAGCCCATCGCAAGGCTCAAAAAATAATATTTTTTTTATTTTACGGATAATGGATGGTATAAAGGCTTTTATATTAAAAATTTGATTGAATACGTTCCACAAACGTGTTTTCATGTCACTTTTTCAAATTTCACGCATTCGAATAGAGAATCTGTTTGAAATTTGTCAAGCACTTAATTTTTTTTTTTAAATTGAAGAACTGTATGGAATATAAAATTGAAAATCTAGCTTGAATTCCATTAAATCCCAATAACCTTAAAACTTGTTTACCCACCTTATTATTATTTTTTTTCTTCTCAAGTAAAAAAAAGTAGTTAATCCACCATTTAACAATAAGGCACGTGGCTTTAATCTTTAAGTATTCTTCGTTAAAAAAAATTAAATGTACACACCTAAAAAAAAAAACAAGAGAATCTTAAGCTTCTATCAGGCTTATAAGACGTTCAATTTGCGTATCAATTGTTTGTTGCGCTCTTCTTTGTTCGATTTACCACCAAAAACTAAAGCAGCATAATTAAAGAGTGCCCTCCATCCATACCCAAATTTTCATTTTTTCCTCACCGTCCTGAGCTGCTATTACTTATAGACCGCAACCGACTATCGATATCCAATGGTGGTAGAAGCAGGAAATATATATTTATAGAAACAGAGAACCCCAACTCTATAAAAAAAAAACAACAACCTGCCACAGATTTAATTAGATCTGGCATCGCTTTGGCGGTTTTTCTGACAAGACCGCTACCAATGAGGTTGAGTGGCGGCCGCGGCTTGCCATTCATTCTACTATAGCCCAACACCTCTCAATTGCTGAAAACGCTTCTTTTGTGCGGATATAAGCACAATCGCGGTCTCGAGGATTCGTATTATTATTATTTTTTTTTTTTAATTCGTGGCTTCAGAGGGAATGAATGGTGTCTACGACAGCAGTTCTCTCACTCACGCCCACCTCTGATTATTATCCTATATATTCACCCCTTATAGGGGGAGAGCTATACGAATAACACCACGTCCATGATGTGGTCTTCTCCTATTGGAAATGGATTCCGACAGCAGATAATTGGGAAGTTTTTTGAGAGAAAGAGAATTGGATTCTAATTGAATCTGTAATGAGATGAAATGGAAATTGATGAATTATTATTTTTGAATTCCTTCCCCCCACCCTCTCCTGTCCGGATCCATGCGTCGCGTCGCATTGTTGTGAATTCCGAAATGGATGATTCTGGCCAAGATATACATATATAGTTTTTGACAGAACGATTTGGTGGCCTTTTTTGGCAGCAAAGAGAATGGGGGCACAAAATATAGAAAACTTGACGACGTAGAAGCACAGAGGCAGGGCATCAGTGGCGGCGTCAATTATGGTAAAACTTTAATTGAATTCGGCATTCATCTGTTAACCACTTACAGTTGAGTGCTCATCATCAGACTGAGGTATGTTCATGGTGTTTGAACAAATGGAAATAATATCTGTGGTATAAATCGTATGTTAATAATAATTTCTGTGAATTCAAATTAAAATCGCATTGATTTTTTTTTTTAGATATTCATTAGAATTGAATTATGGATGAATTGGATTTATGTTATTCCTTCTGCCAGTTTGTAATTATATAATATTGTTGTCATAGTGACGACAGTGTGGCTGTGATCAAACGATTTTATCGTGTGATGAGGTGTAAACTGTTTTCTATGTGCACTGTGGTTGGGAATTTCCATCGGTTGATGTGTGCCAAAATAGGTATTGCATATGTTTGTGGAATGAAAATAGTGTTGTACGATTGGGAATATTTAATTTTGATGTTGAACCCGTCAATATTATATTTCCTTGTATTGTCACCTAGTGAACTAGTAACTTAAGTGTTATTAGTTATCAATTTGAAGCACTTCTATGGTAAAATAAGGGTGAGCAAGCTGTGATGACGAAATAAACCATCGCATTAGTTTGCCCGGTTCAAAAATCAATGCGCTGTTCTGTGACTTCTTTAACGGCTTGCCGCATTATGACACTTCTATGCTTCTGATCAAAGCAAACCCAACTTAACGTAACGTAATGTAACCTATCCAACGTAACGTAACGTAACGAAACGTAACCTTTAATTTTCTAATTTAACCTAAATTAAACTAACCAATTTTCCACTCGCAGTCTTCGAAACCTCACCAGCAGAAAACAGACAAGAAGAAGCAAAGTGCAATCTAGGGACTGACCCGTCTCGAGAAGATTTTTAGTTGAGGCCCATGTTAGCAAGTAAGTAAAATTATAAATAGGAAATTTCTGGATCCTGAAGAATCTGAAGTCATTTTTGAAGACAAATGCCTTCGAAAAAAGACTAAAGTCTTATTTTTAATAAAAAAAAAAAACAACAAAGATGTAAATTTTAAATCTCCAAATCTTTTGAAAAAATCTAGAAATTTTAGATCTCCCACCGGCACCAATGTGGTGAGTGACAATTTTTAATTGTCTGTCCATCATTTTAAATATAGAAGAGTATAAGCCATTTAACAACCATATTACCAGTTTCAATTTCTTCCCTCTCTGTCTTCTTTTTTGATTACAATTTTATTTTATTCTATTATTTCTATTTATTTTATTATAAATTCAAAAATTTCCCTATACAATGAACATTTGATAAGCTTAAAATACAACATAGTGTCCTTTACCTGTCTTTGTCAAGTTGTATACCAATGTATATCATGGATAAATCTCATGCAATCAATTTAATATCCAACCAATCGTCCACTCGTCATCATCATAATCAGCTAAAAAGACTATACTGACGCTCTGCATCTAAATAAAAGCTCTATAATGTTCAAATAAAATATTAAGCTAACAGACTTGGTCGTAAGGAACCGCTGTTTATTTATGACTTTTTTTAATTAATGTTTTATTAGCTAAACCATTCCACGATTCACAGCGCCACCTATTGTGTCATACAACAAATTTTCGAAGAAAACTTAAATAACTTAAACAAAGAAAAGTAGGTATGACAAAAGGCGGACTTTAAACAAAATTATGCTTAATTGATTTTAATTACAAAATTCAACTTTCTAGGTATTTAATGTAAGCAGAAATCTCACATATACAAAAGTGGGCGTGGTTGTAAGCGGAAAATACACATTTCATGATTTTTAGGCTCAAAAGAGATTTCAGCCTTCTAGAGACATTAAATAGGAATTAAATTCTAATATAAAAAAGTGGGCGTTGTAATGGGCGGTACAAATAAGATATCTCATACTTAAGGTTGCGAAGTGAAATAAATATCAGAATGGTGATTTTTTTTTACGTTAGGAGACATCAGTTTCAGTTTAGAGGAAGGTGGTGGAACTTTTTTTCACGTTGCCTAGCTTACCCTTATAGTTTCTAAAATTTTTAGGCATAAAGAAGACCCACAAAAATCATCCTAAAACAAAACGTATTTTCCCGCAATCGAAACAAATATTATAAATATAGGATGCCACTTTTGCAAATATTTGCATTTAGGGCAAAACAGACTATAGATTTTTTGTGTGAAGGGAGCACAGGAAGGGGGGATGGGGGTTTATGTTGTCGCTAGAAGTGTTTCAATTTAATAATCATTTCGTGGCACCGCAAATAAATCTGGACTTGCTCTGAAAATTCATATACAAATCGATTTACGCAAATCCTGAATTTCACCTGAATTTTGTATTCACAAATTCAAAAACATACACACTGTAGCTCTGGGTGGATATAACATTCACATGCCTCTTACTGATGATGATGGTGGGCTAAGAGAGATGAGGGAATAGAAAATTTTAAAACCCGGAAAGTGATATGAATTCATTAGAATTTTTGTTATGCCACTCTGGACGATTGTGATGGTACACATTTCCCATCAGTTGTCCAATATAATTGTTGTTGTTTTTATCTCTGACGGTCGCCATCTATAATTGCAGTGTTCCCTATATACATAAACCGATTGTGATCGGACCCTCAAGCTTCACCTCCACCAAATCAACCGCTCGCTCTAGGACGACAGCCACATCAGCAGCAGCAGGACTTTATAATTTGTACAAATGTATGTTCTGTTCTGTTCTGTCAATTTGGCTGGTCAGGACAGCAAAATGTCTGCGCATAAAATCAAATAAATTAGGAAATCATTTCAAATGCGCCTTTTGTTTGTATTCGTGGGAATTCTCGCATATGTATGAAAGGTGAGGTATAGGTACTTATAAAAGGTGTTCCATATGATGCTGGTTGATATACATACATATATACGACCCCCGAATTTATTGTCGATGGGATTCTAAAGCACACGTGTGTACTGCCGCATCCACTTCCAACATAAGGTACGTCAGGTTGAATTTTCTCCTCTTGTCCTCTGTTTAGCATAATCCAAACAAATAGTGAAATTAATTTTTAAAGTGCTCCTGATTTATGGAGCGGTGAGTTTTTGGATTTTGATTTACCTGATGCCATTAAGAATTTAGTATATCCACATATATGTGTTTATAGAGAAAGGCGGACCATATATAAGGCCTAGCCAGACCAAGGATACAATTATGGCCAAAGCCATCAGCTAGATATTATGTATGTATGTATATCTGGGATGTACCTCTAACTCTGCATCTGTCTTTCCACACTGATATTTGCGTATTTATATTTATAAAATATATGTGGAGGTTTATGAGTGCGGTGCAAATGAGCGGAATAGTGGCTAACAGCCAAATTGAAGGCTATACTTATACCACAGATGTAGATTTTGGTTCATGGAATTCGTGTGGTTGAATTCGGAGTTAATTTGTGAATTAAATCAAATCGGATTTAGCAAAAATATCCTACAGCAAGGACTTTGCATTTAATTTTAAATAAGTAGGTTTACAAAATACATTTATATGCATATGTTTATAAAGGATGGATTACAGCTTGTCCTCTCAAAATAAAGGTATTAGCCTATTTAATTTTAGAACAAGCCGCAAAAATGATATTCTATACTTGGAAAACGTACGTCACAATGTTCGAAATTTGGAGAATCTCAAAAGCGTTTTTCACACATATTCAAAATTTTAAAAATGGTCTGACATCTTAAAAGAAAATTCTATACTTCTGCATATACTGTCACATACATTCACATGTCACACATGGCACCTTAAAAATGGTCTAGTACATAAATATATTTTCTGTCTGTCAAGGATTTGGCACCTTAGAAGGATATTCTATACTTGAAAAACGTATACCACCCATATTCGAAATTTTGAGAATCTCAAAAGGATCTGTCAAGAATTTAGCACCTTAAAAATGGTCTGGTACATAAATATATCTTATGTCTGTCAAGCATTTGACAGCTTAAATTCTATACTTGGAGTAGTTCTGTCACACATATTCACATGTTACACATGGCACCTTAAAAACGGTGTAGAACATAAAATTATTTTCTGACTGTCAAGCATTTGGCACCTTAAAAAGGAAATTCAATAATAGTTGAAGAACGTATGTTACACATATTTGAAATTTTGAGCACCTCAAAATAATCTGTCAAGCATTTGGCACCTTAAAAATTCTCTAGTACACAAATAATATATTTTTTTCTATCAAGCATTTGGCACCTTAGAAAAAAATTCAATACGTCTTGGAGAACGTCTGTCACACATATTCAAAACTTAGAGAATTTCAAAGGCGTCTTTTCTTCATTAAATTCATTAAAAGTTTGCAAATTAACAAGCATTCATACAATAATTTTTTAATAGAAATTTTCTTATTCAACCGAACTGAACAAAACCAGTAAGAGGTATTTTCATTAGAAATGCTTCTCACACTCAACACCCTAATCTGCTACCCTTAAACTACTGAAACCATCTGTTCATACATATTTCGGTAAAATCCTTCCGCATTCGATTGCAATTCATTCTAATTAATAACTGAATCCAAAATGCACATCTGCGTCTGAATTCATCCATTCGGTTGTAGATAGTACCTTACTATTCGTATATGAATGCAAAAGAGAATTGTACAAGAGAGAGTTTTTCATTTGTAGAAACTTCAGCTTCAATCTGCGATGATGTAGGACGTGCCGAATATAAAATAATTATTATAGCAAAGCAACCCACATATAGAGTCAGTCAGTCCTATACAGTCATCTCATAAATCCATCCTTTAAAATTACCAATTTTCAAAAAAAACACAAACAGCTCCATATTATTTATTAGAACAAGAACTGGAACTAGAACTAAAATCGAAGTTGGTGCGGGTCTATAAAGGGGTTAGAAAATAATAATAATAATTTGGAACGAGAACCAAGAGATACATGTTGGTTGGAATGTGTGTGTTTAATGAAAGTTGTAGAAAATTTTCTGTTCAGTTCTGAACTTCTAATTAAAATTTTATGATGTTGAAATGTTCCCTATATGATGTATAAAATTTTTGTTTAATAAATTGATCATTATATTTGCTGAGGGGAATGAGACTATAAAATTTACTTAAATGGAACTTTTAACCCAATGCGAGAGTTGGAAGTGAACAGAGTTTACATATTATTTAGCCAAACTTTTAGATTTATCTGGGACAGAAGCTGCAGGAGAAATTAACTTCTGGTCTTGGGATAACGTTAAAAGGATTATGACCAAATAACATTATTAAATGAAAGGTAATAGTTGAAGAATTTGTTTTGCTGAATTCAAGAGAACTACAATAATTAGTCAAAGCTAAAAATAGTATGTAGCTTATAAAATGCTACAGAAAAACAATTATCTCCCCTATTACAAATTTTAATTATCAATTCATAGTTGATAAATATTAGAAAATTGATGTTATCCTAGCCTAACAACATTTTAAACTAAACAACAACAATAACGGAAGTAACTTATTGGTTCCGAACATAGATGACAGTAAAAAGATGTTTTCTTTGTGAAACAAGAAGTTTGTAAACTTTACAAACAAATGACTTTTCTTTATTAAAGTAAACTTGCTTTGATATAAATTACAGTTTAAGAATTTATTTATCTTTCAAGACTTTTCACAAAACTCTTCGGAAGTTTTATTTTATTTTATACATAATTAAATATAACCCCCAAAGCTCTAGATAAGCAATCATCTATAACACTCAATAACTACCACTTGCGCTTGGTTGCATTTCTCTCTCTCTCATATCCCAGAATCATCAGTGAGTCAGAGAGTTCACCCTATAAATGAGATGCACTTCTTCTCATAAATTGATCAATTAGATATATCCAATTAATTTGCATCCTGCCAAACGGAAGCACCACCATCTTCAATAATCTAAAAAGTCATAGCCTTTTCCCTATATAGAGGAAAGAGTAGGTACCTACTCATTCTAAAGTTCTGTAGATGACTTCTACTTCTTCTACATACCTATCTACTACAACTTCCACTGCCTTCGAATTTCATCCAAACTCCATCATCAACCCACTTCCGTTCTTTTTTTGCAATGCAATTTAGCAAAAGTTAGTTTTTACTCATTAATTTCATCAAGAAGAATATCTACACTCTTATAAAAAGCACAAGATTCTGCTAGAGGGAGTTACTTTAAAGATAAGCAAAGGAGAGTTTAAAAAAAAAAAATGGTGCTCTATCAATTCAATTTAATTTCATTAACTCTCTGCTCTGGATGTTTGTTTTTTTTTTTTTTTCTTCCAAAATGTACCTGACTACGAGAGACTGTCCCTGGGTTAGCCAATTAAATATGAATAAAACGTTACTTCCGGTTTGAAATTAGACGAAAAAATAAATAAATGAATGTATTTATATATATAACCATTTCAAATCAAATCGAATCGAATACCCCTTGAAGGGTAAATTAGCTCACTCGACTAGGACGACGATGACGATCGCGTTTTGACCTGATTTACTAGAACCTGCTCTATACTCACTGCTACTCAGGTCACGATTGCTTACCATTGAATTAATTTATTTAACCACTCTGCTTCTGCACCCCTACCTCCCAATCCGACCCCCTCTATCATCCTATAATCCTCGGTTCTGTCCAAATCAATGGCCCTAATTTGATTCACCGACCAAAGATGTTGTACAGTGGGGTTAAAATGTCATAAAAATCAGAATAAATTAAAAAAAAAATTATGATAGAAACTTACATTTTGTTTTTAAAGCAACTGCCAAAAACAGTTAAATATGGCATAAAAAATATATTTATATTATTTTCATAAGATTTTTAAATACAAAGAATTTAAGACCTTAAATCCTTTCAAATTTATTTTTTTTTTTTAATTTTGTTTGTAGCTTTATCGTTTTAGAAATAATTTTCTTAGAACATAAACCTGCAAATCTAACAAATAGCTTTAACAAAAATTTTATTTTTTGTCATGTTTTGTGATAAATTACAGTACAACGTCAACTATGGTAAAAGTTGAATTCAAATATACATATATACTAAATAGTTTTACTAAAAATTTGAATTTTTTGTCAAGTTTTTTGATAAAATACCCACTGTTCGAGGCTAAAAACGACGACTGTGAAAAAAGTTTGATGATATTAATTTTAAATTCCAAATAACTTAAATAAAAACTAATTTTTTTTTTTAATTTTGAGATAAAAAAAAATCCACTGTTCAAGGACGAAAACGACGATTATGGAAAGAATTTTATGATATTTAATTTAAAGTGCAAAATAACTTTAACAAACAAAATTATTTTTTGCCATGTTTTGTGACAAAAAACCCCACAGTTCGACGTAAACGACGACGACCATGGTAAGAAGAGCAAAATTCTTAAGGACTTATTTTTATTTTTGTCCTCTTCCACAAACGACTATAGTTGCCTTTTCCTTTTGCTTTATGTAAGTATAGTAGTCTTATAGCTACAGTGAACGTAGGTAGATACGGGTATATGAATGACGAAGGAATTGGAAAGAATTTAATTGGAAATTTATTACCAATGAACTTTCAATTTTTACAGTTTGCAAGGATTCAATTTTTTTTTGTCACATAGGTACTTAAGTTTGTGTGTGTGTAGATGTTTTAGTTTTTGGTCATTTCTATTTCTTTATGGTCTTATGGTCGTTGTTAGAATGTCCTTTCTGCTAAAGCGAGCAATTAATGCTGAGTAATTTATTGAGCGTCGCCTTTTATTAGAGGGTATATTCTGTATGCTGTAGAACATTGGGTAAGAATGGGGTTTCTTCTTTTGAACATCCAATGAACAGAAGACGAAGAAATGCATTCCCATCGATGCGAAAAGGATGATGCTTGTGACAAAGCAAAAGAAAATTTATTCGTTTGCTTTTAAAAATCTTAAAATTGAGCGAATCCAAGGAGAGGAATTTAAATTAAAAAAAATAATTGGTTAATATTCGAGTCGTTGAGAAAAAAAAATTAAATTAAAAAAAATCTAAGATTTTTCTCAAAAAAGAGGGAAAATATAATTAAAAAATATTGATATATACATATATATACGAGTTCTATTGAAAGAAAACTAAACTTGAGGTTTTTAGTAGAATCTACATATATTTGCAGCCTTAGGTTGGTGAACTTTAACGCACATGAGGTCAACTTCTGTTACTCCGAATAACTAAGATAAACCCAAATAAGAGATCGATTTCTCCAAGTCTAAAAAATTAGAATAAAGCTGAATAGGATGTCAATTTCTGTTACTCCGAAAAATTGAGATAAAGCTGAATAGGAGGTTGATTTTAGTTACTCCGAAAAATTACGATAAAGCAAAATTTCTGCTACTCCAAATAATCAGGATAAAGCTGAATAGCAGGTTTATTTCTGCTACTCCGAAAAATAAAGTTAAAGATGAATAGAAGGTCGACTTCTGCTACTCCGAAAAATTAAGATAAAGCCAAACACTAGATCAATTTCTACAACTCTACAAAAATTAGAATACAGCTGAAAAGGTTGTAAATTTCTGCTACTCCGAAAATCTTTCTATAAATTCCTTTCCCTGCTATTTCAGTTGTAGGAAGGGGCATAATTGTATTTCTAGAATGAATTCACCGGAAATGTCCTTTCTACTTATAAATAAAATACCGCATGTAATTAATTTAAAATAAAATTATCTTCCAATTTCACACGCCCATTCTTGACATTCTCTCTACCCCTGCCCCCCTCCCAGTCACTCTTTTTAACACAAAGGAATTAATATTAAATTAATATACTTGATTTAGCAAGCATAATGAACGCAATAACATGTTAAATGAGTGCGGTGAGCGCGCGAATATAAAATGTAAATTCACACGCACCGGGGGACCATCATCATCATTATCCTGCAAGGAAATTAAAAATACGTCTTCTTGATGTTTTCCGCATTCGTATATCTATGTATATATATAATTTATACATACATGCCCCAAATCATTTTGAGAGCGTCAGTGACCCCCCATTGTACTTATAACTTGTGGAAATACATGAAAAAAAAATAAAATAAAAAAGATATAACACAGCAACAATACTGTTACATCAACCTTAATAATGAATTATATATATGTATGTATAATGTCGTTTAGGGGAGAGATGGGATATGAGTTACCGTTAAACCAAGAAGATTTCAGGATAATAACAATATAGGGGAACTGCTTTTTACGATTCGATTCTCACTGAGTTTATGCTCGTTCACGGTGGCGTTAAAGCGTTAAATTTACGAATTAAATCATGAACATTATTTTTTTCTTTTCTGTTTTTCTGTTTCGAAATAGAAACTTTAAGGATGAATTAGGGATTCATCAAAATATTCAAATTGTTTAAAATCAAGAAAGGTTTTTTTGAATTTCGGTGTAATTCAATGGGTTTATTAAGAAAAATTGTTAAAGGCGGCAATGCTTTAAATAAACACGAACGATCATTAAGTGGGTAACAATTTTTTTCAAAATTAATTTTGGATTACGGGGATCCGTTTTAGATACAAGAACATACGACCTAATAGAGTGCTTTAATATGTGTAGGTGTCTTCTTATTTTCCGCTTATACTTTTCAATTCTTTGACATTTTGTTTGTTTTTCTTTATTTTTTTTGTTCATCTTGTATAAATATAAATATGATATTCATTGACAGTAAGACAAGTTCATGTCAACCAATGTGTCAAGCAAAATTGAATTAAATTGCAGGAATAAAAGGTTAATATACAAGGTGAGAGGTTTAAAAATGAATACGTTCCACAATCATAATTTCGCCATATTTTCAATTTGACAAAAATTTTTTCGTATAAGTAAAGTTAAATAGGTAATCACTCGCCGTGAAATAACAAAAGAATACGCTTACAAATCGTTTTTCACACTTTATTTTAAATGTTGGTACTACTGACCAAAAAGGAAAAAAAATGAATTTTGTCAGTTAGTTTGTTTTATCTCAATAAACATAATGTGGAATGTAAAATCTCAACTTTCACGATGAAAATGTTTTATGGATATTTAATGATTACCTACCTACTCTAGCAGTTGTTCAATGCTTTACCTATACCTACTCTAGCAGTTGTTCAATGCTTTTAATTTTGTATAATTAAAGTGTTTGTCATGTTAATTAATTTCCCAAGAGCACTCTTAATTTTAATCGAACAAATCACAATAAGTAGGTATAGATAAAAAAAATGCTCTACAAACTGTAAAAACCATCAATTATGTAATAACTATATTATTTTATTCCTCCATCTAGCTATAGCTATATTAAAATCACATATATATGGTCTTAATATTTTTTTTTTTAATCAAGCTAAATACAAAATAAATATACAACAAAAAAACCAAGACAAAAGCCCTTGGCCTGGATTCAATTGCAATCATCATCAGAGAAATTGTAGAAAAGCATCCATATATGTACAATTCATCCAATCAACACTAAATACAAATGTATATATGGAACATTAATCATCAAGCATTCAATTTAAGCCTTGAATAGGCCGATTATAACGCATATTACAGCCGGATGCATATTTTAATTTATATGTACATGTGTAACCTATAAATTTAACTTATACAAAAGAGAAGAGGCATTATTTCCATTATATCATGCGCAATATCCTGCTAATAAGTCATTAATTTTAACCTTGCACCTCTTTATATAGAACATCATTATTCTATAACACCAACTCAAGTCGAACATTTTAAACTTAGCAGGAGCGGTTGTTAATAATTTCTGGGGCGCTTCTAAGGTAAATTTTTAAAGTAAATACAAAAACTACTAGCTAAACATTTGAATCTTAAAAACCGGCATTATGATGAAAAATAAATACGTTCCACAATATTTTACACGTTTCATTAGCTGAAATTCAAAGTGAACTTAACCTCAGTTCAATTAAAAGTTAATACGATCTACAATAATTTTAACGATGATGTAATTCAATTTCTTTTATAATCTTAAAAGTCTGTAAATCATCGCGAATAAAAAAAGAAAGAAATGCGTTCCACAATATTTTTTTAAGATCATGTTTTTGTTCCATTACTATAAGAATTCCAGAAAAAAAATATCAGATTAAAGGAAACAATTTATAGAAAATCGTTTCAGTGAAATTTTTGAAAATATTTTTTTTTAAATATTGTGGAACGTGAGCTTGATGCGTTCCACAATGTTAAAGAGTATTATAATTATAAATTTTATATTTTTTAATGCCATGCCACCTCAGCTTTTTTTCTTTGTAGTAAACTTCATACAAAAAAGAAGAAAAAGATTGTGGAACGTATTTTTTTCACATCGTTTTATATTCGATTACAAGGCTTAAAAGATTAAAATTAAAGAAAATTATAATACTACTCGTACGGAATTTATTTAAACCTAACAATAACCCCTGTGAGTCGCCTTAGTTTTACAAACATTTTGTACATCGCATTTATACGGCCCTGTATAACTTATTACGCGATACCAAAATTTATAGTGTCCAAGCATAAAATAATGATTTATTGCCTCTAAATCACTCATCAATTATTTCATGAGTACTTTACCTATATACAGCTTATTTGCATCCTTTTCAAAAATATTATAATAGAATATGAAAGGACATTGTCATTGTTTCAATGTGGGAGGAAAAAAATAGAAAAAGAAAAAAAAATAATAATTTAAACCTTCAAGTCACGATCCTTCAAAGTAACTCATCCGGAAGAGTAGCTCGCATTTCGCTGGATATAATATACATAATTAAATTATTCAAAGGATATCCGTTTTTAATCATAACGGTGGGGGATCTCACAAACCCCAAAAAAAACAAGGATATACCGAAAATCCTTTTTTCCGCATCTACGACAATCAAAGAATATGAATTTAGACACTTTTTGATTACGGTAAATAATTTATAACAAATACATACATACATACATATACCTACTTACATCGCGCTATAGATCCGGTAAGGATTCCATAAGAGTTGCTTATCATCAATAATGAAGGACAATTTTTTTTTTCTGTCGTATTTTTGCTATGCCTCTTCGTGAGAAAGAGAAAAAAAAAGGATGTCACCTGCATGACAAACAGATAAAGGATTGCAAAAGGATTGCTGTGCTTATACAACAATTTTGTTTGTTAAAATGTAAAACACGAAAGGGTGTGTTTTTAGCAAGAGAAATGTCCTTTTTCGTGTTGTTTGCTTATCGCAGCGCAGAATTAAAATTTCAACATGAAATCAAAAGAAATGACAACGACATTGGAGGTGGGAATCAAATGAAATACAACAACAACAAAAAAATATAGAGTATTCTACTTGTCATCGGATTGGGTTGTTTTTGCACAGTGGCAGATTAAAAAGAAAAATTAACGCATATTTAGAGAGTAGGTCCCAATGGGGCGCAACTAGATTTTTATGGAGATCATGTTGGTTTAGACTGTAGAAACAAAATTAACAAATGGTTTTAGGGTATTAAGGGGGAGTCTAGAAACACTTAAGCTGATCCTTAAATTACTAATTTCTCTGAATGTCACTTACTCAATATTCCCTTTAACTAAGTAAAACAAACATTCTAGTAAAACAACAAAAATTCTCGCAATTTTGAAATTAAAGATTAACAAAAAAGCCCAATTCTATTTTTAAGGGCTTCAGAAATTCCTTAATCCCCCACTGGCATTGGTTAAAAAAGAGTTTTGCTAGATAACAAAATTGTAATCTCAGCTGGCATATTTTTTTTTTTTTTTTTAAGTAAAAAAAAGGATTTTTTTTCTTCGTCTAAATTCAAATGCCAAATATGTACAACGTCCGTCGTTTATTTAAATAAACAAGTAGGATGAAAGAAAGAAAGTTTTTTGATTGACGATGGCCTGAAGTTGGATTTTGAGTAGAGAGAAACAAACTAAGGAAATAATATAGGTTATACCTTATACCTTCATTATTTCTTATTTCTTCCTTTTTTTTTTAATTTTAATATGAAACGACCTTTTTAAAGGCTCATTTTTTTCTTTTCTTGAAAGGTTATATTTTGAAATGGTTTTCTTAATTTCTACTGAAACAAGAGATAAAAATTAATAGTTGGTGAGTTTTTTGTTTGCTGATGAACAAAAAGAACAAATTGTAGGAACCTACTTTTTGACTTTTCTTCATCACTTGAGTATTTTTTTTTAATATTATAACATATAATTTTTAAACAAAAAAGAAGATAAGGAGAAGTTAACTAAAGGAAAAACTGTTACAAAGACATGACTTTGCTACTGCCATACAGTAAGACAAATAAAAAATAGTAGTGGTAGCTTCACATACATTTATTGTAGGTATTTAACCTTGCTTAATAAATTGTAATAGAATCAATAATGTTTTCATTTCATTACTGTGGAACGTAGATTTTCTGAAATGAATACTGGATATGTTTTGTACCCAATATGTATCTTTTGCATATTTTCGCTTACTTTCTTTGGTCAAAAACATTAATATGAATTTTATGAATTTCACTTTGCCATTAAAAAATTTAAAAATTACATTCCACCCTTTAAGTTTAAAGTTACAATAAATTCACAGTCAAGTGCCAGTTTTGTTCATAAAAATTTCCTCATTTTATTCACAAGCAAGATTTGAGTTTAAAAATACTGCCTAGAAAAGTTTTGTGGAACGTAGGTATTCGTTTTTAATTTCAAATTATGTGTCATAATCATAAGGATGTTGGGGATCACTGCAATAATAATATTTAATGTGTGCTTAAAAATGTGGAACGCATTAATTTTAGACTATAACATGAACGCTAGCCCAAGTTGTCAGTTTGTATTCCAAATGGGAAGTATCCCTCGAAATTGAAGTATTCATTTCCTCAGCGACATGTTTCGCAAGCTATATCTAATATAAAATGCAGAAATGGAACAATGTGAGAACCTTAAATGGAAAAATTCACGTCTTCTTTTTTTTCCCATTTAAGAAATATGCTGCGAATTCAAAAATATGGCATGTAAAAAATTGCGGAACGTAGATAATTTTTCTTTGATTACAAATTAAATGAACACTTAATAATTATGTAAAATGTCTTTAATTCTTGAGCATTTTTTTCTTCAGTTTTTGTTTACAAATGAGAAGAACCTGCTCAAATCAAAACATTGCATTGAAAAGCTTGTGGAACGTAGTCATTTTTATTCCAAGATAGGTTTTTACAAGACCTTAAATTACAACATTTTTTTTTAGAAAATAAAAGCAAAATTCTGAGATCTAAAACAAAAACACTTCACAATACTCTGTTCTTAAACTTTCTATTCTTGGAAAAGTTAGAAGATTCAAATATATAAATTTTCTGAGAAATACTTGTCTTATCTATACGTACGTACGTAAACTAGGTCATATATGACATTATCGTCAGCTGTAGGAATTTTCAAGATTGAATTCCTTATACGTTAACGAAAGAAGCCAAAAATATGTGTGTGTTTTTGTGGAAAATTCTACTTCACTCATTTTCATTTGCAATCATCACAACACAGCACAGGCAACAAGCAAGCAACAACATTTATAGTTGTTAACCCCAAAAACTTAATTAAGCCCACTCGTTTGTATGTATATAAGGAAACCAAAATAATAATAAGTGTAATGTATGTATGTTCAACCTTAATTTATTGAACCGTTAAAACAGCTGTGGTTATCCTTTGTTATCATTTCGAATCTTTATATTGACCTTTTTCACTATAGGTACCTATACCTACCTATATGTTAGTAAGTGTATGTGCAGGAGTGTGTATTTCCAAACCCCTTATTTCACCCACTAATCCATTATATCCTTTTCCCTGGGAGAATGCTTAATGCGTTTGATCCTTTTTCCACGAAATATCACGTTCAGAAGGATATATAACTTGGTTGTATGTTATTTTTGAGATAGTTTGTGGTTTTTTGGGGAAAGGTGATGAAGCAGCTAAACTATGGGTTCTTCAGGATAATGTATATACATACATTATTATATATACATACATACATATCACTAATTGATGTTCCGTGTGTGTTTCGTTTTCATATAAGTAGATATCCGCGAGAATAGAAATTATCTATGCATGGCAGAGATTAACAGACGACAAAGATAGACCTTTATGACACGCATATGTTGCTTTGTGTGATTAAGGTACACATGCACTGAGAGGAAATTAAAAAAAAAAACATTTTCGAACTTTTCCCATATTTGTGTTAGACCAGTTTATATTAATGATTTAACAAACAATCTGGTATAAAATTAAACATGTGCTAACTTGGTAAAGTATTAAAACAACTTTAAAAGCAACAAGTTCTGTATAAATCAAGATACAAATCTGATTGTTTGTATTTATCTTAGAATAAATGGTATACAAATTATTTAATCAAAATTGAGTTAAGAAAAAACTTTATGAAAAATTTAAATAATTCTTGTATAATTATAAAAAATACACCTATAGTTAAATAATAGTTTTTATACTATCTAACGAGATATGGTACAAAATTAAAATAGAGACAAAATTGTTTTTATACTAATTAACACTATGTGGTCTAAAAATATAGAAACAACTATTTCTATACCATTTAATAAGATCTGGTATAAAATTAAAATAGAGAAAAAAATATTTTTTTACTATTTACACTATCTGGTCTAAAAATAGAGAAAAAACTATTTATGTATATACCATTTAATAAGATCTGGTATGAAATTAAAATAGAGAACAAATGTGTTTATACCATTTAACACGATCTGGTCTAAAATTAAAAAAGAGAAATAAATATTTCTAAACAATTTAATAAGATCTGGTATAAAATAAAAATAGAAAAAAATTGTTTTTATACCATTTAATAAGATCTGGTATAAAATTCAAAATAGAGAACAAATTGTTTGCATCTAAATTTTTTTATTTGAGAAAGTCTGGTATATCTACAATTTACCATGCTTATCTTTAAATTGAACTGAATATTATACCATTTTTAATTTTCAGTAAAAAGTCTACCAATGTCAATCACTTATTTTCAAATTAAGACAAACGTTTTTATACGATTTTCTATTCAAGATTATATGGTATAAAAGTTAGTGCCCTTTTATTCAGAAAAATTCACTTTTAAATAAATGCCATATTCAAATAGCTGTTGTTGAATTGAGAAAAAAAGATTTACTTCAATGTTTATTTACAGATGACTGGTACTAAATAAAACTTAGTACCTTTGCTAAAGACAAATTTGAAAAAAGCTTGTACGTGAAAAGATATGTACGTGAATAAAAACAATTATTATCAAATTTCTGTGCTGGGAAATTTCAAACAAAGTCCTGAGGTACACTCTGTGATAAATATATCTTTATATGTACATTGTACATATGTATTGCATGCATCTTAAATCTACACATATGCCACAACTTAGAATTGTATGAGTATGTATTGTGAATCTTATTGTTTCAAGGATAATGGAATTTTTTTTCGACGGAGTCTAATTTTTTTTCGCCATTTTATTTTTTTAGATATCTTTTTCATTCCAGAGAGACAGAATATACATACGTATATGTTTTTAAATCTTTTTTTTATAGAACTGACATATTTTGACGAATGCATACAACCGAATCACAAAGTGAATTAGCCTCAATTCACCATCAATATCATGGAAAATATACATACATATATATAGCAACACAGAATGACACGCTTGGAGGTTGGGCTTTGAGTCCTTGTTTAGCGGAAATGTATAAAGCTGCGTGTTTTTTTATTTTGTGTTTTTCGTCTGAAATTTATTTTATTTCGTTGGCTTGGAAGTATTGGCAGTATAAAAATGATAGAAAAACAATCTAAATGGATATCTTTTCATAGATATACATCATCTCTCAGTCTCTGTACTTTATATATCTCTAACCAAATAGTATAGAATTTTATGGAATTATATATTTTTGTTTGAATACAAAGGTAACCTAACATGAAATATAAATAAGTAGATACGTATCTACTATTTTGACAGATGAGCTGGAAGAAAATGTCTTTAGTTCTTCACTCGCAGTAAAAATAAAAAAATAACACATATATGTTCAACTTGCACATTTCTCCATTTTCTGAGGTGTTCTTACCATACCTTATCTACCTTCATTTTATACCCTACCAGAGGATATAAGACAAAATTTCATTTCAAATGTTAATCAAATATTTATGATATTTTCTTTCTTGGATAGTTTATTTGTGATGATAAAAAAAAAGAATGAGTTGAATATGAAGCGGGCTGGAGGAATAAAAACACAAGACTTTTTTAGGAAAACAAAATCAAATCAAAAAGAAAAGTACTAGTGCAAATTATGTTTGCTGACAACTCATGACTTTTGGGTTCATATTATACTTTTAAATGGGGATACACCAATTTTATCGTGCAAGAAAAATTACTATTTCTCAAAAATATATGAACTGCAATTGTTCAACAGATAACAGATATCCGTTAATCCTTCTCGCTGAATTCATTTAAGAAAAAGTGCCTGAAATGACCAGGATTCATCTTCCCTTTATTTTTTTCCACGGATGTTGAATATCCTATCCTAAAAAAATAAAATACTAGCACCGTGGGTACTCACAACTCCCGCCAATTTTTTTCATTATAAATTTGCTTAACACACAATATTACTTTACAGAATTTTAGAAAAGAACATATTTTATTTTTTACAGAATATAACAAACATTTCTAATAAAAAGATGAACTACAATAATATTCAACAGGTTGATCCTCCTTGGAAAACACAGCTTACAGCTACATATATAGTCAAGGTCTTTTCATTTGACTTAACGTGGAAATGAAAGGTAAAACACGCGCGAATACCACAGAGACTTCCTTTTCTCTTATCTGCAACCGCGGTGCTAAATCAGAAACTAGGAATGTGGGTACACACAACTCCCGCCCTCTTTTCGCAACAGAAGAGTTATCTTGGTATAAGCTTTTAACGGATTTGATTTGGAGAACTTTAGAATAGAATCGTTATTATTTTCTAGAGAATATTGGCAAAATTTACTATTTCTAGAAGGTACCAGTTTAAATAGTTTTTTTTATATTCTTTTGAATTTTTCTACGAATTTAGTTCAAATTAAAGCAAAATTGTTTTACTAGGTGCAAACTGGGAATGTGGGTACTCACAACTTCCGCCCTATTTTCTTAACAATATTTTTTTTCGACACACAATTATTGATTCAAAGAATTTTAAAATAGAACCATTTTTATTTTTTTTACAGAATATTGATAAATTTACTAGATATTTGAAGTACCTACCGCTTTAAATAGTTGTTTTTTTGTCTTATTTTCCCGAAATTTTCTACCAATATAGTTTAAATTAAAGCACGAAATTTTCATACAAAAAAAATAAAATAAAATATATTTATACTATATCAACGATGATGCGCAAAAAATTTCCCGCACTCATATAAAATTTATTATCTGCTCTCGGATAGAATTCGTTTTATTTATTTCCACCCACAATTTATTTTTTTGTTCACTTTATTTTTCCCGTGATTAAAATATATACAGTTAGGTGAAAAAAAAACATAAACAAGTTAATTGATTTAAGTCAAAGAAGTTTGAAAAGTTCTTTACCATACGAAAATTTTGATAAACCAAAAAAAAAAAAAATACCCTCAAATTTTTCATCAACCTAAAGTTATTTAAAATACATATATGTACATATGTAAATTTATGTAAAAGAAATATTTTCGTCTTAACTTTTTCCACGAACGGAAAAAGTTAATCCGACCGAAAACGATTGAAACTTAATATATATCACCAATTTTTTTTCACAGCACTGTACATATAAATTGTACAGTAGATATATTGTGATTGTTTGATTTTTTCTATATATATACACACAAAATATAGCCAAACATTTCGAAGTCCTTTTTGTTGTTCTTCGCTTCATGGGACAACAGTTTGTTGGTTGATTTGTTACCGAGGTGTCTGCCTGCCGCGTTTGGCTTAAAATGATGGTGACGTTGGCGGCGACGACGGTACAATTGCAACGTCCGTTCGCATTCGTGGCGCTTGAAAATCAACCGCCATAGACTATAATATATCTATAAATAACTCCAACACTCGACCATTCAATTTTCACTTCGATTGTTCCTGAAATGAATATTTTTATTTATTGAAATTGTCCCTATATATTATATATGTATAAGAGATAGAAAGAGAGAGTGTCAATTGGCTGTTATAGACTGACTACATAAAATCGTCCTCCATCGAATAAAAGAGATATTTCCACAGAATTTGTGCTGCAACACTGGATCAGCAAATATAAAAATTCACCAGTAAA
The DNA here is from genome assembly GCA_951394125.1 of Epistrophe eligans. Taxonomy (NCBI): domain Eukaryota; kingdom Metazoa; phylum Arthropoda; class Insecta; order Diptera; family Syrphidae; genus Epistrophe; species Epistrophe eligans. Next base: position 56,233,440 of record OX596031.1, read on the forward strand.
AAAAAAATCTCACACCTCACCTCACGGACAATTAATTGCACTTCTCGCCATTTTACCACGCACTTTTTTTTGCAATTCCCTAAATTTAATATTTTTATACTTAATAAAAAAAAGAAACAAAATTCGTTCAGGGTGAAAAAATTTAAAATACATAAAAGGATTAATCACGAGAAAATGTCATAAAAGTAATTTTGCTGAGTTACTGAAGTAGTTTTTTGGCAACGTGTCCGAAAATTAAAAACAAATGATTGCCTATTTAAGACCTGTATAGAAAAATAACAAAAATCGTTGGAATTGGCTTAGACGAGGCATTAATGCAACATTACCGTTGGAACAAATTTTTCCATATTTTTTGTTCTGTTCGATCACTCGCTGCAAAATTTTATTAAATAATTATAGAACGTATTTGTTTCACGAGTGGTTACTACTAAGCTTTACGGAGCTCTAAAAAGTTCTTCAAATGGAACTAGTACAAAACTCAGAATGAAATCCATTTTACGTTCCTCAATTTTCTACTTTGAAACAAATTTAAAAAAAAAAATTGTTGAAAAAATTATAAATTATTCCACGCTGTCTTTGTGGACTGTGGAACGTGTTCGCAGTTTATTTTAAAATTTTGTTATCATTTACCTACATAATACATAACAAAAAAAATATCAATTTTTAACAAGTTCCCAATTGATTTCAGTTCGTCAAAATGGCGTGGGAACAAATAATTTAACTAAAGTGAAAAATAAATACGTCCTTTTTTTATAAACTAAGTAGATAAATACTTTCCAAAAAATGTTTTTATAGACTATATTTTTAAATTCTAAGCATGCGAAAACTTTGGAAAAATTTAAGAAAGTGTAAAAAAGGCTGATTGATTTTTTCCAGTCTTCTTATTTTGCTGTGGAAGGTAAAATTGTAAATTTCACGACGAAAATTTAATTTTATCTCGAACTGTGTATGTGAAAGGATTTATTTGGGATGTTTTTTTAAATAAAGGGCCTCAAGAAAAATGAGCCCCACATAGACAGATTACCATATAATATTTTTTGTCATATTGAAATAATCCAAATTGATTTTTTTTTTTTTTTGTACCAACTTTTAACAGTTCAAACTCAACAACGAATTTCCTTTTCTTCGTTTAGGTATAAGCAAAAGAAAAAACTTCAAACATTATTTAAAATCACAAAAAACCTACTTAACGGATTTGTGGTAGCCGGGGGTTTCCGATTTACTTGCACTTTTCTCTCCCAGACACCTTCCGCATTTAAATATATATTCCTTCATAGATACAAAGCAAGGATCTTTCTAGTCGTATTTTTGTTGTCTTCACTTTTCGTTCTTACCGGATTTATCATTCCATGAAATATTCAATAGGGTACGAGAAAAAAAAAACAAGAAATGTCTCACACTCACACTATAACATTGCAAACGGCTGATCGGCTTAGCGTTTTATGAAGGCTTTCTTTTTGCTGTCGGCCGCCTCGGTAACGGTAAAAGAAGCTATTCCGGCTCAACGACAACGACAACGACAAACGGCAACGATGGCAGTGTTGGGGCTACAGCTTAGCCGATATGGCGCATATAAGAGTAACTATAAAAAAAAAAAACAATCTGTATTTGAAGTGAATTGTGTATCCCTGCTTCCTTTTCGAACTGTTATATTAAAAAGATTACACTTTGGCCCTCTCTCTATGTTGTGCATATGTTAACGTTGGACGTCAGCACTGCTCTGCGGTATGAGACGGGGGATTGGTTTGCTGTCGGTTGGCCGTCCGTCGAGGACTCCAAGATTCAAGAAAATGAAATAAATTATTCAAAATATAAAAAAAAGCTAATGGCAAGCGAATGTCCTTTTTTCGGGCTTTTATGTGACATTCGGATTGGAATTGATGGTGGTAAACAGTGTTCTGCATTTTTATGCTGGCAATGCTATATGGGTATGGTATATGTATATCTGGGTAGTGTTGGGGATGTGTCAGGCGGGACATTTGGTTTACACGCGTGTCTGTGTTTTTTTTAAAGAAGCTTAAATGCTGTCTCGTAAAAATAAAGTGCAATGAATAAAATATTAATTTAAGTAGAAAAAACAACCCCTGATGGTATAGAGCTGGTATAGTTAAGTGTGTAGTCAAGCTTAACGCAACAAAAATTGTTAAAACATGAAAATGATGGTATTTGTATAGTTGAACCTACTTATTCGATGATTCGATCTTTGGGGGAAAATTTGTTTTGGCCAAAAGCATTGATTTTATTCAAAAAGTAGATAGTCATACTCCGAAAACAGTCTTAGCGGCACTTAGCTAGTCTGGGGACTTCAACCACTGAGGAACCATGAATTTCCTCTTAAATTTATTCTGCTCCCTCATTTTTGATAGTGCGGTTCTCACTTCTCAGTCAATAAAAACTCATTCTTCTTTAAACAAAACAAAAAATAAAAATAAAAACCGAACATGTTATCTAAGAAATTATGACTTACCAAATCCCATTTCGTGCGTAATACATTTGTGGTGGTATTCCCCAAGCTATATATGCACACACAATTTCCCTTATAGAAAAAGATGAAACCAAGAAAACTCATCTTCAGCTTTTGTGGTTCATCATAAATAGAAGTAAGAAAAGATCCTGGGATAGTTTCTATATGTAAGTACAAGCATCATTTCAAACAACATGGATGTTATCTACTCGTACGTCGTTGTCGTCATCGTCGTCGTCGTCGTCGTCTTCTCGTTACATCCATCTGCCCTTTTCAAAAATGAAAACAGTTGAACTTCTTCACCATATTCGCCTCAAATTGATGGCATATTTCGTAAAACCCTGATTAGTTTGGCCCTCTGTGTGTGCATCAAGACAGAAGCATAAGCCAAAGCAGCATCATATAGAACTTTTAACGAACTTTTACCCAACAAAATTTCCACAAAGTATGCATATTGTTTTAAAGGGCGGTAGGTCGGTCGGTTTTTTCGGTCGGGCGAAGGGAGAGGGGTTGCTTTGGTTGAGAACAAAACGAGGCAAAATCCTCCTGCCAAACAATGCGCACCCCAAAACTAAGAGGTTTCTCGAATATGGCTTTGGGGCTTGGCTATTGAAAGACCTTAAACAAAGACGATGACGATGACGATGACGACAACGACGAGCATATTATAAGAGATATATAGAATGGCGTAAGTCGTAGAGATGCAATACACAATACAAAGTCATCTCGGTTTAACCAGTTTTCGTTTGCTTATCGGTGTCAGAATACACACCATATATAGACCATAGAGTTTGAGTTTTGAGAAATATAAGGCGACTCTATGTATATATGTATGAGGCTGGGAACAACCAAAGAGATGGGTTGGGATTTTGAAATTTCTGTTGATTTTAGGTGAGGTTTTACGTGAAGCTGTCATATATAAGTTTTGGTTGGTGATGGTGGTCTACACATGAAATGTTCATGTTTTTGAACAAGAAAAGGTTTATTCATTTAAGTTTGTTTAAACAGGGTGATTTTGAATTAATAGAAAATGTTTTGTTGAGATGACTTTTGATAACGACTATTATGAAATTATTATGCGTTTAAGGGACGAGAGTTTATGTGTATGTTGAGTTTTCGAGCTCGAACGCAGCATCGTCAAAATTCCAAAAACAGCAAACTTTTTTGATTTTGAAGGACTAGATTTCAGTTATAACTTAGCCCTAACCAAACATAACAAAATCTATTTTATTAAATTCTTAACAACCGTAAAACTTTGAACGAGTTTACCGATTCAACACGAATTCCTTTCTTTTGTCTAATTCTTAACGAATTTTAACGAAATCCTATTCAATCACGAAATTCTGAACGAGTTTTTATAAAATTCCTTACAGCCGCGAGACTCCGAACGAGTTTTTTTTATGAAACTGTTAACAATTGCGAAACCCTGAACGAGTTTACTGATTCAACACGAATTCCCTTGGTTTGTCTAATTCTTAATGAATTTTAACGAAATCCTACTCAATCACGAAACTCTGAACGAGTTTTTATAAAATTCATTACAGCCGCTAGACTCTAAACGAGTTTTTTTTATGAAACTGTTAACAATTGCGAAATCCTGTTCGAGTTTACCGATTCAACACGAATTCCTTTCTTTTGTCTAATTCTTAACGAATTTTAACGAAATCCTATCAAATCACTAAACTCTGAACGAGTTTACCGATTCAACACGAATTCCTTTCTTTTTCTAATTCTTCACGAATTTTAAAGAAATCCTAATCAATCACGAAACTCTGAACGAGTTTTTATGAAATTCCTTATAGCCGCGAGACTCTGAACGAGTTTTTTTTATGAAACTGTTAATAATTGCGAAATTCTGAACGAGTTTACCGATTCAACACGAATTCTTTTTTTTTTGTTTAATTCTTAATGAATTTTAACGAAATCCTACCCAATCACGAAATTTTGAACGAGTTTACCGATTCATTACGAATTCCTTTCTTTTTCTAATTCTTCACGTATTTTAATGAAATCCTACTCAATCGAATTTTTATGAAATTCCTTACAACTGTGAAACTCTGAACGAGTTAAAGGATTAAACACGAACTTTTTTCTTTTGTCAAATTCATGATCCTCGATATTAATGACGACCGCAAGACTCTGAACGAGTTCTTGTGAAATTCTTTACAGCCGCGAAGCTCTGAACGGGCTTGTATGATATATTTTTCAACTACGAAACTCTGAACGAGTTTTAAAATATCACACGAAATTTATTTGTTTGGTAAATTTCTTAACGAACTAAAATTTAAAAGAAGTGTTTTGAAAACGAATAAAAAATCAAAGCAATAACATTCAAGCCGAACTTACAAGAATTCAGAAGAGAGTTAAAATTAAATGAAGACCATAACTCAAATTCATATTCGGAGGGTCACTCGCTGATCACGACTTATGGGCCGGCAAGGACGGTATCAACGTAAGTTTTTTCAGCCAAATTTCGTCAAGTCATAAGTCACTTGGTATAGGCTTCAGGTCATCAGAAAAGTGGCATGCTTACTTTTACTCTTTCCAAGAAAGCGCTGCGACGACATGCCCAAACCGTCAATACGGCTCCAAGTTAAACTCTTCATATCTCTTCAGCTCCCCCCCAAAACCTTAGCAAGCTATAATTAAGCCAGAGTGTACGCTTTAATTGAAGAATTAATAAATGTCAAACTATCTTATATATTTTCCGAAATTCTAACCAACGCAAAACTCTGAACGAGTTTTTATGAAATTCCTTACGACGGCGAGACTCTTAACGAGTTTTTTTATGATATTGTTAAAAATTGCGAAACTCTGAACAAGTTAACCGATTAAACACGAATCTCTTCCTTTTTTTAAATTCTTAACGAATTTTAATGAAATCCTACTCAATTACAAAACTCTAAACGAGTTTGTTTGGTATTTCTTACAATCGCGAAACTCTGAACGAGTTTTTATGAAACTATTAACAAATTCGAAACTCTGAACGAGTTTACCGATTCAGCGCGAATTCCTTTCTATTGTCTAATTTTTCACGAATTTTAACGATATCCTACTTAGTCACGAAACTCTCAACCAGTTCTTTCTATAAAACTGTCAAGAATGGCGAAAGTCGGAACGAGTTTACCGATTCAACACGAATTTCTCTCTTTTGTTTAAATCTTAACAAATTTTAACGAAATCCTACGCAATCAAGAAACTCTGAACGAGTTTTTATGAAATTCACTACAGCCGCGATTCAACACGAATTCCTCTCTTTTTTTATTCTTAACGAATTTTAACGAAATCCTACTCCATCACGAAACTCTGAACGAGTTTTTATGAAATTTCCTACATCCGCGATTCAACACGAATTCCTCTCTTTTTTTATTCTTAACGAATTTTAACGAAATCCTACTCAATCACGAAACTCTGAACGAGTTTTGTTTATAAAGCTGTCTAGAATGGCGAAACTCGGAACAAGTTTACCGATTCAACACGAATTCCTCTCTTTTGTTTAAATCTTAACGAATTTTAACGAAATCCTACTCAATAACGAAACTCTGAACGAGTTCGTTTGGAATTTTTTAGAATCGCGGGACTTTGAACGAGTTTTTATGAAATTGTAAACTATTGCGAAACCCTGAATGAGTTTACTGATTCAACACGAATTCCTTTCTATCGTCTAATTTTTCACGAATTTTAACGAAATTCTTCTCAATCACGAAACTCTGAACGAGTTTTTTTATAAAACTGTCAAGAATGGCGGCACTCGGAATGAGTTTACTGATTCAACACGAATTCCTTTCTATCGTCTAATTTTTCACGAATTTTAACGAAATTCTTCTCAATCACGAAACTCTGAACGAGTTTTTTTATAAAACTGTCAAGAATGGCGGCACTCGGAACGAGTTTACTGATTCAACACGAATTCCTTTCCTTTTCTAATTCTTCACGATTTTTAACGAAATCCTACACAACATGAATTTCTTTCTTTTGTAATCGTTTAAAATCAGAGAGCTAATTTAATATTGAAATCAAGTCGTTCAGAATTAAAATAGATAATAACTGAAAAATACGCGAACATTTCGCTGTGTTTTAGATTTTTACTGACAATGTTGTGTTCGTCGCTTGAGGTTGAAAACTTCGATTATTATTAAGGCCAACATCATAATCATCACAATTCTGCAAAAAAAAATCAGTTTGACGAATCTAATTTAATTATTTTATATTTATTTGTTTATTCAGATATTGAGGTTGCATTAAATATGTTCAAACCTTTCTCGATTAAATATATTAAGCAAATTAAATACATTTGCAATAATAATTTAAATTTTTAACACAACACAAAATTTTCTAAAAAATGCTTCGTACTTTAAAAAAAAAAGTTGCAGGAATGAAATACACAAATTTTTGCAGGATCTTCTAAGAAGTGAAAATGCGAAAAGGGTAACATTGTAAATTGAACATCAACTATTAAGTGCATTAAAAGGCTACTGATAGAAGAGTTCTTGAAATGTTTTTTTACAATTTTGAAGAAAACTCTCCTTAAGGCAGTATAATATGAAAATTCAAATAACCCCATAATCAAGGTAAGTTAAAGTCGTAAACGGTACTTCGCTTAACACTGATCGCTTAAATTGAAATGAAAGATAAAAAAAATTGCAGTATTCCTGAAGAAGTGTAAAGTAGAAAAGGTTAAAATTCAAAATTGCAAATTAACTATTGAATGTATTAAAAGAATACCATTAGAAAAGTTCTTCGATTAAGTTTTCAAAATTTTGAAAAGAAATCACTAATTTTCTAATATTTTCAAAAAAATGAAAACAAGAAATAATTAGCATTGAAAATTAAAAATTAACTATTGTGTTTATTAAAAGACTAATGTCAGAAGAATTCTTTGATTAATTTTGACATAAAAATCACCATACAAAACTTAAAACGCCATAGAAAAAGCAAAAAGTAAGAATTTGATTTGGTATGAATTCAAAAATTATAGGAATTCAATTATCTTCCATAATCTATGGATGTTTAAGTTCAAAATACAGAGGGAATTGTTTTGAAGTTTAAAAGAAAGCTCATATACTAATTAGTAATTACTATCAAAGAATTGTTCTTTTCGCCGTTAGAAGTGAAAAATTAAGTGAAGTCAGTGCGACTTTGATTTATGTAAATTATAAAACTGTTGGTTAATAAATCTCCTTTAAAAAATAAAAAAAAAAAAAAAACTTACCAGACGATTTTTTGTACAAGCTTAGATTCGAAATATTCATTAAAAAATCGTCCTCGATTCTATTCAATATGTTTAAGTAAGAAGCATCGCACTTACCCCAGTAGCTGAAATTAAAAAAAAAAAATAACATATTAATATCAAAGTTTTTTTTTGTAATTTTTCGATTATGTAATATTTTTTTTTTTAAACAAAATTTAGAAACTTAAAGGCAGTTTAGTTTTAGTCTAATTAATTTTTTTCAAGCGGAATAAGAAAAAAATGGAGATGGTGAATCGAGGAAAAATTCTAAAATTTTTCTATTTTCCTTAGAATAAAATAAGGAAGCAACTAACCGAAGCAAGATAAATTAAGTGTTCACTTTATATAAACAAAATCCTAGTACGTATTCATAGCTCAATCTAGAGAAATTAAAAAATTAAAAAAGAAATAAATAAATCTGAACAAGATCAACTGATTAACAAATCGGTGGTCGTGGTAGCAGCACTGTCATTTTCACTATATGCTCCCTTCAACCACAAATGCCATTCAAAAGCACTCGCAATCGCAATTCATTTCGCCCGCGCTGACTGTGCCGCAAAACCACAGCACTTCACATAAATGTTTATTTTATAATTATCGTGCCTGACTGCCATTGCCATGGTCATGGATTTTTTTTTTCAATTGCGATAAAATATACAATTTTCATGCTAAATGAGAAAATATTCAATTTACTTGAAAAAAAAAATAAAATTCGAAAAATTGAAATCTGAAGCAATTTCCATGAGAAGGACATGCTGTATGTGTCCTCCAACCTTCAATATGATGATGAAAATGAAACGACTAGTAATACCAATATATGTCTAGCAGGCTATATCACATATATTATGATTGTATGAATATGGAAAAAAATCATATTAAAATCGAATAAGTTTCATCATCAACTCGTGATATTTCAAAAACCCATGTTATGAAATATCTTTTCACCGAGATATAAAAAAAAATAATATAAATAGGAGCAACTCCTTCCGTATGTATACGTGTACTTTTATCATCATGGTTCATCATGGATGATGGAATAAACCACAAAAGTTTTCTGCGTCCAGATATTTTTCTTCTGATATTTTTGTGGCATGTTGCCATACAAAAAAATTGTGTTTTTTTACAATCTCAATTAAACTCTGGTTGGCAGGCGGCGTCGGCGGCGGCGGCGGCGTGTGGCGGTATAAACCGGACTTGGGTTTCTTTTGATATGTTGAAAGCCCATCCAACCCCCACCTCGCGGCTTGAGGGTTTCTGTGATTTTATTTAAAAAGCGGCAGAAAATAGAGTTTTTCATTGAACAAAAAAAAAAAAACTGAAAATTGATACAAAAGTTCGAAAAAATACACGAATGGGTATACTATATTATGAATAAAATAATTTACAAAATTACTTGCGGAGTGCAATAACATGGAACGAATGCATGTATTTACCTTGAATAATGTCGGAAAACCTTTGGAAATTTTCTCACATATGCAGGTAGGTGTATACACTCTTCGTCACTTAATTGGGACTGAGTATACATTAATGGATATGCATAGATTTATGTAAGCGTAAGGCTTGAAAAAAATTTTGATAATTCTGACAAAGAAACTCAGAGCGTACCCCAAAAATTGTCATTATAATATTTATTTCCGTTTTTTATCAACAAGTTTTTTTTTTTTTGCTTCCGTGTGAGAAATGTTTTAGACTGGAGGGGCTAGTTTAAGGCAGTGTTTAACACATTGGGAGACCTTTTGAAAAATAGTTACTTTCTAGTCACAGTGATAAATATTTCTCAGTAAAAAAAAAATTCATGATCAAAAAAAAATCTTTTGAAAAACAGTCCACAATCAAATGACTTAGAATGTATTTGTATACATAGAAACATACATATATGTTCATCAAAATATATTATTTTGAATTTGTATCCGAGAAAAAAATGCAGATCGTTCAAATATCTCTGTATATTATATGTGTAAATGAGTTGTATGGGGTTTAGAGTATGAGTAAAGGTGTTAAACCTGTTCAATTCTAGTAGACATAAATTGTAAAAAAAAAAAAAAATGCTCAATGAAAACCACAAAACAAATTGAAAAATTTCCATTCAATCAGTTTCTGTGGAAAATGTCAAGAACTTTTACCGACAGATATTGTGAAAATGAATAACACAGAATTAACAATACACAGGAGCATTGATTGAAAATCATTAACTGGAAAAAATCCATTTATGCGGGTTTGAGGAGAAGCATCAATATTCAAACAGTTATTCTGTGGTTTCTTCATATACATAGGAAATTTACTTTTTTTTTGTAACAAAATGAAAAACGCATTTAATGTAGCAGCTTTTTGAAAAGAATCCTTCCAAGTTAATATCTAACGTAAAAGCCATTATTTTAATCTAATATGAAAAGGCTGTATTTGATATTTATAGGAAATTTGTATAAAATAACTACAATCTCAAAAACCCTTTTTGACGTGGCAGCTTTATGACGAACTCATTTTCAAAGTAAAAGTCATTATTTTAATTTCATTTCCAAAGGAAGTTTTAAAAAAAAAATTCTTTTTTATACGAAGTTTAGATAAATAACTTAAACAAATCTGGATCGATTTCATAATTGACAACCAGGGTGCAAAACAAAATGTTTGGCTTTCTTAGATGGGGGTTTGAAATGTTGAATTTTTTTTATAGGAAGTTATAATTATTTATGCCATAAAACTAAATTTGAATAAAGAATTTTTGCACTTACGTCTTTTAGTTTTCAGTTCTGAATAATAGAAAATAGAGCATATTCGCATTTAGAAGTATAATTCATTATTTTATTTTATTATGGTATTATTATTATTATTATTATTTTTATGGTACAAGTTTTAATGAAGATTATAGAAAGCTTAGATAAAAAACCTTCCAATTTTTGAAAAGACCATTTTTGGTACTAAGTACATTACCATAAAATATTTGATTTTCAGTTAAGTTTTTATGAATTTTTTAAAAGAAATGAGTTAATAGTTTTTTATAGGAACCTACTTAAAAATTGGTTTTGGATAAAAACAAACATTTTTGGGCAGATTTTTTTTTTGACGAAAATGTATGGCTTCCTGTGTTAACATAGGACAGGCAATAAATTTGATCTTCCATTCAAATAGGTTTTTCGAAATTATTTTGTATGGGAAGTTATAGTTTGTTTGGATACAAAATTATAAAACTTATTTGGATTCATACACCATTTTAAAAATAATATTTTATTTTCAGTTGAATTGGCCTTTCGATTACCGTATGTTTTATGGAGCAAGAATGGTTGAGCCTAGTAGACCTAGACCTTGGTTCTTCACAAGCTGACGCTCATCCAAAATTATTTATATTTTTATCAGATTTATTGGAAATTAGCTATATACCTATTTTTATAGCAAGCCTCATACGGTAAACTTTCACACAAGTTATTCACAAGTGTGTTTTCTAAAAGCCACTGTTAATTTCATTTTGAAGTTCTTATGCATAAATGTATTTGTATATGTTTATGTATTTCCCCGTATGGAAAAGAAACAAAAAATAACGACCGGAAAAACCGGATCTAGAAAACCTTTTAATGCAGTCGTCGTCGTCGGTCGTCTGGGTGTCTGTCTAATGTCTATGTTGTGTAGATACTTTGGATCCAATGGCAATAAGCGTATGTATGTACAATGTACATTGTACAAGGACATTTTTATTTCGCGCTTATAATGCACGGTGCGACAGTATCAATTCCAACGAGGCTGAAATGGCTCTACAGCATATCCTTTCTTTTTTCGTTGTCCATTTGTCGTGTCTGGCAGTGATATAGCACCGCGGTGCAATTAATTTGTGCATTTAACTGAAGAGGTGACAAATATTCATCAAGAGTTTATTTTTTTTTTATTATTGGTTTGGATGGGTTGGAGCAAATGAATATTTCATGGCGATTTTTTTTTAGTATTTTTGGTCTGTTTGTCAGTGGCGGCGGCAGTAGAGAACACAGATATTCCTCAGGGATTAAGGATATGATTGACGAGTATATCCCTTTTAGCTCGATCAGTATAAGGGGTTATGGTATAGAGAGGGTTACTGGTCGCTGACTGTGACAGGATTTATTCATTTTCGGCATAAAAGTGTGATAAAGAGAATGCTTTTAGATACTCGTAAAAAAGTGGCTTGCCTTTCCTGCAAACAAACAAAAAGTCAAACAAACTTAACATTGCATCCACTTATCGCGGCTTTTACAGAATTTGCCTATAGCTACTTCCTGATATCGTATATATAACAATTACAATAAAACTTATTCAATTCTTTTGTCCAGACGAACATTTTTTTAAAATTATTTTTGTTCCCAAAAAGGAGTAAACCTAAATAAATCCTCTCAAAACTTATCAATATACCCATATCAATATAATCCATCGTGAAAACGCACTTGGAAAACTTCTTAATAAAAATTGCAATATATCAATGCATAAGACGAAGTAATCCCCGCCCAACCAAGTTATAAGGCTCTTAAAGGTTATTGCAACAACTTTTATCCATGGATGGCAACGAGAGCTATATAGACACTTTGCCTCAATTTGGTGTCACCTGCATTGAGTCACAAGCACGTACACGAATCCCTGAACCAATCTCAAGCCCTTTGTCCACCAAAAAAAAAAAAATACTTTTCACACCATTTAAAGTTATGTTGAAAATGGCAAAAGTTATCCAAAATACTGCAACACATCTGCACCCACCACTCCGCATAGTTTTCCTTTTTCTTTTTTTTGCCACCCATTTTCGGTAGGTACAGCTCTCGAGAACCGAAAAACGGGACCAGCTTCGTATATATCCTTCATCCGTGCAGGATTTTTATCAGCAGAGAGTAATTCCCGATTAAAAAGTTTTTCTCACTTTTTCGGCTACCACTCCTTTCCCCTTTCCAACATTGTATATGTATGTATGTATGTGTGTGTGTAGTGTAGCATTGCGCTTAACCTCTGAAACGTGACCATTCTGTTCGCACGCTTTTTTCGTGGCACGAAGCCGGGAAACGATTTAACTTTTCTTCCAATTTTAGTGTCTTCTTTTCTATGGCAGATGTAGTACGTGTATTTCTATATAAATATATATGCATGTGAATGCCCTTAAGTCTGCAGACTTTGACCTGAGGGAAAATCAAGAGATTATACTTGGAATGAGGACATATCCCACAAAAGAAGTCGAAATTGTCGTGGGGAGGATGGGTGCTGGGGTTTTTTTTTTGATAAAGTTTTGAGGTTTTTTTTTTTTCTTTGCTTTATTTCTTCCAACCGCCAACACACAACTAAAAGAAATTCATTTTTCAGATCATGTGGATGAGAAGAGAGGGAGCTAGCTAGTTCGTTTGTTCGTGAGTCTGCAAAGCCGAAAAAGGCTGATCCCAATAGAACAAATAAAAAAAAAAATAAGAAAGGGGATAAAGCATCATCACCTGAAACGTGTCGCACGTAAACAAAAGCAAAGTGTGTGCTGGGGTTTCGAGTGCAAAAGTTAATTTTTGTTTTGTTTTAGTTTCGAAATTGTTTGTATTTTTATACCTTCCTAACTTACCTACCAAAAAGGTGGTAAAATGTCCAAATAATTGATCACAAAACAGCCAAGAAAATTCCAGTAATTGAGGGTATTTTGCAGCTTTTAGGGATTAATACACAACACCAACAAAGAAGAAAAAAAGTTGTTAATTGGTTGTACGCGACTATGAAATGGAGACTTTTGTGGAGAAATTAATGATAAATTATATCTAGATATGGGTTGGGTAGCCAATTGAATTTGGTAATACTTTAAGCCATATCAATGTCGTAAAATTAAAGGTGTGAAACTGAATTCTTCAATAAAAAAAAGGGTTGATCATCCCAAATTTTTCTAAAATTTGATTCAAAACTAATGGAGGTGGTAATCTTCTAAAGACAGCTCGTGGAGAACTAGGACCTAGAAAATTATAGGTTACAACTATAGCAACAAATTCTTCATGCGTTTTATTAGCCGGTAGGAATGGATGGGACCTACAATTTTCTGCACAATTCAAACGGCGAATATGAGAGGCACGTCTTCTGAAATGCAAAATACTGTTAGGGAATTTGACAGTTTCTCGCCATAATTACAAATGTTTGACATTTTTCGCAATAAAAATAATTCTAGGTACAAAAGATCTTCTACGAAAAATTGAGCTCCACAAGAACTGGCTTGGTTTTAAACAAATAGATGTCCATATTAATGTCTATAATTTCTTGATATTTCTTCTTAAAATATTATTATTCTAAAAAAATATAACTTCCACAAACATTATTAAAGCTATTTGCTCAGCAAAAACTTCGTCAATCATAAAAATTCCACCACCCAACCTTCTGTTAAGGGAACACACAAAACAAAAAATATAAAATCTCATCATAAAGTGTCAGTTTCGACATCAAAAAATAAACTTCAGCCAACAATAAGTTAACTTATCCTCATAAACTCCATACAATACGACTGGCAAATTTGATGGAATGTTAACCTGATGAACCATCAAAATAAAAAAAAAAAAAATACCAATGACCCACTCAAAAAGAGCCACTCTCCTGCTCCTCCTGGAAATTATTGTCTTCAAATAATGGTGTCCGCATAAAAATTCTTTGCAAATTCTTTCGTTCTTTCTTTTCATTTTTTTTTCTTCTTATTTGTTGGTATTTTTTTTTTTCGTCTATGTTCTTTCCTAAAGAAATTCCAAAATTACCATAATTACAATTTTACATTCATTTGTCGCTGATAAAAAAAGTTTCCTCATCTCTTTCACTACGAATATGAGAGAAAGAAGGTGAAGGGAAAGGCATTGATGATTGGCATTCCATGAGCTATCTATATACATATCTATATCTCATCTCTCACTGTGGTACTGTGTCCTGTGAAGGAAAAGCTGTTATCATTTTTTGGAAATTTTATTACACTTAATTTATGCTTCATAAAAATGCGGCAAACTTTTTTTTTCAAGTATAGAAACTGTCAATCCTTATGAGTGTTGGGAGTTCTGTGATGGTAAGGTCCATTTTGTGTGCTATAAGGCGTGCGAAGAATGGGGGCGTTAAACAGGTTGAGTCAACAAAGAAAAATAACAAATAAAAATAAAAAAATTGTGTTCATCATGAGCAGGGTCGTAGTTTGAATTTTTTTTGAAAAAGGGGAATTTTCGAAAAAAAGTATTCAATCTATTATTTAAATTTTTCATTATTTATATGGAAATATTAATACCATATTCAGTCTATTCGGAGCTTTAAGCTGTGTAAGACGTCTTTATCTCGCTCGTGTATTGATTATAATTACAACAATCATTCCTAAACGTGTAAGATCGCCCAATCCCGAGGACACTTTACTGTCCTCGGATAAAAAACTTTGTCCCAGTATGAATAATTTAAATAAAAAAAAAAACAAGGATTCTAATAATTGGAAAGACTCCAAATATTGGAATCCTCTGCAGTGTCAGGTTGAAACTGAAGATGATATTGAAGAAATGGACGACATTATCTCGCCAAGTGAAAAAAAAAATTATGTGCCACCAATTAAGCTATTGCAAAAGTCTTGTGATTATGTTCACCAAATGATGAAATCCTTAGATGTTACAAACTATTGTATTAAAAAACTATCCATCGGGATAAAAATAAATTGTGAATTATTAGAATCTTATCACAAAGTGCTCGCTAAATTAAAAGATGAGAACTGTCAATTTTTCTCGCATGATCTGAAAAGCGCTAGAGCTTTCAAAGTGATTCTCTATGGGTTAGGAGAAATTAATATCAACACACTTAAAACTGAACTCACTAGCATTGGTCTCATGTGTACCGAAATTAAAGCTATAACAAAAAAATATGAACAATATACAGATACTTTTTATTTAATTTCGCTTCAAAACGGATCTATAAAATTAAATGAACTCAAAAAAAATTATCGCTCGATTTTCCATACTCAGGTAAATTGGAGCTTTCAACGAAAGCTTAAAGGCAAATTGACACAATGTCATAATTGCCAAATGTTTGGTCACGGCGAAAGAAATTGCCATATTAGAACTTACTGCGCCAACTGTGCCGGTTCGCATAAGACTGCCGAATGCGACAATGTTTCAAAGCATAAATGTGCAAATTGCAATGAAAATCACAAAGCTACTGATATCACGTGCGGCAATAGAGCAAAGTACCTCGAAATAAAAAGTAAATCAGCGAAGAGAACATTCTCCTCTCAACCAAGAACTCTCCACACAGCACAATCTTTGCGATCAGCAGCAGCATCACAAGCTGCTCTTCATCCCGTTTCTCAGAGACAAGTTTCATTTACCTCTATGGTAGACTTTCCGTCGCTCCCACAACCACAGCGTGGAGGTGGACATGGACACCCTGTTAATATGCAGAGTGTTAATGTAAATAATACTCATCGTTCAAATATATTGGAGGCTCATTCTCTCGCTCCAAATGTCAACAGCATCCATACTGATGTAAACAACAACGAAAAGCTTTTTTCCGTCGAAGAACTTAATTCTTTGGCAATGGAAATGATTACTAAATTGTCAACTTGTAAGACAAAGATAGACCAGTTTAATGTTATCGCACATTTAGCCACTAAGTTTTTGTATAGTCATGATAAGTAATATGGTAGATAGATATATAAAAATAATAACTTGGAATGCTAGAAGTATTCGAAACAAATGTTTAGAATTTTTCTCCTTTTTAAATACCCATGACATTGACATAGCCTTAGTGACAGAAACCTGGCTTGACAATGATTTACATTTATCCACACCTGATTTTAAGTGCTATCGAGTTGATAGAGCTGAAAGCCAAGGTGGAGGAGTTGCAATTCTTATCCGTAAATCAATTCAACATTCGCTTTTGCCGGTCATTCGAACTCAATTGGTAGAAAATATTGGAATTGAGATCAAATTACGAAATTTTAGGACAATCAAAATATATTGTGTTTACTTTCCGGGTGGTTCAACATCTAGTTACAAAAGATTATGCTTGAATCATGACTTGAGAAAACTTTTCGCAATCAGAGGTGAATTTTTAATTGGTGGAGATTTAAACTGCAAACATAGAGACTGGGGTTGTAATAGAGCAAATTCCTACGGAAATGTTTTGTCTAATCTGTCTGCAACGTTGCCTGTATCTATTTTGTTTCCTCCTAGTCCTACTTATTTTCCTGCAAGTTCTCGTGGATGTCCAGCTGTCCTTGATATTTTTGTTACAAATATTTCTAATAAATTAACTTCACCAATTACTTTAAATGAGCTCAGCTCCGATCATAATCCTGTACTTAGTCGTCTTCTTTGGTCAGGGGAAAAAAAACCACTATATTACCAAGATCTTAAAAATGCTAACTGGTCACGTTTTCGATCAAATATGAAGAGAAAGCTTAGAAATACTTCTACCGATTTAGAAAGAGTTTTAAGGAAGGATGATGTTGACAGTATTGTTCAAAACTTTACCCAGGACATCATAAGCTCTGTTGACGAATGCGTCCCAAAAGCTGTGAAAAAAAACTGTTCTACATATCTTCCCTCTCATATTTTGGAAGTTATTAAAAATAGAAACATCCAAAAAAAAAATTGGCAAAGATACCGTCAGCCTGTTTTTCGAGATAATGTTTCATACCTAAATAGTGTTATCGCTAAAGAATTGCAAATCAAAAGAAATAATGATTGGAACAACAAATTATGTACTCTACAAAAAAACGCGAAGCCTTTTTGGAATATTGTTAAAATTGTGAAGAACAAACATAGACAGGTTCCTTTCCTAAAAACGGACACAAACACTTTTTTTACTGATTTGGAGAAAGCAAATGCACTTGCACTTAACTTCTCTAAAAATCATACGGTATCACAAAACCTTGGTAATGTTGCAACAAACCGCTTAGTAGATTATACTGTACTAAATTTAAACCATAGCACCGTCGAAATACCTGAAAATAGTTTCACAACTCCAGAGGATGTAGCAGAAATTGTTCACAATCTACAAGTCAGGAAAACAGGTGGTCTTGACCAAATTAGAAACATTTATTTAAAAAAATTACCTAAGATCGGAATTCTATTCCTTACTTTCGTAATAAATGCATGTATCAAAATGCAATACTTTCCTGATGCCTGGAAAATAGCTAAAGTTGTGCCAATTTTAAAAGCGGGCAAACCTTCGGTAAGGGCTGAAAGTTATAGGCCAATAAGTTTGCTCAGCAATATCAGCAAAGTTTATGAAAAAATAATTAAAGAAAAAATTCTTAGAATTATACAAAATGGTAGTTTATATCCAGATGAACAATTTGGTTTCAGAAGATTTCACAGCACTTCGCATCAAGTGCTCCGAATAACTAACCATGTTAAAAGTAATCGAGCTGAAGGAAGATCCACAGGAATGATCTTATTAGACATCGAAAAAGCATTTGATTCTGTCTGGCACGATGGCATGATATATAAATTGTTATCACTGAATTTTCCGTCGTATCTGTGTAAAATTGTACAAAGTTTCTTGTCAGGTAGATGTTTTAAAGTTCATGTTAATAGTGGTGTCTCTGAATTGATATGTTTTAGTTATGGTGTACCTCAAGGTTCAGTCCTTGGGCCAATTTTATATAACTTATACACATCTGACTTTCCTAAAATAATAAATTGTGAAGCAGCAATTTTTGCTGACGACACAGCCATATTCTCATCGCATGAGTTTGGTCTTAACATTGAGACGAACCTAAACAATGCGATTAGAATATTGGAACAATATTATAACCAATGGAAAATTAAATTAAATGCTGATAAGATGCAAGCCATCTTTTTCACGCGAAAAAGAAAAGCTTGTTATCTTCCAAGCAACCAATTACAAATCCTTGGAAAAGTTGTTTCTTGGGAACGTCAAGTTAAATATCTCGGCATTCACCTTGACGCCAAATTAACTTTCAACCACCATATAACCCAAACAATAAAAAAAGTTAACATAGCTATAAAAATGCTATTCCCTTTCATTAATAGAAAGTCTTTACTGTCAAACGAAAATAAAATAATAATTCTCAAAGTTATTTTTCAAGCAATTCTTTTGTATGGTTGTCCCGTTTGGAAAAATGTAGCTAAATGTCATATGAAAAAGTTGCAGATATCTCAAAATAAAATCTTAAAAATGATGCTTGACCTTCCTTGGCATCACTCGACTTCCGATCTCCATGAAAGAGCGAATGTTGAATTGATTTCGCAGAGAATTCAAAAATTAACAATTTCATTTTTAAATCGGTTAGATCTTGCTGAAAATGTTCTCATAAGCCAACTTAATAATAACTAATTGTTGTATACCTAATTGTTCAGGATAAACAACCTATGATCACATTTTCGTTTTTTTTTTTGTTTAATTGTATTTAATATTAATATTAACTTATTTATTTATTTGTTTACTTATTTACTTAGTTATTTATTATTAATTTATTTATTTATTTATTTATTTATTTATTTACTTATCTATTTATTTATTTATTTATTTATTTATTTATTTATTTATTTATTTATTTATTTATTTATTTATTTATTTAATTATTTATTTATTTATTTATTTATTTATTTGTCTATTTATTTATTAAATTGTTTATCAATTTATTTATGTATTTAGTTTTATATTATTTTTGTTTGTTAGATTATTTTTTTTTCTTTCTAAATTGTCTTAAATATATATTTATTGCTGTTAATTTAATTTTATATTTTTGTTATCTAAATGTTAATTTATTTAAATTAATTCTAAATTTATTAATTCTCTCTTCAATGTCAATTTATAGTATAAAATCTATTTTTTTTTCTCTCTAGTCATTAGTTTTAATTTATCTTAAGTAATTTAAATCTTGTAAATTTTTTTTTTTTTTTTTTCTAATGGAGGTTTTTTCGTGTTTCCTCCAAATTTATTGTTAAAATAAAAAAATGTCCTTAAAAAAGCCCTTAAAAAATAATATTCTAGTTGAAAGATATACATATTGTATCGAATCTCTTAAATGTAAAATGTGCGGTAACAATCCATTGTAATACTTATAACGAAATAAAAATCTATCTATCTATCTATATTAATACCATACACAATTTTTACCAGTTTTTTTTTTTTTTTTTTTTTAATTTTGAAGCTTTAGTAATTGAAATTTTAGACTTCATAGCTTCTATTTTAAGCAAATTACTAAATTCAAAACTTATGTATAGGTTTTCTTTCTTGTTTAGAATCCAGAGAAAATATTTATTTTAAAATTTTTCCACAAAAGCTTACGTAAATACGTAATACGTTAAGACAAATGAATACGTTCCACAATCTTTTTCTCGTCGTACTTTCCATTTCACAATGTTTGAACAAAGACGAAAGAGCTGAAGCACCTTAAAAATGTTCTCTTTTTGTCAATAGGTTTTCTTTTGTTTCAAAAAGAAATATGTGGAATGTATTTTTTTTTTAATCCAGTGTCGATTTTTTATTATTTCACTCCGAAAATCTGACATCACTAATTTTATTTCAATTCATGTTTCAAAACCCCATAATTCCCCTCCCATGGTACGTTAACTATACCCACAGTAAAATCAAAGAGGGTTAGCTGCACACCCAACCAAAACAAAAAAAAAACAAAAATCCAAGAACAAATTTTGTGATTTATATTTGCAATTTTACAAAATTGGAAACACAATGGAATTTAACTTTTTCTTAAATTTTGTATTCTTATTGTTGTAATTTTCGTGTAAATAAATAAGTATACATAGAGAGAGGTGTGTATATGGGATCGCATCAACATCATCAGTGAAACCGCACTTCCATTATCAAAAGAAAAACTTTTTGAATTTAAGTTATACGACTTGAATGACAAAAAATAACGAATGCCAGAAATGATGGAGAATTATATAATGTTGGAAGGCGTATGTGCTTTAGGGGGTACTAATTTTTTGCAATAAAAAGTTGCCAAGCAAATTGAGGTTTTGCTATATATTATAATAATGGTAATTTTGGGTTTTATGAATTTTAATCATAAGTTAATGGGTGTCGGATTAAATTTTGCAAGTTAAAAGTTTTGTGGAAATTAATTTCACAAAAAAAAATTATAATTTTACTTGAAAAGAAGAAGGGAAGCAAAGTCTGTCACAGGTCATTTTCAAATTTTTACAATTTACAAGAAGAGTTTAAAAGAATGGAATTTGTTAACTAATTAATATTAAGTTTAAAAAAGGAAGCTGTGAAACGTAGATTTTAAAATTTAACGGTGATAAATTGTCTAATATAATATGTATTTGTTTTTAATTTCCCTTAAATCAAAATTCCATATTGGAAATTGTTCGCAAGTGAATTTTATTTCAAAGTAAAAGATGTAGAACGTACATTTTGAAATTTCACATTGACATTTTTCCACTCATTTAAATATTTTCTATGCGAATCGCCGAAGGTCTAGGGTTCGATTCCCAGTCTTTGCCATCCAAAAACAGAAATATTTTTCACGGGTTACCGCCTCTTGCGAGGAATTGACAAATCCTTCAAGAGTATCTCTTGTCATGAAAAAGTGCTTCTTATCCTAGCCGTTCGAATTCGGCAGAAAATTGTAGGTCCCCTCTATTCTTGCCAATAACACGAACACAGGAATGTTTGGGAGTTGTTAGTCACTAGGCCCTGGTTCTACACGAGCTGTCGCGTCGACCAATTCATTTATTTATTTTTCTATGCGAATCCCAGCAATTTTCTTTAAGCCTGATGCTATTTTTTTGTTAAATAAAAAATTAACACGTTCCACAATCATCCACAAACCATATAAGTCTATAATATCAAAGCATTCTGACGCTGAATTTCATAATTTTGTGTTTGTCCATTTTGTGGTTGTCAAAATAAAATATAGTCTGCTTGATATCGACTTACTTTTCATGGTCTTATTTAAGTGTGAGAATAATGTAATTGAAATTCTTTCCCTTAGGCCTAAGGCTTCATTTATCATTTACATTCCTTAAAAACAAAGCCCAAAAACTTTATCCAAATGTTCATTTTAGCCACACACTTAAAAACAAAACAACTCATCTTCAAGCAAAATATTTAATTAACAGATCCCCATAGGACCAGATGATAATCCTTCTTATTTTCAAAACTATGTCAAACTATTATAATATCATCTCTTTTTATACTATTTTAGTTCCATTCACGACATATCTTTATATCGGTGTGTGGCATTGAAATTACAAATAAAAACAAATAAAAAAAATACTAAAAAACAAGAAACTTGTGTGTAACAACATGAAAATTCACTTTGGCCACAGGACTCACCCACTATAAGAGCATTAAAACTATAGAAGAAGTATAGAAAAACAAAAGTAAGAAATAATATACAAGAACTCCTTGGACTATATACATATCTACATAATTCCAAGTTGCATCTGCATTTAACTTCATTTAAAAAACGTAACCAAACCAACAAATTCTATAATGACACAAAACTCTGCACATTTCATTCTTCCCAAAGGACGAAATACACACACACACACCAATAAGACATTTAAATGCAGATATTATATGAACATTACCAGCATAGATATACATACATACACCAAACATCCTTAAGTGGATAAGTTTGCGGTTGAAATGAAAAATATAAAAAAAAACAATCCTAAAAAGACAAAATGAAAAACTTGTCGTCCTTTCAGCAAAAAAGGAACTGAAACTGAACTGGGCGCTGTGTCCCATAATGAAACTTCTGCGCATCTGGAAAACTTCGATCGCCTTAGATTCTTGTTGTTATGGTCCTTCGGGCCAACACACATTTGCCAGTTTTAAATACCAGACACATGCAAACATCATCTTTCGAGGTCCGCACATTCTGAATCCTCACTACCGCTACCGTCGCGCCACCCACCGTTGTTTGTTGTCGAGCTGCTAACTCGAGCAATACCAGATGAAGAAATTGAAACCCTCGCTTTGGCTCTTGCGATGCTTATCTCTCACACTACCAGTTGGAATTAGTTTTTCAAGGCGTCTTAAGGTGGATAGGTTGTGCATGTGAAGGATTCCCACATAACCCTTTTCAAAAATAAGTGTTTACACTATGATTACAAGTTCTGCAGTTCTTTTGGCAGTGCTGATCCTGGAACTGTAATAAAGGACGAAGCTGGTTCTTGGCAGAGTACCTATAGAGGTATAGTGGTGTAGTGGTGGGTGGCTGCGTTGGCGTAGGATGATTTGATGATAAACTCAGTTATTTAACGGGATTTTAAGTTTGCTACAAAGTGAATCGAATAAAATACAATCAGTGTCACTGGATTGAGTCCATTTTATTTATTTTGTTAATTTAACTCTGGTAAAATTGAATATTTAAATTTTTTTCACCATAAAATAATTTATAATTACATGTGGCATGATGTTGTACGCCTGAAAGATTGAAATAGCTGGGATTTCATCACCAAACCTTCCAGATATCCCAAATCTATATGCATAAAATTTAATTTTTGTCTAAATGAGGTCTATAGATTAGAAAACTATTGAATCAATCTGATTTTAAAAGTTTGTTCGTTTTAGCGCCGAGATTATTTGAGTAAAATCCTCCCACAACTACGCCCACTTTAATCATATTTTTAATTTTCTCATTATTGAGCGTTTTTAGATCGATACAATTTTTGTATTCAAACTCTTTTCAACTTAAAAAATGACATATATTACTTGTCCTACCTACTACCACGCCCACTTTTAATACATTCGAATTTTTAAGAAGGCTGAACATTTATACTAAATATCTTCTGAGTCAAAACTAAGCCATGTCTAGATATTTTTTTGGATATCCATTTTTTTACCACGCCTAATTTTCTTTAACATGAAATTCTACGTTACCTTATACATCCCTAGAAAAATTAAATTTCTTAATTAAAATCTCTTGAACCCTGAGCATGTTATGTGTACTTTTTGTTTAAAGTTCGCCCAATGCCGCTCCTATTTTTCTTATGAATTTGAAAGTTGAAATTTTGTAGTTTGGCAAATGTGCAATAGATGGCACTGTATTTAATAAATTATGATAAATTTCAAAGTTCGATAAAAAATTAATTTGTCACAGAAAAATGACATATTTTTCTAAATGTGTTCTATGTTCATATGTTCTAAAAAATATCTAATAAACTTTCTCAATCAATTGACCCAGAGTGTATGTGGTTAAGTTTTGTTTGTTTCTTTTTGTTTTTTTGAAATGCGTTTACAGAGAGAGAGAGAGAGAGGGAGTTTTTCTTCTTTGAAACCAATTTTTGGCATGAGATTTTGCTACGTGGTTTGGGGGTATAGTTGTTTTTTTTTTTCTCAGGAAAAACTTTTCCGGTTATTTCGTTTAATCATATGTTCATGTATAGTTCCTGAGTTTGCAGATGAAAAAAAAAAAAAAAAACAGAATTGCAATGCAAACAAATTGAATTTCATTTTGTTGGCAAAAAAGTTATTTTTTTTAAAGACGATTTCCGTATAGAATCTTTTAAGGACTTTTTGTTTTTTTTTTTTGTAACTTAAAACTCAGCTGAATGCAATTTTTGTATGTGCCAAGTAAATTAATGGATTTCCATCATCATCATCATTTTTACAGGACTCTTGGTGGAGATTTGCCAAATTTACTTAATTTTCAATGAGTGCCACGAGAGAATGCGACGAAGAGTAGGTATATGGTGTAAGCTGTGTGCCACTTATGTTACTATGCGGAGTCTATTTCGTTAAATGAGAAAAGTTAACTTACATAGGTTGTTTTTTTTTTTACCATGATGAGATGGGATGTGATTTAATTTTTATAAATTTACCCCTTGGGTGAATTTAGTAAATGATTGGAATGCAAATTTTTGTACATGAATTTTTTAAAATATTTTTTAACTTTGAAATGGAGTGAGTAGAGTATTTACCTCAAAGTGGTTGTTTGGAATTTATGGGGTTTCTTTTACACCATAGCTTTAGTTAGTGTATATATATATTTTGTTTTCGTAGGAGTTGTGAAAATTAAAATTTGTTGTGAAAAGGATTGCGGAACGTGTATTTCCTAGTTTAGTTTTCGGCTTAAAGTCTATTATTACCTACACATTTTTCATTCATAAAAAAAATAATTAGAGTTGGATTTTCAACTTTAAATTCCACAGTTTTTGTTCTGAAACAAAATATAGGCTATTTCTAGGCAAAAGTTTTTGTGAGTGTCTGACGGAAAAGTTTAAATTTGATGAAGAAATTATAGGTTTGATAAATTTTTGGAAAATCTCGTTTTGCTACATTACAAAAAAAAAAATCAAAAATCTCATTTTTTCTACTTTTCTTAACTGCGGATATTATTTGAATTAAAGCCTTAAATTATAATTTCGAATAATCAATTAAATTGACTAAAATATAGTCCTTACATTATGATGCTTTATTTGAGCGAATCGAATATCTCAATTTACCCTGATGTCTAGAATTTGAATAGATGGACTGATTGTGGAACGTATTTTTTTTTTTTTTCATTCCATAAGATTGTGAAGCACAAAATTTAAATTAAGTACTTTAACATGAAATGAACACACTTCCACACTTGGTGTGAAATGGAATATGTTCCACAATCATTTTAAAATAAGGTTTATCGAGTTAACACCAATAGCTTTAATGAAAAATGAATGTATTCCACAAAATTTTTCACAGCATATTTCAAATAAAAGTGAAATATTCATAGAAAATTGCCAGCGTGAAATTTTCAATTTTACATTCCACATTTTCAGGGATAAAATTTCAAGACACTTATAGTTATATGTAGGTATGGATTGAGAATATATACATATAGTATAGGTATACTGTTTTAGTTATAAAGCTTCACGTCATGTACTCAGATAAAAGTAACAAAGATTGTGTTTCAGATTCAGAGTCAGATTCATGTTTTATTTCACGAGAAATTAGGATTTAAAATAAATGCGGTGAAATGTTATAGAAGTTGAAATTTTTACGCCAACACATCTTCTTTGAATATTCCATTTGAACTCGCTTAAGGTATGGACTTATATTTTTCTACTGAGAGCTCTATGGGGAAAGTTGTATAAGCGTGGGAAAATCTATCATTTATCAATGAATTAAATTTATTTAAAAATAGAAGCTATACTATTTCCACAACAAAGTTTCTCTATGAATTCTCTATAAAAAAAAATAAAATAAAGTATTTTTACAACAAGAAATTCTCTAAATTTAGAAAATTTTACCTTAAACTTTATCAATTCCAAGAAAAATCCCATGTAGTTTGCAGCATATGTACATGAATTTCTTTCTAAGACAATATCTATGAACATATGTATATATGTATGGTTCTATGGACTGTTCCTTCTTTAAAGTCCTTAAATAACAGAATTCCCAAGAAACAGGATAGGAACACAAAAAAAAAAAAAATCAGTAAAGTACCGAAAATCGATTCCCGACAACGTGCTAAATCCACCCTAGAAACCACATCCGTAACCAAAAGCTTCCGTTTGTTTCCGACTTCTGGTTATTTTTTTTTTTCTCACAGCCGCCACCGCCGCCGCAGCAGCAGTAGTATACTACCGTTCAGAATTGCAAAAGAAAAACATGGACTTCCGCCTTCGTTTCATGGAACAAAAGGTCGATGATGACGACGTCGACACAAGAACTAAGAGGACGAGGACAACGATGGCAAGGACTCCTATGAGGAAGGACAGCGAACTTGTAATTCTTTCGTATACGTAAATTTGAGGGGGGAGGGGGAAGCTTTAAGTTTTTTTTTCAGTTTGCGGATCTTTGGATCAAGATATTTATGTTCCGTTGATATACAACACCCTAAGGGGGGATGCATATACCTAATGCACACAAACACAGGGTGTTGAAAATATTGGTTTTTGTGTGGACGTTAAATTGGGAATATATTTAGGTATTCTATATAGAAACTTGGTGGGCTATAGCTACTTATCGTATTCTCTGGTGAGAGAAAGTATTGTTTCCTTTTTAATAATTTTTTTTTGGCTTGGTTTTAAAAAGATTTAGATATTTTGTTTGTATTTAAAATCCATTTTTTATATGGACGGTCTATCAAAGTTGGAGGAGTACCCTGTAGGCAGTTTTGAGAGAAAAAAAAAATATTTTTGCATAAACGGGGTGTAAAGGAGAAGATTCTGACCGACCTAAACGAAAAAATTTAAAGAACTGAGGGCGAGGGGTATGGGTCATTTTTAGCGAATAGACGCCAATTCTCCGGCCGGGAAAATCACCAAGTTAGCCCTTCGCCTCAGAGCCTGCGTTGCTAAGATTCACAGATTCAAAAACATGATGCTAAAATTAAACCCAAAGATTGTTCCTTCCTTTTGAATTGACACTCTTTAATATATTGCCATTGTATTTATGTCATCCAAGAAAAGTATAAACCTACATTTTCAAGGACACAACAGCAGACTTTTCCATTTTCCTATACCTACATATATATAGAAAACTATTTTTCTCCCATATAATCCAGCAACTGGTACCAATATCATTCTGATGATGGTAAACTGGAAGTAATATTAATTCAAAAAGTCTTTTAGCATCAGAATGTCCTTGCGCTGTCGTCTTCAGCGCTATATACTCGCTCTTATGGTTTACAAAATTGTTTTCTAACCGACCGACAGCGACAACTGTGTTATATATGTAGATACATATAATGCTGAATGGTATTTTCAAATGGATTCATCTGCCTGCTGGCCGACTGCATTATCCTTTCCAATACTGCTAACCAGATAAGTCCTTTTTTGCAAGAGCTACAAACGATAATATGTTAATTTTTCCATTGCCATCAATTCACACTTTTATACCGTGAAACGAAAAACCTTCCTCGTTGTAGTTGAATGTCGTTTTCAAAAACTTCTACCCGAATTTGTAGTAAATCCTCTGTGAATCTAAAAACATTTAGACTTGTTCCAGATATGCCCCGAAGGGTAGGTATATCTAGTCTTGAATCTTTAATACCCCATCCTTCCCTGTTAAGATTCTATTCCATTCCAATGAATTCGCATTTTAAAGTCCTAATGGGTATTAATGGATATGTATGTATGCTTGGGTCGGGATATAAAGAAGCCAAAAGAGGGACAACGCAGAAAAAGCAGATTCAACTTTTCTTCGAAGTATTACAACAGGATATCGGATTGTGAAACGGATAACGGTCCATTTTCCAAATAATTCACAAACACATATACATATCTATAGATATACAAAGGTACTTACATACATATATATGGCAAGCAAACAAAAATGAAAATTTACTTTCGCACTTCTAAATGCAGACAGAAAAGTCAGGGATGATCTAAGGAAAAGTTGAAATTTAAAGCTGTGAAAATTAGCTTTAAAAAAAAGGGAAGTCTTACAATAGGTTAGTTGTCGAGGGTGGGGATGCAAATCTTTTAAGATTTATAAATCCCTAAAACAGTGTTTTTCTTTTGTTGAATCGATTTCGAGAGTGTCAAAACAATTAAAGATTTTTTTTTTGTGGGGAATTTGTTTGAAGATGAAATATGGCGGTTGGCATCAGGCCAACTTTCATAAGTTCGTACGGTGAAAGCTTTTCAAAGACCAAAGTTAACAAAGTAGAAAGTTCACAGTCGACTGAAAAACCCAAAAATTTAAAGCTCATAAGAATATAGCACCTGTTTATTTTTAAATTTTGAATTTCCTAAATAGCAAACTTAAAAAAATACCCAATACTTTTTTAGGTTTAATAGGTTTTATATAAAAAATCGAGCATCTCAAGCGCGTGCGAACGTGCGTGTGTGCGCTGACGCGTGCTTGCGTTTGTGCGTTGACTCGTGCGTGAGTGCGTTGGTGCGTGAGAATAGAAATAAATAAAAATATAAGATTTACTTTTTTAAATGTTTTTTATTTTATACAAGGTTGCGGCTTGTAAATACAAAAAAATGCGTGCATGCGTGCGTGCGTATTTGTGCACAAAAATTTGTATTCTAATACACAATAATTGATAAAATAGATTAAATTATATGATCAATAATTTATGGGTTTTATTTAATAGAATCGAAAATCTCAATTTACTAGGTTTTGGTTGATTTTCAGAAAATTGACATTCATTTTGCTTATTTTTTTTTGAACCATTTTAATGTTCTTCTATAGACAAAAATGGTAGATACCTTATAAACAAATCTGAATAAAAGCCACCGTAAATTTTATACAAGTATCAAGTATCAAAAATCCCCTAATTCCAATATCCTCACAAACCATTAATACTAATTCCATCTTATCTTCACATATTACTCGTTTCTCTATATATGTATTATAATTTGCTACTTAGGCAAAGAATCTTTCCACATCGTTTATTTCCACTTAGAATTCAATGGACCATCATCAAATGTCTTTCATAGATGTGAAGCAAAAAAAAAAAAATACGAAAAAGAGAGAAAAAAAGGATACCATGTGTGTTCTCTTGCTCTTCTTGTTTGCAATAGAAAAAATCTAAGAATTTCAAATATGTATAATAAAATGTGACTTGACATAAAATCTAATTGATTTAAAATTAATAATAAAATTGAATTCATGCCAGAGATGGAAGACAAAAAGGACACTGTGAAAAGTTGTTTGTATCCATTCCATCATTCAGTATGCATTCTTTGTTTCATATTCATTAGAGAAAATAATCAAATTTTGCAAACACTCTCATTCCCCTGAAACACAAAATACATCCTATATTTTCAATTTCAAATAAATACATATATGAAGATCCTTTTTGGATAGGAAAAGTCTCCTCTGAAGTCCTGAGAAAGTGGCGGAAAAAGTTGAAGAATAAAAATATCAACAACTACTACACTATACTGTTCAGTGTTCGTTCCTTGAGAACGTTTATCCTGCAATCATTGCAATGTTTTGTGTGGTTAGGCATGAAGCAAAGTGCACAGGACAAAGAAAAAAAAATACCAACAACCGAACCGGCTACTACGTGATGGCATTTTCTATTCAATAGTTTGGTTGGTGTTGCACGACAGACGATGACGACGACGACATTGTTTGTATGTATATCCGTACCGTAGGTACTCGTTTCAATGAAAAGTGGAAAATTGTTATCAACTTCATTGGAGATAGGTGTACTTCGTCGATACACACAATCCAACATATAGAACATAGGCGCACACACAAAACCTCTTGATGACATGTTCGGACTTTGGAAATCTTTCTTTGCTGTGAATTGTCTGTCTCTGGAGAATGTGGTTTTCCACAACAAGCACCCTACATACATCCTTACCGGATTTCTGAAACGTAACCAATTGATAAATCATCGGGTTTAAAGGCATTCTCAAGAGGCGCCTGCATTTCTCTTCTGTGTGCATTCGTGTTGGTTGATAGGTATAGCTTCTTAATTTGAATGGAAACAAGAAATTTCCACAATTGGGTAATGGATATCCAGGAAGGTTATTTTTTTAATGGAAAAACAGAAGAACGAAAATCCCTTTTTTCAAATAAGGATAATTGCTAAAATCAACAGACCTATTAAATTAAATTAAATTGGTCGGAGCGACAGCTCGTATAGAACCAGGGCCTAGTAACTTACAACTCTCAACCATTCCTGAATGCGATTTTCTGCCGAATCCGAACTGCTAGGGCGAGAAGCACTTTTTCATGACAAGTGATATCTACTCTTGGAGGATTTGTCAATTCCTCGCAAGAGGCTGTAACCCGTGAAAAACATTTCTGTTTTTAGGTGGCATAGACTGGGAATCGAACCCAAGACCTTCGGCTTAACAGTCCTACAGACTAACCTTTACACCTCAATCACGGGCTTTTACTTTTCTAATTGATTATAACACACAGTTTGTAAATATCCTGGGACGTTAAAATGATCACGAGTAGGTTTAAGTAAAGGATTGGCACTATGACCTTTGAAGACCATCGATTTACCACAAATCCCTTGTCTTAATCAGGAAATGCACTATTAAATTTAATATGTAAAACACTGATATAATTATAATAATAGTCTTTGGCAAATTCTTTTATTAAATTATAATAAATTAAGAGCTTTAATAAAGTATTATAAACTCATTGACTAAGCGAAAGTGGAAGTGTTAAGTTTATGTACCGGAACAGTTAAGAATAGGTCATAAAATTATTTCTGGAAAACCATTTCTTGAAATTCAAATATTCATCTCAATATGTTAATTCCTTCATTTGTTTTTCTTCTTTGTGTTTCAAGCATTTCTGCAAAAGCTTCCAATACTTCTTCGGAGGCTATTAAACTAGCAATGACAAATTTTTTCAATGAAAAAACTAAATTTCTCCATACAACAATTCAAACAAAATTCAACGAGAACAAATTAATCTTCATTGATATGTTGGATAATATATTGAATGAAAAATGGAATTTTCAACTACAAATCGATGTGAATAATGAAGGAATTCAAACGGTGGGTGATTATAATCTTTGGTTTTTGGATTCTCATGAATCTTTTCGGTAAGTTTGTTTTGTTGAAAAAAAAAAAAAAAAAAATCAATATATACAGAATTTATCATAATTTTTTTTAAGGCAACTTGTACCAATGATACGTGACCATGGAGGTGATGCTCCAATATTTTGTTTGGTCTTTTTGAAAACTTCACGAACTCCATTGAATTTGATTAAAAGACTCTTTGGTGATATGCAACCATTAATGATTGTTAATGTTAATATAGTTATAGAGGATATTGCATCTGATGAAGTTGTATTTTATACATACTTTCCATATCAAAAAACACAGTGTCATTCTACTGAACCTTTTGAACTCTTTCGGTTCGATGACAATTCTATGATGCTACCTCGGGACTTTTATCCAGCAAAAGCTGAAAATATTCATGGATGTACCCTTAAAATTGCTACACGTAATCCAACATTCTTCAGAGGTTTGCGACAATATTGTGGTTTGCTAGAAGTCGGAGGTTTAGAAATAGCGTTAATCAACGAATTGGCCATAAGGATGAATTTCAAGGTTCAACTGATAGAGAGATTTATATATGAGAAAGTCCTCTTTTTGGACAATGGAACAGCTTTCGGAACGTACAAGTTTGTAAGTAAAGTAAAATTAAGTAAAAGTATCTTTAAAAAAACTTATTAATAACAATTTTTGTAAAATTATTTATTTATTATTCAGATCCAAGAAGACAAAGCTCATATCATGGTTGGCTTCTACAAACATGGACCATTACAAGATCGCTTCGTAACTCCAAGTCAAACATATTTCTTTAGTTGGGTTGCTATAGCCCTACGGCGACCTTCATATACATTTCGGAAATTTTCGTGGCTTTTTATTCCTTTTGATGGTATAACATGGTTTTGGTACCTAGCACTATTGATTTCAGCAACAGCTGGTGTATTTATCGTCACAAAACTGTCATTTCTAGTGAAATTCCTAGACCTGCATCCGTATCGAACTAAATTAACAAATGTTGCATCAATAGCACTTGGCTTATCATTAGAATATTTGCCCTCAAGAAACTTCATAAGAATTTGTTTTATTGTTTGGAGCATGGGAACCTTAACTATTCGAGCATCATACGAAGGTAAATTATTCGATTCGTATAGAAGTTTGACAGGTGCCAAAACACCTTTGACAGTACGACAACTTTTGGCTCAAAACTACACCATCTACTCACAATTCTCTTATGCATTTGTACTCAACAAACTTGCTGGCATTGGAAGTTTTACTTATAAAAAGCTACCAATCAAAAAAGTTCTTATCAATGATACTCAAACTAATGCAGTTATTAGTTCGTTCGTTTATATGTATGAGGTGTATGAACCGAAAGAATTAGAAAAAATGATAATTGAACCTTTATTTTATGAGTATATTTGTCTATTTATGAAGAAACATTCTATTTTAGCACCAAAAGTTAATGGTATCATAATTCGAATGGAAGAAGCTGGATTATTTAATAGTTGGAGAGCACACTATGAGATTTTAAAGACCATACATTTCTCTCTTCATAAGGACAATGTACGTGAACCTGGACCGATTGGTTTGAATCAATTCAAATACACATTGCTTTTGTTTGCAGTTCTAATTAATATTTCTATTGTGGTGTTTATATTCTAATTGTATTGGGAAAAAATTAAACAAATATTTCGTGGAGTAAACTTGAGGTTTATACGTAAGTAGAGACAAAATCCTTTGGATTTATCACAATTTCTCTGAACTAGCGATTTGAAATTTAAATTAAAAATTCCTTAAGCTCGAAATTAACAAAAAAAAATAATTAAAAATTAATTTTGCACGAAGCAACCTTATAACAACGAAAAAAAGAATAAAACATTCTTCAAATCAGCAAACAGAATCCTGTTAACCACGTGTTTTGCACAATTTTTAGTTAAGGAATACTTTAACATTTTTTACACGAGATACAAATTTTATGTAATTTTTTTTTTTAATGTTGCAGCCTGTAAAAAACATTAAATCTTTAAAACGTATTTAAATAATAAAATAAAATATTATTGTTTAAATAAAATAATGTGTCCTTGCAAAGTTGTCTTGTCTGAAACTTTAACAACTTATAAACTATGTATATTCCACATTACATAATCTATAATACAAAATCGCGCTCCAGAATCTTAGTACCCCATTTGTGGGATTTTCAAAAAGCTGGGGTACCATCTGAAAGGTCATGAAATTGGGATATCTCCTATAACTGAACCAAACTATTTCACATTACATGAATATTTACATTTTACATGTTAAAATTTTTTGAAAATCCCACAAATTCATTTACTAAAGTAAAACTGTGAAAAACAACAATTACCTATCTCTTTGTAGTAGTAGATATTGTATTGATAATATTTTACTAACAAAAAATTGTGATTAACCTGGAAATTGGGGATTTTGGGTTTCAAAATTAGTTGTAATTGTTTGAAGAGTTTTGTATTGAAATAGTTTTAATACTTTACTAAAAAGGTTTTGAAATTAATCTTTAAATTCGTGGTATAGGTACTCAGGTTGATCATATTTAAGTCAACCTTTTTAATTAATAAATATTTACGATGTAAAGGCCTAATATAAAAAAAAAGTGTTTCAAAACAACTGATATCAATTTTAAGACTTCCAATAAAAAAAATTATAAAATTTCTTATCCACAACACATAGACCCACGCCTTTAATCTCTTCAAAGCCACATAAACTCTTATTCATTTATTACTCCTTGCTTTATTTGTCATCAAACCAAAAAATCCACCCAGTTGCCATATTAAAAATTAATAAAGATATTGTGAATTTGATTGAATAACCTTTTATATCATATACATCGCACATTTTACACATTGACCGCATAATGTTCTACAATACACTTTAGTGTCATTAGTCGCTAATCGTTTCAAGTCCATCATATACAACCTACCTAAATTCCCTCTTAAAATACACTTTTATATGCATATATAAATTATGCATGCAGATATTTTCGCATAAAATATCCTTAGACCCTTTATAATGTATATATCTATGTATGTATGTATGTATGTACAATAGAAATCCTTTTAGAGACTGAAAGTTAGTTGATATCAAAACCCACTTAATTTGCATATTTGAACAGGTGCCTTTCGGCTTGGACACAAAATGGCAATAATTCACATTCCCAAGGACAACCACAAATACCAAACAAAAAAAATAGAGATTTTCCCTTATATTTTTTTTCCTATGTCCTTAATCCTTTTTTTTCTTCCTCGTCCTTGATAGTGGAAATAGAAAAATTGCCAATTTATGTATCAGGATTAACAGAATGGAGAAAAAAAAAACTAAAAAACATCAGAACATCAGACACCCTCTGATAATTTTCATTCCTAAATCTTCTGCAAACAGGATATAGGTATAAAGACAGAGATATGTATGTATATTTAACAAAAAAAAAACGGATACACAACAGAACAGCGGCCATCTCCAAACGAAGGATAACAAATAACATATTTTTCCCATTAAAAACTCTCACAATAAACTTCAAATTGCACAAAAGCATACCAGTCACGATTCACGAATCGTCGTCGTCGTTCGGTCGTTGGTTGTCGGTCGCCGTCGTCGTCGTCTCGTCCTTAATGCACATCCTGCCACGGCACTTTAGACAACTGCAACTACACAAATAGCAAACTAGAAACAACTAGCTATATTGCAATTGTTTCATTTTAATGCATGGCCCCCCGATCCTATGCAAATGACTAAGGGCTCAACGATTCATTGAAGGGCCTTCAAGGATTAATATATAGAAAATGTACCACTTATTCACATGTATGTATATGTAGCTGGTTTTTGAGATAGCTAAACAATGATAAT
This sequence comes from Epistrophe eligans, assembly GCA_951394125.1. Classification (NCBI taxonomy): domain Eukaryota; kingdom Metazoa; phylum Arthropoda; class Insecta; order Diptera; family Syrphidae; genus Epistrophe; species Epistrophe eligans. Next base: position 56,268,337 of record OX596031.1, read on the forward strand.
AATTATATTTTTTTTATTTATATGTTTCATTACAATTTGATTAGAAAACTCAATTTTTGGCCAGGGCCCCTATAAGTACCTACAATGGGCCATAATTCGAATAAATTTGACTCTGGTTGTTTATTTCTTCTCCCGCTCAGTGGTGTGTGCAATTTTGTTCTGTTTTCCTAGCTTCTGTTTTTTTGTACTACTTTCCTCGTCCTCTGAAGTTGTGTTGTATATAGGATGTCAAAAAATATCCTTTCAGCGCGAAGCAGAATTTAATAATAATTCGTCATCGCATCACATATATACATACCAACATCCACACATAAACTGAGCTAAAAACTCACGAGCTGATATTGTTGGTTTGAAAAATCTAAAACCTCGCCAATGCGATTCATGTCCAATCTAGGATCAGAAGAATCTTCCGCTTGGCTTTGTTTTCCACCTCCACCTCTCTCCAATTTCCTCCTATATCTCCCTCTCTCTCTGCTACCTTTTTGAGATGATGAAACCTTTCATACAGTTGCTTTGGTCCTTTCCGCAGAAGAGTCCTGCTGTTAGGACTGCAGAGAAGTTGACTTAACTGCAATCAACTTTAATAACATCACAGAATGTCAATAAATCCTTGAAAGTATCCAATAGCTGATGATGGGGCGAAATGGTCCTTACGATGCATCAGGCTGGTGCTGCTGATGCTTCTTTCCCTTTGGCTCTTACATTTTTACATGGTTTTTGTTGCAACAAAATATATAGAGAAAGAAAGATGAACCAAAAAAACAAAAAAAAACACTAAGGATGCAATTGTGCTGCTGCATTTGTTGTTTTTATTTTGTGTTACAATTGTTCTACGATGCGATGAGAAAGTAAAGGTAATTTGAAGGATTCGTTCCTTCGTTGCCTTTGGATTGAATCTTTATACATAGATACGAGTAGGTGTACATCTATAAACCTATGTTTATTGAGCACGAAAGGCTGTTCTAGTTTTTCTTGTGATAGATATTTTCTAGCAAGCAACGTGAAAGAAGGTTTTTATGTGGCAATGAGGTAAATCGTTTGACCATTTGTTAAGGATTTGTTACTTTTTTTCTTCTTTTCGTTTTCGATCGTTTAAAGAGTGTGGATTCTGCAGTTTCTTGGTTGCCAGATGGTGTTGTTGTATAAAATTGCTTATTGCCTTTACTGCAGGTGGAAGAAGAAAAAAAAGGATTTTTTTTTAAATGTGATATCTGCTGGCACAGCAAAGTTTACAGAATTGCTTGTTTTTTCTTTTTATTTGACTGAATTTATTTACACGAAGAAGGATTATCGAATGAATATTTAAAGAACAAACAACATTGTATCTAGATATGTAGGTACATTTATATTGAAAGTGGGTTGTTAAAATGTTGGTTTATTGCATCTGTGGTATATTAATGCGGATTTTATTTAATATTTAAGCAAACAATAATATTGAGCCGTGTCAACAGAAAAAAAAAACAAATTCAGAGAAGTTGCTGGGCGGTTTATGGGAATTTAAGGAATTAAAGAAGGATTTTTTAAATTTTAATTTTAATTAATGTGGCAAATATGGAAACTGGAAAACCAGATAAATAGTTCAAGTGGTGATTTTGTGATTTTGTGTTGTGAAAGGAGAAAAAAAATTAATGTTTTGTAAATTGCTCGAAAACCGTTAATTTTTTGATTGTAGCCATTATGCTATTCTACACAAAAAAGAATACTTTTATACTTTTTTCTTAAGAGCAAAAAATTTTGAGAAAAATCTACATTATGTACATTAAAAACATAAAAATTAAACATTTTTTTTAATTTTACTTTGATCTTACACTTACTGGGTGGGTTGATTTTTTTAAAATAAATTGAAACCTATAATATAGTTTAACCTTAACATACCTACAACCTATAGTTTAAAAGTTTTTCATAAAGTGTTCGACCTTCAAAGTCACTCAAGGTTCATTTTAGTTTACTTAAATGCAAGCAAAATCTCTTCATATTTCATTTTAACTGACTTCAGGTGTCATGTTGCAATTAGGTACCTATACTTTCTTTCTAGATCATTAAATTCCATTTCTTGAAAAATTACAAAGACGACTAACCGACCCTTGCGTCCAGACACAAGAAATAAACCAAAAAAAATAATGAAATAAAATCCAAGTCCAAAATTTCTTCTTAAAACAAAATAAAAACTAAGAAAAAAAAAGTAAAACTTTTTAACGATTTATTCCTATAAACCATCACACACAAGCAAACTTCTTCAGACAAGCAAATGGTTCTCATTATCGGCACTACCCGTAAATAACTTTTAAATTACACTACTAGCACATAAAACCGTCCATTAAAATTTATTTCCCTGGGTGAAAATAATAATCGTGCACCACTAGTAACCAGAAGAAGAAAAAAAAAAAACAACAAATCCACAAGTCGCTTAAGGGTTGGTTTTAGGTTGTATTTTTACCCAAACCCCCAAATGGGAAACAAAACAACGACGACGAAAAGGAGGTATAAAAAGTTGCAACTCTGGAATGCAATCATAAAATGCGGCGCGCTTTAACATTCTTCAACAAAAGAAGATCTGAAAAATGGAAGCAAACACAAAAACTTGGATAAAGATGCAGCTAGGTACATATATACATATATGTATATAGTGAAAGTATTGCCAAAGGGTAACTAACTGCATTTTCCTTTAGGTACTGCTGATGCAACTGCATCTCTACACACAAAAACATACCTCGCAACGATGAACTTATGCAGTAATTAAGGATTTTCGGACCAAATCGAAAAAAAAAAACAAAACTTTAAAATTAAAACTATATGGCAGTCCTAAGTATAGTAATGTAGGAGGGTCCTTAAACAGATCAACAAGGGCCCCGATTTGTTTTTTTTTAAGGGCGATTTTTCGGTGCAAAGAAATTAAAAAAAAAAATAGGTACTTTATTGAAATCTTTCAGTCATATTCGAGATCTTGGAGACGACGGAAAATGTTTGTTTCACGCCATTGGTTGGGCTGAGGTCTCCAAAAAAAAAATCCGATTAGGTTCGCTTGAAAAGCGTTTATCTTGAGGTCTGAGGCTCTGTTATTTTTTCCAAGTCCAAACATTTTAAACTTGAACATCCGATTGCAATAGAACTCAAGATATACGCTTTTTAAGTGAACCTTATCAGTTTTTTGGAGACTTTTGTTTGTTGATTTTTTTAGTAAATTAAATCTCCAAAAAAATGGGCTCGGTTAAACAGCGTTTATGAGTTCTATTAACCTGATTAATAGAACCCAAGATGCACTTTTTTTAAGCGATCAATATCGGAATTTTTTTGAGACATTTTTTGTTATTTTTTTTTAAGTCTTATAAAATCTCAAAAAAAAAAATGCGTAAAGGCATACCTTGAGTTCAATTCATCGGATAGTGAAGGTTAAAGTCTTGACCTTGGGGAAAATGACAACATTATTGAGTTTAAAAAACAAAACTGTATAATTCTGAACAAAAATTAATTAATTTTCAGAATTATGACCAAACCTACTTTGAGAGCATATTTTTATAAAAAAACATAGTTTCGAACGCATTTCTTAGAGCCTTAATTTTTTGCCCTTAGGCCTTCAATAATCTCAAACACCACCCTGTTTACCAGGAAACTACAAGTTGAATTATTTTTTTTACCTCAGTGAAAGACTCAAGGATATTATGGAACAACTTCAAATGTACGAAACCCCTTTCCCTATATAAGCTTGGCTATACCTGCATTCCATTGCTTGGAATTGGTACGTTTATGATTTTTTTTTTAGTTTTCGGAATTGGTGTTCAGGGTAAAGTTGTTGCAGAAGGCTGATGGACGGTGCAGCGTTGTTGGTGGTAGGTAGGTAGGTAATATAGAGCAGCTTCTGCATGCTTAACTATTTTATGTTTGGTTGATGGATGTCAGTTGATGTAAGTAAAAAAAAATCAAGCCATAAAGTCGGGAATAGTATAGTATACTAAGGCTAAGTCCTGCATATAAGGTTTTGTAAAACGTTAAGCTAATTTTTTAAACAGAGAGGTATCAGGGCGAAAAGGACTTAATTCGGACTTTTTATTTTATTTTTGTTTTTCCTTAAAAAAATGTAATTTCAATCTTCACCTTTTCGTTTTTGCTTTGTGGTAGGTCTTCGCTTTTTCTTTTGTCTATCAAAGGAAGAGTGAAAATGAAAAAATTTTACCGTCTTTGGTTGTCAAAAAATCCGGTTACATTAACTTACTTCAATGTTAAAATCGTTTTTGAAGATATAAACTTCCGCAAGTTAGAAGTTCATCTAAATTCAATGTAAACATCATCGAAACCGAAAAACTCTACAATCATCTCAGGTTTTCTTTAATAGTTCTCGCACTATGAAATCACAAAGAATGTTCGTATAGTAGGTGCAAGGTACCCAAGAACTGGGAACCTATAATTCATTCAGTGAAAGTAGAAATCAGCGACTTTGAGAAACTCTCCAATTTTCACAGATTTGATTAAGTCTGGTTTCCTCTTTGATTCAAATAATTTTGAATAGCAAAAAAATTAGATTTGTTTCAGGTATTTATGTTTCCTAAGTCATAAGAACTTAATGTGCTGCAAAGTGAAGATACACTTCATAAAAAAATATCCTATCTATATCCTTTCAATAAAATGTGTTTATTTTTTTTTTTGCGTTCAGCTATTTTTCAGTATCTTATAAAAAAATAAACTCATTGCCGAATTTTAAATGATAATAACTTCCAGAATTGCTATCGTTCCATCATAGCTTCACCTGTGTGCTTTTAGGCATTATTTACATCTACAATCTCAACATTTATGATCCAAAATGTGTCGTGAAGAGTAAGCAAATTGAGTAAGAAATCCTCCCGCTTTTTTTTGTATTAATCTTTTCTATAAAACGTGCTATACACGCTTTGACAACGCATTATACCGTTATGTCGAACATTAAAAACAAAATTTCGTTCACAAAATTCAAGGACTGGAAACCTATAATACGCAACATGCACCTACATATGTATGTATGAATGTTACCTACAACACTGCTCGTTAAACACTCATGGCACGTAAGCTAAGAAAATAACGGAAAATTGCTATAAGGATATTTATGAAGAGAGGGCCAAGCCATCCAGAGAGAGAGAGATTCTATGCCAAAATGAATAGACAACAATGGCGAAAAAAAATAATGTAAAACGATAGGAACAAGCGTGGAAAACTGTATCATCGTTGTAAAAGGTCGTTACCTATCCTAAATTTGGAATTCATCGAAGTAAGAGAGTGGGCGGAGAAGGGGCGGTGGTGGTGATGGTGTATGCCAGTGTTGTGTATGTACATATATCGTTTGTTGTATTCGAAACACTTAACTACAGATCAGTAGGTATTCTTCCTGCATTAAAATTGTTTTCAATAAAGTTCAACAATAAAGTAAACATTAATTTTTATGCGGACGCACATGCTACAAGGAAACAGTAAAGGTCGAAAGTTTAGACATGTATGTTAAAAAAGTAAAATAAAATAAAATAAAATAAAATAAAATAAAGTAAAATAAAATAAAATAAAATAAAATAAAATAAAATAAAATAAAATAAAATAAAATAAAATAAAATAAAATAAAATAAAATAAAATAAAATAAAATAAAATAAAATAAAATAAAATAAAATAAAATAAAATAAAATAAAATAAAATAAAATAAAATAAAATAAAATAAAATAAAATAAAATAAAATAAAATAAAATAAAATAAAATAAAATAAAATAAAATAAACAAATTTAATTCAAATAAAGTAAAATTAAATTAAATCAAATTAAATACATTCGCCACAAAACTGATAAAACATTTTTCTGTTTTTTATTTTGTTTAAATTTTAATGGCTTTATTTTTTTTAACTGCCACTGTAACTCACATGTGCATCAAAAAATCTTCAGTCTATGTGACACTAAATCGTTTGAAAGATATTGCTGCCAGGATTTGTGGTAGTAATGGGTTTTTGACAAGGGCTTAGGCACGTTTAAAAAAAATAAAATTTTACGCAAAGTATGTCATTCCGTAGGTATATACAGCAAGAAATGCCATAAAAAGAAACAAAAATCGCAATCATAAACCATTCTATTTTTCAACACTAGGATACACTAGGATATTATTTGAATTTGATTGTATGGATGTTTTAGAATTAACAATTAAGGATACATCTTTACTTGGCTAAAGGATATTTAAGCAAGGCAATGATAATCATAAGGATAGGTTTACAGCTTCCTCTCGAAAAAGATAGCTTTTTATAGTTTTATTTTGTGTTTCCGAAAAACAATTTTTCAAAAACCCTCTTTCTTGAAAAAAGGAAAAAATAAAACTTTTCAAAAGTTAAGGCGAAAGCCTTAAAAAATCTTCAAAAATTATATTTTTTTTCTTTTCAAATTAATAGGAGAAATAATGTTATCTCCAAATAAAAACCGAAAACCTTTTATTGAGTTTAAGAATAAATTTTTGCTGTTTTGTAATTTTTTCGAATAAAATTACAGTTGCTCGTAATTATATAAAACTTTACCAACCTCCTTTTCTCAACCAAAAATGTCCTAGATGTTATCTTGTCGAGGAACTTCTGTAAATTCAACGAAATGAAGTTCAGAATTTTATTAGAGGATATAAGCGTTCCTGTAGTTTTTTTTTGGTTAGTTTTAGGGTGCCCATATTTTTTTTTAATAAAAAAAAATACTTAAACAAAACTATTCTATTCCAACTATTTTGAGGTCTAAGAAAAAAATTTGCAAATTTGACAGAACATACGTTTTAAAAACTTTCCTGAGAACTAAATACCTAGATAATAATAGAATAAAAGCAAATCACATTAAAGAACGAAAGGTTGTCTGGGGTTTTTAACATGTTGCATTAAACTTTATAATTATTTAGTTGGTCTTCTAAACGTTGGATTATTTTTTAAAGAGTTCAATCTTCAAGAATTAACAAAAAAAAAAAAAAAAAAAATTTTTTTTATTTTTTAAGACAAATGGTCACCCCAATTATCACATTAAATTTACCCTCCAATATAGAAAGATGGAAAATAGATATATGTACGTAGACAGAACAAGCACACAATCAAACGATGGGTCGCCTTGAATTGAAATGAAATTCCAGGACACTTTGATATATATTTTCTGAAATAATTTAGCGAGTTAATTAAAGCATTTTGAAAGAAGGCACAGAGAATATAACGATGGATGGAGTGAGAAGTGGAAGCTGGATTCCTTTGGTAGTTTGTTATTAGGTGGAATAGGTACCTACTATTTTGCAGTTGTTCATCGAAATCCAAAGAGCTCTGGTGTAATAAACATGGTCTTAATTAATTCTTCCGCTTCTATTATCTTTCCATCCACCGACACCCCTTCATCCAAGATAGAAATAAAAAGGCGGGGGGATGACTCAAGGGCCCAATCTATGTTAAACATCTTGAACCGGAAGAATGTCCCGTATTTGATTTAAATGTCCGCGTTTGTCGTTTTCTCTTAGGTTTATTATTACATATTTTTTTATATATATATTTTAGGAGAAATTCGGTTGGGAAATAATGTTGTTTCATATATAAAGCCTTGAAGTGAAATTTAATTTACGATGTCGCTTTGGTAACTTTGACTATACTTTTTTAGAAACAAGAGAGTCCCTCGCTAAAAGGCACGCTTCATCTTATACCTTCCCTTATACTGATATATATGTATATATGTATAACCTAGACCTACCCTCAGTTATAATCGAATATTCTGTTAAAAAGAACATTATTTTCCAACTAAAGCCATCACCAGGGAGCGCATACTTATACCCAAGGCCGCATCATCATAGAACCTTCCCTATACATAGGTACAATAACAAAAACAACAACAACAATAATAACGATAATAATAATAATTAGTGAAAAAGAGATTGTTTTATAATTTGTTGTTAAAGGAGTTACGAAGAGGAACTAATTTGCTAAAAGGATTCGCTTAAAACTCTTAAAGTAAACAATACCGATTTCCCTTGTGTTATGCTTAAGGAGCTTTATAGAGAGTGCTTACACTATACCACCACCATCCGTATTGGCAGCAGCTTATAATTACCAAAAACAGACCTTGTCTATTGATTTTATTTTAAATGGTTGACTAATTAAGACCAATTTGGAATTTTATGTTGTGAAATTATTTGAAAGTCATTGAAAATGTCAAATTTATATTTGAGAAGTCCTTGTTTAACTTTCGACAGGGTCCACTTTAAACTTCGAAAAAAAAAGAATGACAAATGATCCAGTAATCTTGGAATTTCGAATAAAGTTATAAAATAACTATGTAACATTTTGGAGACTTTTAGTTTTTATGTGTTAATTTGAACAAATGTCATTTAAATTCCACAGTGGTTTGGAGAGTTTTTACTTTTTTTAACAATCATTTCAATTTAAAAAGAAACAAGTGAAGAGGTCCAAGAAAATCAATTCAACAAGAAATTAACAAACATTTCTAGGGATGATTGGAGAGATTTTACGTTTGTTGGTGTTATTTCAATTTAAAAGCAGAAAATGGGAGAAAGTAAGTAAATAATGTATCTAAACTTTTCGAACAAGTTACAAATTTGTGTTTACCCATGTTTGAACAGTTTTTATTTAAAAAAAAAAAAAATTTTATTTGGGAGAAAAATTGGAGAGACAATCTAACAAAAACAAAACAAATTTATAAAAAAATAATTTATTTGTAGAAATTATCAAATATTTCTCTAGAGGTTTAGAAACAGATGTAGGTAATTGGAGATATTTAATTTCTTAAGAGATTTATTAAAAAGAAGTCAGCTAAACGGGAGAGGTTAAAAACACAGTAAATAAATCTACTACAACATAATTTGACTTTGACAAAAGTCAAAAAATATTTTTCTACATATTTTTCACAACTCTCTTCAACATAAAAGTTAACCTTGTATAGGTAAATATTGTTTATCGAAGTAATTGATAAAAATATTTGCCAAACTTCATTCTTGCTTACGATGCCTTTTTATATTACATTACCAGTTGTTGACAATGAATTAAACGTTCATTATCATATCTCCACACTCCACAGGTTTCTTGCCTAACAAATGTTCTTCCTTCAAGAGGTGGATGTGGACGACGACGAAAAAAAGTTTATCTAAATTGACAGTTTATAATGTTGAATATATTATTTAAAAACAGTTTAGGATAAGATAGATGGAGAGGATTCAGAAATAGCAAAGAACATGAAAGGGGAGGGGGGGAGTTGGTTTGGTGTAGAATGAAAAACATCAATAAATTTGTGTTGGTATAGAAATCTTCGATGAACATCAACACAACAAACCACACACATCGTTATGTTCGGGTTTTCTCCAAAAACACTTCTTACATAGTCACTTCCAAACAACAAGGTGGTGGTGATGATAGGAACACGAGTTTGTGTTTTTTTTTTTTTTGAATCCTTAGGTATTCTATTCCACGCTCCGATGGGGGATGTTAAAGTAGATTACTCGACTTTCCACATCAAATTAATGAAGAATTTATGGGAATCGTGCTTAAAATTTCCAAAGAGACCACACTCTTCCTTCCATATAGTAGGTTAGGTACTATAGAGTCCATACGATGTTAAAGCTTGAAGCTTGTCCTTATACTCAGGTATAAGGATGGTCTAACTGATGGTAGAGAGTAAAGGTAGATAGATACACCTACATTTAATGTATATATAGCTTCAGGTGTTTAATGTTGCGATGCTGTTCTTTGCTGTCAGCGTGCGTCAAGGACGAATCGAATAGAAAAATAGATACATACATATATACCTTGAATAACTCACTTGGCTACATTTTCTCGGGTTTCATGAAAAATTCAAGACGTGGTTAAAATATATAGGTAAAAGGTATACTACCTCCTACGGTACATGACATACATAGGTGTGTATGTATATACGAGTGGTAAGTTTCGACGAATTTTGATGGTGTCATTCTTGGGGTTCCTTATCGGCTTTGACAGGTTGTTATTGTGAGCTACTATATGTTGCTGATCGTTAGATTATATTGCTGTTAACAAGTGAGAACGAACGACTAAAAGAGCTAACACAAAGTGTTATGGATTCTTATTATTTTTTTTTTATTTTTTTGTCAAATCGATGGCCTTGAACTTAATATGTAGGAAAAGTATAATAGGAAATGCGTATTAAAAATATATAGGGAGACGTTTGTGTTAATCGAATATATTATATATGAATATATACTTCGGAATTGGTTTGATAATAAGCCAGAGTATGGGTTTATTTAAGGCACAGCCCAAGTCATGACCATTGGCGTCGGAAAGAATATATACACTAATGCCTTCTTTGAAATAACTTAATATAATGACTTAAAAAATTCAAATTTTTCAAAACTTAAAAATATTTTTTTTTTTTTTTAATTTTTGAAAAGCATCTGGTACATTTTTAAAAATGGTCATTTACATATATGCTTTTTTATTTGGCATTTGAGTGCATCTGGCACAGTTTTGGTCTCTGCAAATCAGCGTTACCGATGTAACACAATCGTGCTTTTTATCCTCGTGGAACAAAGGCACAACAAAATTTAAAATAACACTCTTTTCTTATTAGGTACCAGATGGCGTAAAAATTGTCTAAAATTTATATTTTTTGACAATACACAAATAGAAGACCAAATTATGTATTTTAATTTTTTTTTGTGAAACACCTAGTAATAATATCGAATTATAGTTTTTTGTTCACAAAATAGAAGAAAATTCATATGGCATGAAAATGGCACTGTTTTTCAAAAATATCTGGCACTTTAATTTAGTTTTTGGAGACAACGCTGTTTCCACTTCTTTTATATATATACATATATGTTTTTTTATTATCAGGAAGTTTTTGAATACATGTGTAGCTGACATTTATCAATTTTAAAAAAGTGTCAGATAAAAATGGAGTCCTAAACATATGAATTTTCAAAAAATCAGTCTTTTTTTAATTTTTTTCTGTATCTGGTAAAAATTTTGCTCTGTTGGATACATATTTCACATTACTGATTGAAAATATGTATACAGTATTTTCATTAATTCCTTAAATCAAAAAAAAAAAGAAATCTTCAGTTTCAAACAATATCCATGAAGTGGTTTGGTTTTTATTTTGAAAACGTCCGAAGCAGATGCCTCTTAAAAAATATCAGTATGATTTTCCGTATTCCAACTTATACTCAAAAGTTCAATTGAGTACAAAAATACCTCAGATAACAGAGAGACTACTAAACATTGTCAAAACCATTCAAAACGATTTGTCGTATATATTAACAATTTATTTGTAATAAGTGTCATCCACATGGAAATTTCAATTTATTCCTTTATCAGTACACAAATCCAATTTGAAACCAATGGTTTCTTTATCAAAAATTTGTGTTTTCCAAAACTAACAATAATTTAGTTTCTATTCAGAAAACTAGCCTCAACTATCATCTCCAAAAAACCTTGTTATTTGATTTTTTTTTATTTTAGTTTACGAGTCATTCTATCGATCATACTGACAATAAAGGAATTTTATTGGAAATCTGAGTGATGACATTTATTTAGAGCCTGTGATGTAGATACATATATACTTGATGTCTATCAAACCGTTTTCTGAAATAGTGTTGTTGGAGTAGGAAGGAGAGCAGAGGGGATTTATAGGAAAAAAGAATGCTCCACTTACTGCCTGATGGCGATAGCGGAACGCTTTTCATCAAACAAAACTCGAAATTGCCAATTAAATTCAACTTACCAATCCCCCCTTTATCACTTGACACATACGACAAGCCACATGGAAATGTGGATACATCTATCTATCTATCCATCCATTCATTCATCCATCTATCTATACATTCAGATACACTGACATCTATACAAAACCGACATTGTATATGTATGCAGGTTAAGCCCAAGAGGCGCCCTCTGTGTGACATAATGTTGAATGTCGGTCGGTTGGTTTGTCAGTAATCGGTGAAAGGATATAGGTAGATATATGTCCTTGTGACCCAGAAAACAAGCAACAGTATCAAAAAGATGATTTTTCACAAAAATAAACACAATCGTTATGATTTCCAATCATAAAACCAAATGCAATGCGGCGATGGATGATACTAAGGGGAGAGAGGGTGGCAGAATGTGGTACATATGTATATAAAATCTGAAATGCATTTTACGTATTGAATACCGACTGTAAAGGGATTTTGGCAAGATTTCAGAGAATAATCATTCAAAGGGTGTTTCTTTTTGTCAGCAAGTATACTATCGATAACATTTGTGACAGCGACAACTGTCAAATTAACTGTCATTTGATATGATGCAAATGTCAAAGTGACATTTCTGTTAATTGCAATTTGATCAGTGACAATTGTAAATTTTAAGTGTAGACTTTATTTTAACGTTTATGAATTTAACTTTAAAATCATAACTCACTTCACCAAGAAATTGGATAGACAATTTTTTCGTGGAAAGATGAAGATAGTTAAGATTTTAAAGTGTAGAATTTCCAACAAATACTTTAGCTTTTTAAGTGTTGACTTCCCAACAAATATTTTAGCATCAATGAAAAATTGGAGAGTCAATTTTTTGGTAGAAAATTTAAGTTAGTCAAAATTTTTAAGTGTAGACTTTAGCGTCGATGAAAAAATTGAGAGATACATTTTTTTGGTGGAAAGATAAATGAGTTGGGATTTTTAAGTGTAGACTTCCCAAAAAATATTTAAGCGTCAATGAAAAATTGGAGAGATAATTTTTTTGTTGGAAAAATGAAGTGAGTTAGGATTTATAGGTGTAGACTTCCCAACAAATATTTGAGAGTCTATGAAAAATTGGAGGCAGTTAACTTTTTGATGGAAAAATAAAGTGAGTTAGGATTTTTAAGTGTAGACTTTCCAACAAATATTTTAGTATCTATGAAAAATTAGAAAGACAATTTTTCAGTAAAAATAAAGTGAGAGCAGTTAAATTTAGATAAACCTGGATTTATTTTGACATTTCCTATTCGTAACCGGCGGCGGCGGTGCGGTGTTCTCCGATGTTTTCATATTACATATGTTATTTTCTATATTTTGTGCTAAGACATGTGTAGAATGCTTTTCTGTATATTTTGACAGGTATACATTAACAAATATTACGAAAAATTTAAAGAAATGTCGCTGATGACTTCCGACTTCTGACAAAACTCGTCAAAGCATTTCCGTTTATTTCATTTTCACTTATTTGAAAAAAAAACACCCTTCAATTTGCCAAAACGATGTCTATGTTTTTGTTTCTTTTTTTTAATTTTTTCAATTGAGGGGATAGATGCAATATACTGAGGGCAAAAGGAAAAACATGAGGTCGTCTCCCTGTTTACCCATCATACCTATAAACCAGAGAAACATTGTTGGCGGCACACATGTCACAGTTGGAAAAATTTTGTTTGATGTAACGAAAACGATGAAACGATGTAAATGATTGATTTTCAGATAATTTTCCGATGACCTAGATGCAAAAATTGTATAAGGTTATAATATTATCTACGGGGGTATTTATTCTTGAATAAATTTTATTTTATATATTTTTTTTTTTGGCAAACGTTTTCATCGTAAAAAAATACAAAGGTAATAATAAAGATGTTATATGATGGGGTTAAATTGATGGATACTAAATTGAAGCTACATATTGCAACCCACCATCAGAAAGTCATGTTTGACTAACCGAGTTATACTTTGGATTTTTCATATAAAATATTTGCAATTTTAATATCTACCCATATTCATTTAACTACGAAATGGTTATAATTATATTGAGGTTATGTACCTCAAATACAAATTTGTCTTTATTGAAAAGTCGCAATTTGAAATTCATGAAGTTATAATAAAACATCTACTCGAAGTACACTTTTTGGGTCAAATTAGTTTGTTGTTGAGAGAATTGGACTAAATTTGACCTATTTTTTTTTTTAGCTTTTTTCATTACGGCTCTCAATTTTTTAATTGATAAAATTTATCAATTATATAAATTGATAATTGACAATCGCAATAGGGATGATACATTTTTGACGAGATGTTCGATGCGAAAGATCAAAACATTCGATATAACTTAACACCACTAATTCCGCAGTCCCTCTTCAAGTTCATTAAAACTTATTTTGACAAAGTATATTTACTATACCTATCCACATGCACCCACATACCTAATTCTCGTTACATTCTTGCACAAAAACGTGCTCATACTGCCATTCCGCCATCAACATCATTCCATAATTATATTTGTCGTGTGGCAGAGTAGCTGATTATATCGTTCACCTGGGGGATGCAAAATATAATTCACAAAATCATAAGCAAGCACATCAAGTCTGTAATAATAGTCCAAACAAAAAAAAGAAAATATAAAATGTAATTTCAAAAATTGTTTCCACCCGCTTGCACGTATGGTTATTTATTTTTTTTTTTTGTGGATACTCGCATTTTCTGGGTAAATCCAGTTGAAAAGTTATTTCCTACGTGATTTCAACGTGGCCCGGTGGCTCCATCATCTTCCATGAGTGTAGAGTTGTTATCCGTATCCGCCATTTCACTTTGTGTCTCTCTTTTTAATTTTCTGTCTCTCTCTCTCTCTCTCTCTGATGGTAGGTGGCCATGTTGTCGAAAATCGTTTTGAAAATTCAAAAGTCACGAACCGGAACAGAGCACATAGTTTGTTCTCAATGAGTCACGGTGGGAACGCAGTTGTAGCACGGCGGAATAATATAACAACGAGAGACTCTTGCTGCTGCATTCAAGATACCGCAACAAAAACTAGGTGTTCTCCTCGTTTTGATGGCTTTGGCGGAACTTTAGACTCTCCTCTGGCATCCCAGGAAACGTTGATTTCCTTCGTTAATGGGTCATGTGCGGCGGTCTCTCACAGAGCATTGCATTGCCGCACACACTAATTTCGAGAATATTTGGGTCAATGATTTTAACCAAAATACAAAAAAGAAGCTCTTGCCTACTCCCCATACTCACATGCACCGAGTTGAATGTGAAGTTTACCTGGTTTCCGGTGGTCCAATCAACGGACTACTGATAAGTAAGCTTCTTGTTCCCAAAGATACACAAAACCAAACAGAAAAGAGTAATCCTTAAATAGCGGACCAACTCGTAGAATGCGGATTCAAATAAAGTTTAACTGGGATACACTCTGACTCTTGTCTTTTCTCGACTTCCTCTGTTTGGGCCATGTTGCTGTTGATATTGCTATATGTCGCTCTGATGTTGTTTGTGTTTATAGTGGTAGCGAATACAGACAGACGGATATTTAAGTACCCATTTGGGTGAATACTTAAGTTGATGGCTCGAGGATGGCATAGATATCCTTGCCGCTTCGTTTGGGGCTCGACGACGACGACGACGTTCGTTGCTGCCCCGAAAAACTTTTTGCGGACCGGTACATCTTACTCGGTTTTATGGCCCAGCTGGGATAATATGATGAGCAGAGGATGTTTGATGATATGATGGTCTTGAAGAAAGCTACTTGGGAAATTGAGGGGAAGAAAAAGTATGACTTTCATATTGGAGGGAAGTTGAGGGAGAACAAGAATAAGAACAAGATGATTTCATATCAACAAACATTTTGCCATTCCCACATTCCCCAAAGATTCAGCTTGAGAGCGAGAGAGAGAGAGAGTGAGATAAAGAAGGGAGAGTTAAAATGTGTCTTTGGCAACACATGGTGAGACGATAAAACCAAATGCAGGCGATGTGGTTTGCCTTTGGTTATCTTATTAAATTTGTTCCAATAGATGTGTTTGATGGTAGAAGTTTATCCCTAAGGAAATAGGTGAAGATATGGTTTAAGATGAAAAGCATACAGCAGAGGGTTTTTGATAAGGGAAATATACATACATACGTACATATATCGAAAAACCTACTCGTATATATGTAGAAATTAGAGGACTTTAAGAAATTTGGCTGAATTTAAATAATGCAAGAGCAAAATGGCGCTTGCACAAATGTATGTTTCTAGGGAAAACCTTATTCGATTGGAGCTGATGACGTATGGACTTAAAATTATTCAAATTTTAAACGGTTATTAGTTCCGCATACGCCCAAGTGACCCAATGCAAGACTTTATAAAATCAGGGAACTTGTTTCATATAAGATTAGATATTGGAGGTTAAATTTTCCTCTTATTACTGAATTGCCAAAAAAGTCCAACAATTAACAACTGAGAATAATTGTTTTGAAACACCTATTCATGTCAACTTTTAAAATAAAAATCTTAAAAAATACTTTGTCAGGTTTTTTTGTCAATTAAGTTTCTTTCAAAAAAGAAATGTATCAGTTTTGGCCCATATTAATAAAGAAATATTTAAAATGAGGAAATGCAAATATTATTTTGAAAGCTACATAATGTATAATATGTACATAGGTATTTGTTTGGTAATCAAATTATTTCATCAAATAAATTAACAAGTTTTACAGTTTGCGTAAATAAGATTTTTTTTTTATTAAAATTTACTTGTCAAACATTGTCGTACCCATTAACGTAATTCACCACAAATTAACACTTTCTTGACAACAATTTGACTAAAGATCTGCAAAAAAATCGCCAACAACCTTATCTCCTTAACCTTGAAATGAGTGTGAAATGCCTAACATTTTATTTTACTATTTGTATTTTTATTATCAAAGATTTGGATTCCAAAATTTTCCATTGAAAACCTAAGAAATCAAAAAATAAATCAAATTCTAATTTGATTTCGAATTGTAAATAGATTGTGATAGATTTTCCAAAATTTGAATAGAAAAACAAGGAATTACAAAGAAAAACCAAACTCATACTCCTCACAATCACAACCTATACCTATATTGATGAATAATTGTATTATCATCATCCTCATTCTGAATGTTGTTTTTGTATATTTTGTGTTAGCTATGAGGATGAAGACGAAAGTGACGAAAAAGGTTTTATATAATTCGAGAATAGTCTATATTTCTATTTCCAAGCAAAAGCAAAAGTAGATCCGTCCTGTTCGTCATGCATTTAAAATGTAATTTCTTGAGTTTAATTTATGCAAAGTCGTTAAAAGCAGCAACTAAACTTGTAAATGCGAAAACAACCGCAAAGGGATTCTTGCAGCTATGCGAATTCTGTTTCTTTAGTTAGGAAGCAGTTTGGTACCTCCCTGGAGCCAGCCAAGCTCCGAGTGTATATGTATACACTTCTCCTTTGATTGTTCTTTTCTTGTATAGCTGGCATATATTTACACCACGAGACGAGCGAGCTGGCACAATTGTCAGAGGGCGGGCGGTTGGTTGTGTTTCAGATGATCAGAGTTGAGTTTGTTTTGTTTTGTGTGTGTAATTTTTTTTTCGACAAGGATTACACCAGAAACAGGAGCGATGAAATACAAAGAAAAAGAAAAAAAACCAACAAATCGTGCTTCTTATGTGGCAGCATCAGGATATTTTCAGCAAAAAGCTAAGTGTGCGCGCGGATCCTTTACACAATTTAGAGTTAGAGTCGGTGATGCGAGTGGTGTTGGATGTTGTTTGTTTATTTCTTCTCTTGGTTAAAGATTTGCATGCTAAAAAGTTTTTCAGTTGCATATTATACCTCTAACTAGAGTTTGGAGCGCAATCGTGTAATCCAAGCCAAAAGCATTGCCAATGAGATTCTAATTGGTTTGAAAGTTGAGTCTTATGGAGATTTGGTTTTTGTTGTGAAATTGTTAAAATATTTACCAATTGAAAGACGGATTTACTCGGGGGAAGGTTAAGAAGATGGAAAAGTTTGTAATTACTTGTTAGGAAAGTAGGTCATCCAGTGTAGTTGGTATAAGTGGTTGGGAAAAGCGGATGGTTTCATCTAAAGAACGATTTTTTTAAATCTTCGATTTTTCTAATTTAATATTAAAAGGAAACCAAATTTTTTCGTTTTTAGATTTTTTTAGTTTTTGACGCCCCCGTATTTTTTAAAACAAATGTTTTCCATACTCGAAATCATGTGCTTAGTTTACTTACCATTGACTATTTTGAAAAGTCCTCAAACATAGCTTTGTTAAGACCCTTGGAAGGTATCATTATTCGAAAATGAGGAAATGAACCCAATAGGCCCAAAATTTAGGATTGTTGGATAATTTTGTTTGGTCTTTAACATTTGTTATAAAAAGAACTCAACTGTACCTAAAGTTAAAATACAAAATAACAAAAATTAATTGACTTACCAATTTCATATTTTTTTTAATCAAAAATCTTTATGATGATTTCCGCTTATAAAACCACAATCACTGAAATAATTTAAATTTAATGTAATTTTAGAGAAAATTAAAAAACGATTAAAATTAATTTACGAGAAATAGAACCGCACAAATAAATTTGCATTTATTTTTATTTTAACCGATGATCGATCGATCATTTTCAAGAGAACATATTAAAAACGTTTTTTTTTACCTAAGAAATTTTAAAAAATAATTTCCGAACTAACGACACTTTTCAAACACCGACGATACACCCTACGACGACGCGACGATAAACAAGAATGAACACGATCGAATTTTTATTTCACAAAAATAAAAAAAAATTTTTATCGGACCGAAACATTTATTTCGTATTTTTTCAAACCGAATTTAAAAAATTTACACTTTAAATAATTTTTCGAGCTAACCACAATAATCAAACACCGGCGTTATACCCTACAACGCGACGTGCGTCGCGTGGACCACACGAAAATAATCGACTTCATCACCACAAAACATGAACAAACATGATCGAATTTTAATTTCACAAAACTGGTCAATTCTTCACAATAACCAAACACCGGCGTTATACCCTACGACGCAACCACAAACAAGAACGAACACGATCGAATTTTAATATCACAAAAAAAAATTATTTTCTTCAGACCGAATTAATATACTTTTAATTACGCACTGAAAATATTTATTAATGTTATTTTGTATTTTTTCAATCGAATTTAAAAAATTTATACTCCAAATAATTTTTTTTCACAGCGATCTAATTAACAACGCGCAGCGCAATGCACTTCTTTCTTTACACAGAGAACAATTAAGAACTATCAAGTATCGAGTCAAAAGACAATTGACGATGACGAAGTAAAAATTATTTTCTCAGAGAGGAACGAGTATAATGCCGAAGAATATGCAATGGTTTTTTACAATAATTAGATAAAATGTTTTGTTCTATGAAAATTTTCACTTGTGTAAATGTATGTGTCTGTTACATTGTTCCTACAATTGAATTATTGTCTTTTTCAGTTCGGAGCGTTCCATTCCTATTGAATATGGAAAATTTGGAATAGAATAAAGGAATAAAAATTACATATTCCATTGGATTGGAATGAGCACTCCCAAAATCAAACCAAAAACATCGTTGGATTCTCAATGCCGTTTGTTGATGATTGATAAATAACAATAATAATTATAAAATAATTTTAAAATCTTTTTTATTTTGTCTATTTTGATTATGTATGCACACTTTTTTTTTTAAATAAAATTGTTGTAAATTTTCAAATCGATAAAAAATTTCAAACTAAAAATTAGAAATAAATTCATTGGTTAAAGGCTCTCCCAATCCGAAACCATCGCGAAACATTCGGAACGAGGACGAAACTTTTGGGTGTCAATATATTTTACATGAGGGTTCTCTTATTTACCGCCTTGGAAATATATTTTGACAAGTAAAAGTTTCGTCGCCGTTCCGAATGTTTCGTGTTGGTTTGGGAGAACTTTAAAAAATAAATATTTAGGCCGTGTGTGAATTGATTAAAATTTTGACGTTTCCACTTATATATCACCTCATAAGTGTCAAAAATTAAACTTTGGATAAAATTTAACCCAATTTTAATCTGGGTCGCACACATGACTTTAATTTAAAAAATAGAAAAAGAAATAGAAAACCTTTTTGAAATGAATTTAAAAAATATAAACAATTTGTACTAGCCCCAACTTTTGAAAAATTTTATTTTTTAATTGAAGAATCTTCTTCTGAAATTTTTGGGTTCAGATTTTCCTTTATTAATACATAATTATGACTATAGCCTTTTTTTTTTAATTTTTAATCGGTATTTAAAAAAATATACAGACATCAGTTATGACATTACTGATGTTTTCCGAAATTTACCACAGTTGAGGTGAAAATTAAATTTTCTCTTCATTCGAATACCTAACTGATGCAATTAGCTATCTTTACGTCATAGCTATATAAAACATGTGATAAAAAGAAAATACCCCTCTCATCCAACTTAATCATCTGTTTTATTACATGAAACAAATATGTACGTTCCACTACTATCAGTACCTCAGGCAGAGTTGAATGGGGTGTGATTTAAATGTCAACAACAATCACAACACTTAATCCCACCTCCGATTTTTTGCTTAGCTCTAACAAAAAATTAAAAAGAAAAATTTGCGCTCCATAAATTATAATATCACAACTCACAAGAAATCAGAGAAACACACTTCTTATAGATATATGTAACTACAGGTATTATCATAAGCCGACCAAGTCAAGTCTCAATTATCTTATTCCACACAAATCTCTTCGTCTTCGTGACATGTGAAATCGTCTTCGATATGACGACAAACACTCTTCCTGGCTGTATAATCTCCTCCCTCTCGAGTGTATAACAATTTAGCTTCTATAAAGCCCCACCTGTCCCTTAGCTAACAAGATCAAAAGCAAATAAGAGCTCGCTCTCATAAAACTTAAGCCGATCATTTGAAAGGCAGTCAAAGTCTGATGGTCCAGTTTCTAGATCAGACAGTCGGAAGCGTGCGTTTAAGAGACAACAAGTTCACTTCTCTCCTTTATCAGTGTAGAATTGCATAAGCTGGAGACGCGATGACAGATTCACGTCAAAGTAAGACGACAACCCCGTCTATAACTGTCACATCGGAAAAATGTGATGAAGAGGCAGCCCGTGAGCCTCTGCAGCCCAAGTTTACCCTCGGAAAAAGTTCGACGACCAGTGACCTAGGTGCTCGGGCGGGCAAATTTATTCGAGGCCTTCTGCCAATCTTTAATTGGATCTGTCAATATGACACCGAGTGTGCCATTAATGATTTTATAGCCGGAATAACTCTTGGCTTAACTATCATTCCCGAGAGTATTGCATGTGCCCTGCTGGCTGGGCTTCCAGCTCATTATGGACTTTGTTCGGCGTTTTTAGGTGAGTATCATCACAAAAAATCCTGAAGAAGATCACTCTGTATGTCAGCTGGTTTTCTGTCCACAACAGGTTCGTTTGTTTACCTGTTCTTTGGCTCAATTGACAAGGTCATCGTGGGACCAACCAGCTTGGTTGCCCTTGTCAGCGTTCAATTCACCATGGGCAAGCCAATTGAGTTCGCTGTGGTGTTGACATTCCTGGCTGGCATCGTGCAGCTGTTAATGGGAAGCCTGGTGAGTCAAATTTCCATTTTTTTTTTTATTGATTTCATATCCATCACTCACTATCTCGCCAAAGTTTGTTTTTTTATGGCGATGCGTGATAAGTGCCGTCAATTGGGATGCTAATTAGAATCTAACTGGAAGGGTAAACATTTCGAGACAGGTAGAGATCATTTTGTTTTTGCTTCATTCTTTTATTTTGACAAATCGATGTTTTGATTTGTGTGTGTGCTTGCTATGAGGAAAACCCTTGAGATTCGTTTTCTTCGTGCGACAGAAATCTGAGTATCATGTGGCGTCTAAGTGGGCAAATTAATAAAGATAAAAAAAAATAACTAAACGAACGATATGACAAGTTCAATTAGAACACGAATTAGATGGTGGGTATGAGTTTTTTTTTTTCTGTCGTTACTTCAACTGGAAATTATGGTTATGGTTAGCTGGTGAATATTAGCTACATAATAATTTAAGATTGGTTTATCAAATAAAGAATTTTTTTATTTCGATTTATAGAACGAAGGTTGTTGTTGGTTTATCTTTATAATCAGCGGTTTCTTTCGAATTGACATGAGGCAGGAATCTTTATTGAGGAGATTATTCTGATGAAATTGTTCTTTCATTTATAGACTTGTAATAAAGGTACATACATATGTAGGACAAGTAGCAAATATAGAATTTAGGGCAAAGTTTTACATTCGGAAAATAATTTTACTTTTAGTATTTTTATAGAATTTCCGAGAGGAGAAATAGGATTTTCTTTTAAAAGCTCTTTCAAAGTTCTTAAAAAAGCTCTGTAAAAGCTCCACTTTATAAAATTGAAAAAAAAAAACGTGGTTTGATTATATTATTGATGGATATTATGAATAACCCCCGAAAAGGAAAGTATTATAAAGTTCTTTATAAATCATATTTACTGGGTTCTAAAAAAAAGCTCCTTGATTTGATTTCAGAATCAATAGAGAGTTCTTTGAGATTACCTTATTTTTCGCTCAACACTATTTAAAAATGTGTTCTTTAAAATTTCTCTTTAAATGTTACTTTGATGTACCTACTCTTAAAAAATTCTATTCAATTTGAATTATATGAGCAAGTTTGCACGCTCCAATCGCGTATTTTCATATCGGTTCATACTTTTACAATAGTTATCCAAAGAATATAAATGCGATATCAACTGTTACTCATGTTTAAAAACAAAACAAAAAGATTGTGAATGTGCAGTTTTAAGTCAGACCGTCCGGAGTGTTCGCTTAAGAGTTCGACAAGTTCACTGCGCTCTTATGAAAAGTATTGCAATATCTGGCGATTCGATGATCGACTCCTGTCAAAATGAGACATCTCCATCGATAATAATTATCACATTGAAAAAAGATGCCGAAGAGTTATTCGCTCGGGAGCCCCTGCAACCTAAGATTATTCTCGGGAAGAGTATTACCAATGACTTTGGTGGTCGGGCGGGCAATATGTTTCGCGGCTTTCTGCCAATCCTCACTTGGATCAGACATTATGATTCTTCTGGCTGGACTTCCAGCGCATTATGGACTTTGTTCGGCATTTTTAGGTGAGTTCCATCACGAATCATCCAGAGATTATTCTGAATCCTATGGGACATCTCTGCCCAATAGGTTCGTTTGTTTACCTCTTCTTCGGTTCAATTGACAAGGTCATCGTTGGGCCGTCTAGCTTGGTTGCCCTTGTGAGCGTGCAGTTCACGATGGGTAAACCAATTGAGTTCGCTGTGCTGTTAACATTTCTCTCTGGCGCATTGTGCAACTATTTATGGGAACCTTGAAATTAGGTGAGTCAAGTTTAAAAGTTTGTTTTGATTGATTTCTATGCCATCACTTATACTGTCTTGCTAAAATGTATATGTTAATTCTTGATAACTGGGGTGCTAATTAGGAGAGCTAACAACTAGAAGAGTAATAGTTCCGAGACAAGTTCAGAGAACATTTTTTGTTTTGACAAATTGTCAGAGAGGAGGTCTTGACGATGGTAATTTGTGAATGAAATCTGAGAAGCATGTGGTGTCTAAGTGGGCAAATTAATAAAAAAAAAATAATACTTTTAAATGAACATGACAAGTTCAATTAGAGCACGAGCTAAAAAAAGAATATATGATTTTTTTTTGTGGTTAGTTATCCAGACTTGTGGATTTTTGGTTAGCGGGTTAATATTAGCAACGTTACATTCGTTTAGTCAATTTAAGTTTAATTTAAAAAAAAAATACCTTACATTTTTTTGTTGATATAAAACGAAATTTTGTGGTTTTATAATCAACCAGCAATTTCTTTGGATTTGCAATCATGTTGTGGTTATCTTAACTGAGGAATATATTTGTGGCGCTTGTTTTTTTTTTTTAAATAACCCCTGGTAACCGGTACTTGACAAGTTATCATTACCACTCCTAAGAATGAACTCAAATAAACAAATGGATTATAGGTGATGTCTTGAATATTTAGTAAATTTGTCATGAAACCAAAAAAAAAAATGTCACGCTTATTTTTTTTTAAATAACCAACAAAAAAAAAAACTCAAAACACAAAAAGGAAATAGTGAATAAGTGTCGTAAATTTATCGTAAAATTTTTTTTTAATAACACAAAAAGGGAAAAATTATCTCAAAATAGCAAAAGGAATGTGTAAATAACTGTCGTAAATCTGTCGTAAAATGTTCGTAAATTTGTGGTCTTTGCAAATTTCACAGTTAAGTCAGCATTATTACTCCCCTCACCCAAAAAATGGGTTAAATGAACTCAAAGTAATAAAAAGGAATATAATTAAAAATTGTCGTAAAATGGTCGTAAACGAAAAAAATGTTAGCAAATTTGTCGCGCTTTTTTTTAAACAACCCAAAAAGGGACAAATGATCTCAAAATAGCAAAGGTAATGTGCAAATAACCGTCGTAAATTTGTCGTAAAATTTTCGAAAATTCTTGCTCTTTGCAAACTTTACAGTTAAGTCAGCATTATCACTCCCCTCACCCAAAAAAGTTAAATGAACTCAAAGCAATAAAAAGGAATGTATAAATAATTGTCGTAAAATGGTCGTAAACGAAAAAAGTAAGCATATCAGTTAAATTTATTTTTAAGAAAACAAGCGCGAAAATTTTTTCTTTCACGAAAAATTCAGGTCATATTTTGAAAAAAAGCTTTTATAGATATTTTTTTTAATTCTTTTTCTTTTGTAATTTTTAACTTATCTTGATTTTTTTTTTGTTTCATTCTTTTTTAGGTTTTCTATTTGAATTCATTTCAATGCCTGTAATAAAGGCCTTCTCAACAGCAACTGCCATTCTTGTAATCGAATCACAACTCAAAGTAATGCTGGGCATTAAATATCTTGCAGCTGGATTTGTTGAATCTCTTAAAACTCTAAGTTTTCGTTTAGATGAATCCAATTTAGGTGATTTACTAATGGGTTTATCAGCTATAATATTTCTAGTCTTCTTTGAGGTAATACTAATTTTTTTTTTTTAATTTTCTTCACTTAAACAAAAATATTCATACTATAAAATGTTTTAAAGTAGTTCCTCGGGAGATTAGCCGATCGTCCAAATCAATCGAAGGCTAAAAAAATCATCTACAAGTACTTGTCATTTTCAAGAAATACCTTAATTGTGTTCATAACAGCAATAATAACTTTGGTATGGATGAATCAATTACCATCAGATGCAAACACGAAGACCTCAATACCATATGCCTTGAGTAAGACTGCAATGGCAGGTCTGCCGAATTTTACCTTTCCAGCTATGAAAATTGTTACTCCAGAGAAGACATTTTATTTTATGGACATAATTGCCGAGTTGAATCTTGGCATAGTAGTTATACCTATTGTTGGGATTTTAACAAATATTTCAATTGGAAAACTGAGTAAGTTTCAGAGTAAAGGCTTTACTTGGAAAACAAAACTTAAGGATTTTTTTATTTTTTTTAGCTCCTAAGTGTAGAGCCAGTGCTAATCAAGAACTTTTTACCCTTGGACTATGTAATGTGATAGGATCAACTGTTCAATCGATGCCAATTTCAGGAGCTTTTACACGCTATGCCATTAGCTCTGCTTGTGGTCTGAAGACACCCATGGCAAATTTATATTCAGGTATTCAACTTTTATGGGAAGAAAAAAACTATCGGAAGTCTTAATACTTTGATTTTTTTCAGGCATAATTGTCCTGCTAGCACTTGGTTTCCTTAGTCCCTATCTCAATTATATTCCTGAAGCCACTTTAGCCGCTATCTTGATGTGCGCCATTGTGAACCTTATCGATTTTAATCTTCCCTTACGACTTTGGCGGGAAAGCCGAAGAGACTTTTACATTTGGTGCATTTGCTTTTGTGCCTGTGTGACATTCGGAGTAGAAGTTGGACTCCTTGTGGGAATCATCATAACAGTATCATATCTCCTCTATCTTTGGGCTCGTCCTAACGTTATTGTTAAGATTGATTCGGTAAATTTGTCTAGAGATTCTTACAAACCAAAAATAATCTCAATATGACTTCTTTTGACAGATTGACGATATGCAATACATTTCGGTGACACCGGGAAATGGAATATACTTTCCAGCGATCAATTATATCCGCGGGAAAATTCTCAAGGCCTGCATTCAGGCTGATTTTAAGATCCCAGTTGTTATCAATTGTAAAATGATCACTGGCCTTGATTACACAGCTGCTCAAGGTATATCCAGATTATCAACAGATCTCTGTCAAGATGGTAGCGGATCACTTCTAATTCTCTACCACATGAATCGCAATCAACAAAAACTAATCGATCTCACTGAGAATCTAGTCTTTTGCGAGAACAAAGAGAAGATAAGAGAATTCCTAACGCAAGAATCTCTAAGAAATGGCTTCATTAATCTAAAAGCACATATCCGGGCATCCATTGACTTAGGCTATAAGGTTGACATAGAATAGAAAATAAAATAGAAAAATACTAGAAAAATCGAAAATTGAATTGGAAATTGAATCTCGTGTAGTGGTTGTGGTTGTGGTTGTGTTTTTTTTTTTCTTCTTTTTCTAACCTATATAAATAGGGATAGGTAGTGATGGTGGAATTTCAATTCAAATCCATTAACAGGATTCTTCTTTGGTTTTGTGAATTCCATTAATGCATCTCTGATGATGGTTTAAAGAGAAGGATGAAGATGTGAAAATGGTACTCCATTAGTAACAGGTGAAGCGGTGCAACTACTACCTACACCTACATACAACTAAACTGCCGGAAGTGTGGTATTTAGAAAGAGAAAGCAAAAAAAAAAAAAATTAATGCGAGAGAAAATGCAAAAAATGCAATTACTAGTTCATTAAGTCATCTTCCTGTTAAATGACCTGGGAACTGATGGAAAATGGTTCTTCATCACCTTTTTATATGAAACAACAGAAAAAAAAATACCAACCGTAACAGAACGAAAAAGAAGTTCCTCTAATGCACACTGTTTAATTTTAATCCTCTTTTCCATTTTGTGGCCTTAGCTTTTTTTTCCCCTTTCTTTCATTTTTTTTCTCTTTTCTATTTAACTTTTATTGTATGCAGTGTGGTGCAAGTTTAAAAGTGCTTTTTTTGTGTGTATTTGTGTTATAGTGTGTACCTTTGTCAATGTGGCAAGTTTAAAAAAAAAAACTTTTAATGAAAAAGGATTTTCCATTACAGTCAATCGGCTTTGATTCAGAATGAAGTGCTTAGGGTGTCATTAGGAGCTTTGATGATTATGTTAAGGTGGTTTGAATAATATATGTATGTACTTATACAGTTAGGGGGATACCTACACTACAGTCTCCTTCTGATAAGGTGTTCAAGTAGAATCTATTTATAATTTAAATTAAGAAAGAAAGCAAGTTAATTATTCTAAAATATTCATTTTACCACAAACAATGGATCAAAAGTTACTTAAATGAATGTCTACGTAAATATCTCTCAATGTCCTTGACAGATCATCAATCGACAGCCTGTTCTGTTCAGATTTCTTAAGTATTTTTCAAAAAATGTGTCATGCTTTGTGACTTTAAAATAAAAAATTTAACGTAGAAATAAATTTACGAGCGCCTAAAAGTATGTTATTATTTAATCCAAATACGTCAGTTATATTCTCGATATGACTTTTAAAATCCTTCAGTCGATTCTCAAAAGTTTCAAAAACCTTCTGTATCTGTACAATGTTTTCTAGCTTTTTGACAATCGTTTGAAAGATTAACGAATGTATAGACGCCTAAAATTATGTTACAATTAATGACACATACGTCAATTCTAAGCTCTAAATGACTACTGTCATTTCTTTGAAGCATCAAATGCTTACCTTTTGTAAAATTTCTTCTAGCTTTTGGACAATCGCCAATTCACAGTTAAGGGTATTTACAAGCCCCTACAATTATGTTGTTGTTTTTGGCTTTTAAGGCAATAGATGCTATATATGACCTATGTATATTATCCTACAGTCGATTCTCTGAAGCCTCAGGTCTCTTTTGTTAAATGTCTTCTAGCTTCTGAAAAATCATTTCACAAATCAGCGTATTTATTTGCGCCTAAAGTTAATGTTATTACTCAAACATTTAAGACTCTATAATCTTCTGCGTGAAATTGCCACAAATCAAAAATCTGCCTTCCCAAAACTAACACTAAATTGCAGTTTAATGTCATCAGGTAAATTGATTTCACCTCTTAGCTTTGTATAGTCCTTCTTGTTTGTTGCTGCCATTCTCACATAACAACACGAGTAGCATAGAATCAGCACAAATTTTAACAATTCATTTATAATCACCTCATAACGTTCATTAACTAATTTCAATATTATATCTATCTACCTAAATTCATGTTGCACCATCAGGTAGCAAGCGTTGATCTCTTAGTTGGCAGAAGAGAATTCATTTAGCAATTATGCACCAAACATCTGTGAAAGCAAAATGTAAATCACCTTGTTCTATACCAAGATTAAGGATACGTTGGAGTACCAGAATCCCAAAGTTCCGATAAATAGTAACTACTGTGCTATTTTAATACTTTATTGTCTTAACTAAGTTCTCACCTTAAATACCTCTCTCTCTCTCTCTCTATTTTTGATGATGATATTACAACACTTAGGTAGGCAAAAACATCAGCAACACGCTATCAGAGTAACTATCACAACAGAAGAGAACGGCAAGGATATGATGACGACGACGGTGTGCGGTATTGTGTATAAGGACGAAGACGGAGCACAAGGTATAGTTTCAGGTGGTTTACGTTTAATTGCATCGCTTCGTTTACTCCTTGACGTTTTGAATTGCTGATGAAATTTTAATGAAAGCGATGACGAACTTTGTTGTTGGTTATAAGCTCAGCATAACAGAGCAACACATAGAGCATAAACCGCCCAATCACCCTCCTCCCGTAATAGCAATGAATAACTTAAGCACTTAATTTCCGGTTGCACTTTATACTATGACTGTGAGATTGGCCAAGACGAAGATGCTGATGGAAGAAGTGAATTTTAAAGCTACTTGCAATATTATTCAGGAATTTGGCTGGCCAAGCAGAAAATGCATATTCAAGAGAAGGTAGAGAGAGAGAGAGAGTATCCTAATTTTGAGCGATGAGGGAGGCAATTATTCGAACCGGAAATTAGACTAATATTTTGTGTTCTATATTAATTAATATGAACCTACACCAGGTGATTTAAAAATTTACCCGATTTGCCATTCCAGCATAGTTGAGGAACATTAGAAATGAAAAACGCTTTATGTATCTATGTATGTACATTGAATGTCAAATTTAAATGTTGAGCAACTTTTCTGAACATAGGTACCAACATCATAACTTTCCTAAAAAGGGTCAAATACATGTGGTTTAAAAAATTATTGTTTTGTATTAAATTTTTGTTTCTATTAAATACGCAATTTAATAAGGTTTTTCATATATAGTTTTATGTGACAATAATATAATACAAAAAATGTAGTCCGATATTCTAGCTAAATTTTAAGACCTTAATGAACGGATTATTAGAACCGAAGTTATAAGCAAGCCAAACCAAACACTATGTATCTTTACAATTATTATACCGACTACAAATTTAGGTAGGTACATATGAACATTTAGCATTTTTTTTCCGACGCGAAGCAAATTTGCCACGATTGTGGTTTTTTATTGCACAAACTCCGCCGCCGCCGGCTTTAGAATACTATATTCCTCTCGCCAATTGGTGGTTGAAAGTATTTTAATGCTTTTTTTCTTAATCAACTTCCTCGTTGAATTAAATTATTTGTCCGATATTTATTTTCATGTTTTTAGTATAAAATTTTGAATGATTTTGAAAATTTTTTGCTCTAACACGCCAGTCATTTTTCCTTTAATTATATACCTTAATATTGAAAATCGGATAATTGGATCGAAAGATATAAGCATTTAAGTAAACGCAAATCGGATATTTTTCGGATTTCGCAAAAATCATCATCAAAAACATACCCATTTTTTTCCTACGAACATTTCTCCTTTTTTTCTGTCCGTTTTATCATCTTCTTCGTTTTCTGTTTCCTCAAACTAGTAACAACAAAGCATGAACGAAATAATTTTGTTTATTTTGTTTAGTTTGTTTATTTTTTTTATTTTGTTGATTTTGTTTATTTTGTTTATTCCCCTCACGTTTCGCCCCCTTTGTCTACTAGGCGTTTCATATTTTTTTGATTTTTTTATATTGTATGCCTCCGTTTAAACATTTCTAATGTTAAAATGTTTTCAAATGATTTTAGATTAGACAAACAAAATTTTAATAAATTGATATTGAGAACTTTTCATTATTTAGTAGAGAAAAAAATATTTAAATCAAAATTTCTGTCTCAACAAAGTAAAGTTATATAAGAAGTTATAAAATTTTGACAACCATAAAAGATTTGAACTTCATTTGCCACATCCGTCTTTACTGTCGTAAACTATACGAACTTCTAAGATGAATGATAATTTTAATCAAACTTATGCTACTCCTAAATTCAACTATATTTCCCTTTTTCTTCATACCTACCTATATTTCCCAATGGAATAACCTTCAGAAGTCACATAATCATGATAGGGGGGTAAGTTTGGTTAGAAACGAGTATACTCAGTTGTCTAACCACAAAATTTCCAAAAGGATTCCCAGAAGATGGTTGGTTATGTTGTTGATGGTTGCAGTTGTAAAATAAACTTTCGCATTGCGATTTAATAGTGCAGGAAGTGTGTAAACAAAAGTGACATAGAGACATCCAGCGTCACACAGCAAGAGATGTTTCACACTATATTCAGCTTATAGGATATGCATTTGATAGAGTTTGGGGAATTGTCGCGGAATTACAAAACTGTACCACATTTGAAACATGACATACTATCACCCACTTAGTGGGGAACGCTGAAAAAAGTTTCCAAAGATTTAGTTGATTTTTTTGTGAAACAAAAATAAACTATGAGGCGAATGTTTCGAAAAATCAAGAGCAAAGTAATTTTAATCATTTAAAAATATTTATAAAGTATTTGAGAATTAGAATCTCTAAAGAAATGTGTGAGCATTTAAATTAGGGGAATGAGAAAGGTACACTTAAATAATAAACAGCTTTTCAAAGCTTTCTTATGATCCTGTGCTGAAAGAGCTTCCTCATAGAATATTTTCTAGAAATCGGTCAGTTCTTTGAGAATTTTGTTTTATCAAAAACTATCCCCACGACTAAAATGTGTTTTATAAAAACCATTGGAATCGTTTTCGAGAAAAACAAAATATTCCTGGGATAAAGACTATGTATACAGGTTACTGCTTCTTTCGAGAAATTGACATATATCTTCTTGTCATGAAAAAAACTGCTCCTCACCTTAGCATTTTGCTTTCAGCAGAAAATTGTAGTCCATTGTGGACTTTAGGCCTGTGGACTTATGACCCTACACGAGCTGTCATGCCAAATTTATTTATTTAATCCAACTACAACTTAATTTGTTGAACCTACGATCTCAAAGCAGCTACCGAATGATATTTTTTCTTGGATCATGGAACATATTCTTTCACTTAAAATAAAGAAAGTATATATAAGTTTTTCATTAAGATATACATATTTTTCTAAATAATTACGAAGTTGTTTAAATTTTCTTCCATCTAACGAACCGCACATCAGCAGTCTATAGTGGTTGTTTGATTCAAATCCCACATACCTAATGCCTCATTCACACTTATTCCAGAACCATGATGCATAATACTTTGACTGTTTATTTCATTTGATGTCAAATGCTTTAACAATAAAAAGCAATTCCATTACATTTCGAAACACACAAGTTGGGTGAAAACTCCCAAACTCTAAAGGATTCCCTTTTCACATTCATATACATAAATACATATGTGTGTTTAGGTGGCAACCATAAGCCATGAATGATGGCTTTTGTTGGTCTATAAGAGTGCTCCTATATAGCAAAACAAAAATTTCATTCAATTGATGCAACTGCTGCAACATCATATACAATCCAAACCTATACTCGTCGCTTATATAGAAGCTGGCTTCTTTAAGCTGACTTTGGTTTTGTTTGACACAAAGAACCTAAACCTACACACGGCTATATGTACCTGCATCCATTCAATGTTTGTCCACAAAAATCCTTCTTTGATGCGGGAATGGTCTATTGTAATAAAGAGTGAATGGTTTCAATTCTGAAAGCTTCTTTTGTGACAAAAGGTCATGATGTGTGTAGGTACCTCCTCATATTGAGTTGGAAGATCTAATTGTAATGTAGGCGTGTTTGCTTTGATAAAAGATTTACATAGAATCAAAAGGTTCCTGTGTTTGTTTTTGCATGTGAAAGCGATTGCAACGTGTGACTAAAATGTATCTATCCCCCAGGACAAAATTTGATCCTTCTGTCCTTATATGATAATTATTGTGGTTGGTTTGATTTTGTTGGAAATATATTATTTTATAACGCATTTAAAATGACAGAAATATATGTTCGTCAAATTAGCATATAACCACTTCAAAATTTCAATTTTCTTATAAATTGATTTATTGTCATTAATTTGTCGTAAATTGGTCGTGAAAAAAAAAATTGTCACGCGTGTTTTTTTTTTTTTTTACTGAAAAAGGGATAAAATGAACTCAAAACAGAAAAATTATAAGGAAACAAAATGAACAATTTTACGACAGATTAACGACATTCCTTTTTTTGTGTTTGAGTTAATTTTATCTCTTTTTTAAATTTTTTTTCTTTTACGACAATTTTACGACGAATTTCCAATTTTTTTTTTTTACATTAATTATTTTGTTTTGAGTTCATTTGACGCCTTTTACGATTGAAAAAAACGTAGACATTTTTAGTTTTACGACAAATTTAAGACAGTTATTTGCACAATCCTTTTTCTGTTTTTAATTCATTTTACCCCTTTTTGGGAAATTTAATAAAAAAGTAACTGCGGAAATTTTTTTTTCTTTTACGACAAATTTACGAAATTAATTTTTCGGGTTATTTAAAAAAAAAATATGCGCGAACATTTTTTTTCAAGACAAATTCGCGACAGTAAATGCTCCATTTTAAATTTTAAGTTCATTTTGAAGCGTTGTAATACTCAAGTTTATTTATTTCTCCTTTTATTAGATACTCCTACACTTTTAACTTTATACTAGTAGCTTCATGGTACGTGCTATCACCAAGTATTTCTACAATCGATTTATTGTGCCATTTCACTTTTTTTTTTGAATATTCAAGTTTACCATTTCGTAATCAATGATTCATTGTGTATAATTTCAGTGGATACAATTTATATCTCATATCCCAACCCAACACAATATAAAGTGTCTGATGCGAGAAATTAAAAAAAAAAGATGAAAAATAATAGCTTTTAATATTTGTGCATTTTTTTTCCACCATCAGCCAAACAACCAAGGCTCTCATGAGACTTATTTTTTTTAACCCAGATGTATAAAATCTAACAACACTGAATATACAGCTATAAAAGCTTTAAGATATACAGCGGCATCGTCTAGACGCGAAAATATATAAATCAAAAATTCCGTTCGATGAATATTTTTTTATCGAGATAAAAAAAATATTTATATTTTTTTTTTTGCGAAAGGATAAATACGAATAATATCCTTTTGAAGATAATTTTATTTTGCTTCAATAAAAATGTTTAAAATTTCATCTTTAGGTAGGTATATAGGTTTCGTTAATTTTACATACTTGGGAAGGCTTAAATTGAGGCCATGTCTAAGGAAGGTTAGGTATCTTCAAGGTAAGATGTGTTTTTTTAATGAAAACTCTGTTGTCGAATGAACTTAGGTCCCTTTCGACAAAGAAATGATATGACAGCACATATTCCCTGTCCATATTGTGAATAGTTCCCCAGTTGGACATGAGTCACGCCAAACATCTGGACCAGCTTTCCCAGTATCCCGATTTCGGCCATCTCCACATAGAGCTTCTGACTGTTAATACTATACCTATGTACATCATATTCAACTTCTAACCTTCATGTCAGTGGGAAGACTTGAGAATAATCATAGATTTTACGGGCCAGAAGCTACTTACAACATGTTGCAGTAGAGATTGAGTTCCTCACAGAGACTACCTTTAATTCGCAATTCTTAAATTCCCATTGCGAAGAGTGCGAATCAACAAGAAAATATAATTAATTCTACCGAAATCAAACCTAGGTACCTAACCTATACCTATCCTTGAATTAATTTTGTTGTTTGATTTTTGTTATATACAATGATGGCAGATTTCGCCTGATGAATTCGAAATGAACAAGTTTTGAAAATAAATGCGAAATTAGAAAAAAAGGTCTCTTCGTAATTGATTTAAATTATTCAAATTCAAACTGTGTCCTCGCAAAATTTGATTAATTTCTCTTCGAACTGATTTTCCTTGATTCGTTTAATTTTTAATCTTAATTTAACTTGTTTCAAAAGAAGAATCAAACAAACCAACACCACCGCCGCCGCCGCCATTTTTCTTTGGACAACTTATTGTCACAAAACTTTTTCAAAATATAAAATAAACACCTCTATAAAATGGTCCTTAAAGTTAAACCGCACTAAGATGGGTTTATAACACCCTACTCAAACCGTATATTTTCAAGAGCTTTCTTTTTATTTTTTTTTTTTTTTTGATGGTTATACTCGTACATACTTATTTATTCTCAAGTTATAAGCATTGAAGGACCTTCTTTTTACAGGTAGGTGCAGCTTTTAGCGAACAAATTTACCTTTCCAATTTAAAATCTCTGAAGTGGAAATTACCCCCTCTGTCTTTATCATCTGCATTGCGTACGAGAAATAATAAAAAAAAAATCTCTAAAATACAAAAACTTTTCAAATTTGCCCGCGGGAGTTTAAAAAATAAGCGCGAACTTAGTATTAAAATATATAAAACTCTGAAAAAGGGACGCAAAAAAAAAATTAAAAAACAAACAACAAACTTGATGATTCGCAGGAATTTGCGCCCGAAAAAAACACGCCAACTTTGAAAAAGGACCCAACGAACAACAAAAAAAAAAAGGATATACCAACAGCAATGTACCTCTATACCCGCCCAGGTGAAGAAAAGTGTGCATAAGTACAAACAACATAAGCCTTACAGAGTGACTGTGTTTTGCCTGTGTTTTGTTTAAGGGTGGCATTTTTAACTTAAAAAAAAATTACAAAAAAATATTCAATTCCGTTGAGGTGTAGGAACCTAGGTACATACTTCTTCAAAAAAAAAAGGTCCTGATACCGGGTTAAAAATATTTTGATGATGATGAGAGATGGTTGTGTGGTTGTTGTGTTCTATAGGAAGAACTTTCAATCTGACCATTTTATTAAAGAATCTTTCTTGTTTTCTTTGTGTTGAAAAGTTTTATCATTCTTTGGAACCTCAAATTCCATGCAAGGGTAATTTTTGCAAAAAGTTAAATAAAACTTATAGAAAAAGGATACCTCAACCTATCTCTGCCCAATCAACGGTATTATATGGCCAACAAACTAAACAGTAACCTTATCCTATAGACGTGAGAATATGGATTCTAGGTTGCCACAATGTGAAAAGAAATAAAGTTCTTGCATTGGAAAATAATTTTGAACTATAGACAGATTTTAGACGTGAGCGTGCTGACTGAAAACGAGCGCCTGCATGAAAATTTCAATTCAATTCAATTCAATTCAATTCAATTCAATTCAATTCAATTCAATTCAATTCAATTCAATTCAATTCAATTCAATTCAATTCAATTCAATTCAATTCAATTCAATTCAATTCAATTCAATTCAATTCAATTCAATTCAATTCAATTCAATTCAATTCAATTCAATTCAATTCAATTCAATTCAATTCAATTCAATTCAATTCAATTCAATTCAATTCAATTCAATTCAATTCAATTCAATTCAATTCAATTCAATTCAATTCAATTCAATTCAATTCAATTCAATTCAATTCAATTCAATTCAATTCAATTCAATTCAATTCAATTCAATTCAATTCAATTCAATTCAATTCAATTCAATTCAATTCAATTCAATTCAATTCAATTCAATTCAATTCAATTCAATTCAATTCAATTCAATTCAATTCAATTCAATTCAATTCAATTCAATTCAATTCAATTCAATTCAATTCAATTCAATTCAATTCAATTCAATTCAATTCAATTCAATTCAATTCAATTCAATTCAATTCAATTCAATTCAATTCAATTCAATTCAATTCAATTCAATTCAATTCAATTCAATTCAATTCAATTCAATTCAATTCAATTCAATTCAATTCAATTCAATTCAATTCAATTCAATTCAATTCAATTCAATTCAATTCAATTCAATTCAATTCAATTCAATTCAATTCAATTCAATTCAATTCAATTCAATTCAATTCAATTCAATTCAATTCAATTCAATTCAATTCAATTCAATTCAATTCAATTCAATTCAATTCAATTCAATTCAATTCAATTCAATTCAATTCAATTCAATTCAATTCAATTCAATTCAATTCAATTCAATTCAATTCAATTCAATTCAATTCAATTCAATTCAATTCAATTCAATTCAATTCAATTCAATTCAATTCAATTCAATTCAATTCAATTCAATTCAATTCAATTCAATTCAATTCAATTCAAATTAAGTTTCATCAAGTTTTTCAATTCAATTTAATTTAATTCAATACTTTGACGCCCCAACAATAATAGACACAATCTTTCCAATATCCTCCGCTCCAGGCATATGATTTTATATTTCCTATAACTCCTTATTTTTAGGATGAACTTTTTTTCACCAATTAGCTGTGGGAATATTTAGTTTGAAATTTTACATTAATTCATCCATATTGACAAGACACATGTAAACAAGAATACAAAAAGTATAAACAGATGATCCTTCAACTCGAAACCGAAAATTATAAAGTGAGTGAAAACAAAAACGCATTATACTTTACTTACTTACATATCGGCTAGACACATGATGATAAAATGCAATTAAAAGTTTCTCAGTTTTATGGTTGAAAAATATTCTCAATCTGTTTCCCTCAACTTATTTTATAAACCGAAATGTAATTTGAATGTGAGATGCGGTAGATTTTGAAATATCTAATTTCTATATGGTTGAAGAAGGATTGTATAGGTGATAACTTTTCATCTGCACAGACATAAACTATCTTTTATACATGTGGTTGAATAATTTGATCCTGTAAATTTTACGAAACAAAAAGTTATCTCCTTTTACAGGGATTAAATGAAATCATCCGCACAAAAATGTACATGAAGTTCAAAAACTTATGTCTGTGTCCGTATTCGTCTGTCCGGTTTGAATTGATGATTATTGGCAAAAGGATTAAAGGAAATTTTTGAAATGATCGAATGACAAAATTTGAAAAACTTGATAGTCAATGGGTGAAAAGGTATGTCGTTTTAACAAAATGTTCAACTAAAATGATGTCCTTAAAAAACGTTTTAGTTTTAATTTCAATTCCCTCGAGGATGTGCTCAATGATTTTCCGAGACGAATTAATATTGTCTCCCACTCTTCTTGGCCCTTTAGCCATCCCAGTCGTTTGACTTTCACTCTTCTTGATAGATTGGTGTTAATGTTCTATAGAATCCCGTACAAGTTAGTTGTTATAATTTACTCCCATTAAAAAAAAAACATTAAAAAAAAAAGAGAAAAATTTAGAAACTTAGTAAATTACGTCAACTATGTTATTATTTTAAGCTTAATACAAGCTGAACTTAAAACTAAACACCATATTTCTAAAATATACAAAGGTAAAGATGTTCAAAGTGCGAGAGTCAAATTGACTCTCTCGGTTTTGCTAACCATATATTTTTGTTAGAAAAATTGGAATACTTGTATTCCGTAGTGACTTCATATTATAAAGTTAATATATCTTACCATGATGTTTCAATACAGAGTATAAACAGCATTTGTAACATATCAATATGTGAAATCCTCTAGAAGCCATTATGACTTCCTTTTTTTATTACTACCGGATATCTGTTTTTGTATAAAATTCATAATGCGTACAAGTCATTTTATAGATCCAGAGCCATCTGATACCTATTATACATACATCTGCTATAGCTCAAGAGTCAAGACGATACATATAGCAATGACTTTTTGTCCCTGATGGCAGTGTGGTAGCAGCAAGAAAACATCCCCCTTATGCGTTTGGATGATATTAAGAAGCTACTCAAAACCTCCATCACCGAAGCCCAGAAAGCAAGTAGTATCCTGCGTGTGCACATTCAAGACAACAACAACTAACAAAAAAGTAATATAAGAATGAAAAAAAAAAAAAAAAAACAACATCAAGGTATCCACAAAGAAAGACAAAAGAGAACGAATCCCCCCTCAATTTTTGCAACGCAAGTGGCTGGTTACATGAATAAGGATTACCACCCTTCTTCGTTGGGGCATTATTTTCCCCGCCCGCCCCCAACATTCCTGACTCCATGTGCACCACCCACTCAGGAATTGGAATACTCACCCTTAACGATGCAACGGTGTTTGAATACAAATTGCCGAATTTATTGTCAAGAAAAATATGAAAAGGTAACCGGGTATATGTATAGTTGAAGTTGGGATTGGGTCCTCAGGCCTAACCCGTGATGTCGGTCGTAGCCGTATCATATACATAAACCCGGAAGAGTCTCTCTATATATAGGTATACTATTAGATACAATATGTTGTCGTGAGGTTTGACAATGAGCATTTTCTCTGGCTAGGCAGATGCGAAGCAGCGGGAATAAGGTTTTTATTATTTTTATTACATACTTTCCTGTGTGTGCTTAGAGATACCCTCGAATGCAGTGCAAGAGGGGGTAATGTGGACCCCCTGTAACCTGCACTTCCTCTTTGATTTTTGTTTCTTATTTTTTTTTATTTAGTTCTGAGTCTTCCCTCAGGTTACAAGCTTCATAGTTGACTGATTTTTCATGCTTTGATGCTCTCTGATTTTATTTTATTATTAAAAGTTGTAATATAAGCTTCTGTTTCTCCCCCACCATCTTCTGTCAAGAGGATCTAAGGGAAGACCAACAGAAAAAAAAAACGTATGCAATTGGGAGTTGTGTGAGGGATGGTGGGAGCAGGATATTTGTGACTTGTGACTACAGAGAGTATCATGCGGTGAATTTGAAGTAAGTGAGTAGAAAAACTGTTATTTTGGCTACTATGGGATATACACAAGACAACTTGGGGCTTAATTTATCCCTTGAGTTGTGTAAAGGGGGAGGGTCAGGCAAGTCTCCGAGTGTGTGGAATGTAATGAAATGTTTTTCTAAAACAAAAGACAGTTAGTTTTTTGTCATTTCTTGTTTATGTTTTTTAAGGGATTGAGGTTGACATTTTTTTTTATTTTTCAAGTCTTCTGCAAAGAAAAAAAAATGGTAAATGGGGGAGAAATTTATAGGTAAGTCAACATAGCCAAACTATACACAGGGCACTCACAGGAACGTTATACATATAGTTTTTAGAATAAGTACCTATGTATGTACATACAGTTGGCGTTTAGTATTTTTTTTTTTTTTTTTGTCACATTTCTTTTTTTTTAGTTAGGGTGGATGGTGGAGATGTGGTATCGTATGTTTTGTATTATTTAAAGCTTAAGCTTATTTGCTATGAGAATATGGGTATTAGCTCCCAGTTGTTTGGTATGGGATATATGTATATTTTAGCACAAAAATTCAATTTATGGGCATTCTATAAAGACGAGGAGATATAGAAGACACTGTGGGGTCAAGTTGTGGGTAAACAACTAGCATGAAAATAGTCTGGTAAATATACCATTATCTGGCTCTTAAGAGAATTAATCTATAAGATGACATAAAATATTTATAGGGTTATTCGAGATGGGTTTAAGGGGCTTATATACCTGGCTATCTATTGCATTTGGCCAACAGATACAAATAGAATAGTTATTGGTAAATTAAATGGAAGCCATCGATAGGCTTTGATAAAGTGACAGGTTTTTTTTTTTTTTGTAGGGAAAAATTCTATGATAGAATGTTTTCGTTTCTAATGTCGACTTAAGGTAAAAAAAATTGTAGGTCATGGAGTGAGATTTTTTCATGCGACTCCCATTAAAAAAATTATAATAAATATAATTTCCATAATAGAATTAGGCAAATTTAAACTGCTCATATTTAACCCTATAAAATTGATTTGTGTGATCCGGCTATAAATAAAAAACTATCACCTTTTTGTCAAATTCAATCAAAAACATTCAGCGTCACCTTCCCTCCCCAACCGAAAAAAATTAAATAATTAATTTTGGTTTTGCTTATTTGCATAGTTTTCCTCCAATATCAACAGCAGAGCTCTTAAAAGCAACATATGGTTAGCTTTTCATAGTATTTATTCAAATTTCTGATATAAAATTATATATCTATAAAAAACATCACACATATAACTATACCATTCTACATTTCCATCTAACTAAATGTTGGTGAATTAAATCAAATAGTGATTTAATTAAACGCCTCTTTTCATTTTAAGTCTCGTGTCATGATGTGTATATGTTATGTTAACTAAAAAATAATATAAAATAAAATAAAGCAGCAGTCCTATAGAAGCGACTGCGTTTAGTTGAATTGAACGAATGTGTTTTTCATTATAAAATCCTTGATTGATTTGCATAATTTAGCTAAAATTCGTTTATTCCACGAAATTTCCACTCGATAACTGACCAATTTTAAAATTAAATTAATCCAACAACAACGATTGTTTTATATTACCGCACTTCAAAACAAACATACCTACATTTTATCTACACAAAATGACTGGTATATATAACTACTACCAAATAACACAAACGTACCTATCCTTTGTATGTACGGTACACATATTTATTTGCAAACATTTAAAATAAAACTAAATTAAATTAAATCAAAATATTTATTAAAATCAGAGTCATACAAAATTTTCCTGCCATGTTTGGTCAAGTAGTAATCTCTTGATTACATTATTCGATTCGACTGCAAAACAACCTTTCTGAATATATCAGAGGATCATGATTGCCAAATCATTTTACCCAGATTGTTCAGGCAAAAAAAATCGTTTGTCCACCCTCAGTAAACAAAAATGTTGAGCTTTTGTTTTTTTATAGC
This sequence comes from Epistrophe eligans, assembly GCA_951394125.1. Lineage (NCBI taxonomy): Eukaryota > Metazoa > Arthropoda > Insecta > Diptera > Syrphidae > Epistrophe > Epistrophe eligans. Next base: position 56,309,223 of record OX596031.1, read on the forward strand.
AACACAATCAAAATCTTAAAAGTCATCTACCGTCCACAATTGATAACTTAGGAGGATGGAAACAAGTGAGTTCAACTTCTCTCTTATTCAAAATACATTCAACTTTCCTATTTTGATATTCCTATATACAATATCCACAAAAATGCCGGTAAATTCTTGAATTTCTACAATTTGAAATTAAAAAATACCTATATTTTTTTATTCTTTGTCTTAATTCCAAATAATAACTGTTAATTGCAAAATTTGTGTACAAAACGTTTGGATTTATTTCAAAATCATATTTGGCTTTATTTCTTTTTAAAAATGGATTTAAATCCAATTTGACCTAATTTCTATTTTGTAAGCGAAACAAAGCCAAATTTGAGATTTCGTCTTATTTCGTTGAGGCTTATTTGACTCTTTTTCATAAATCGAAAGGCTACAAAATAATTGGCAACCATGTCCACGTCCCATATTAAATAAATCTGCAGCATCAGGACATGTATGATTTAAAATACGCGTGTAAAACCATCAATTTATCCCCTCAAAAAAAAAAAAAACAACAATAACAAGAACTTTCAAATTAAATGCTACACAAATTTAAATGCCAATTCGTCAGAGAGAGAGAGAGTGAGAGAGAAGCAGAGAAGGAGAAAGAGACATCGAAACATAAAATTCAAATAATAAACAAACAAACAAAAAAAAAAACTGAAAAATGTAAATAATTTTTATAAAATCACAGAACGAAATCCGATTTCGATTTGCATTTTTTATTTTGTTTATTATTATTATTTATTTATTTTGTATTCCTCTGTTTTTAACATTTGCACAACAAATCCAACCAATTTGGTTAAAATTCCAATCAAAGTCCTTTTGTTAAAGTTGAAAGCCAGAGGAAGCAAATTAATATAATTTATATTTACATATTTTATTCTCCAATGACATCAGAACAAAAAAAAATTAAATACAAATTGTTAAATAAAAGCAACAATAGTTTATTATTGTTTTTGGAAGGAGGGAGGTGAATGTATTTGTAAGTAGGTTTTTTTTTTTTAATTTAAACAATGGTGCATACGTTTTGAAATGATTGGAGCTTGTCAGGCTGGACATTTTTATTTATCATAGGTTAAGGGTTTAAGTTGTTATTTTTGTTTTATATGAAAAGGGTTATTTTCGGATTCGGTGCGACTAGTTAATTTTGGAATCCCATTAAGTAATCGAATAATTATATATAAATGCCATTTGAATGAATAAAGCTGTCAAATTTGACAGTTGAGAAGTCAATTTTATTGTAGGTGAAGAAAAGATCTTTAATTAATTTGGCACGGTTATTTTATTAAAGACCTTGAATTCTAGTTTGTTGTATAAAGTTACACAAACAGAACGCAGTGTCTTCGGTGGGTAAATGTTGAAATGTCAAATTTGACAACTGACCTTTCAACTTTCGTTAAGTTTTAAAGTAATACATTTTAAATTTATTTTTAATACAAAGACCTTGACTTTTAGTTTTTACTTCACAATTCCAAATAATTCATCCAAACAAAAATTCGAAACCAAAGTTTTTGAAGTTTAAAAACAAAAAATCTACCAAACCACCACAATTTTACTTATGGTCCTGAATGGATATACCTAAGTATAAATAGGTACCTTCCTACCTTAGTTTGTTTTCTATGTCACATGGACATTTTTGAGTGAAAATTTGAAAATGTCTTTGACCTGAATTTCCGGTGGGTAAACTAAAGCCATATATACAGACCATCAACCAGCACGTAGGTAGGTATATAGGATTTAATCCAGAAACTGAACGAAAAGTTTGTTGTTGAGCATAGTTTTCCAAAACGTTTTCTCTGGTGTATGTCGGTTGGTTATATATAAATGGTTGTTGTATAAACCTCCTCTGCAGCCTCTCTTCATAGAATGGTGTTAGAAGAAAGAAAAAGAGGCTAAAATCACATGCAGATGTCCTTGGCATGTATCCTGTTTATCTATGAGGTGATGCGGTTTTTGGACGTATTTTCATGTTCCGTGTAGTCTTTGTGGTCCTTGTTTTTCTCTTTTGACCTAATTTTTTTAATTAAATCTCATTTTTTTAATAAAATTTAAAATAATTTAATTTAGAAAGCAAAATAAAATGAGATAAACTTAAAACATGACACCAAAAAGGTTATTCAAGAAATAAAAACCACCTCATCCCACCATATAGAATACGGGAATAGGAATGGGAATCGACACCTTTGAAACATTGTCTAGACGCCAAACCTAGCAAAGATTCCTTGTCATATAAATATTCATGAAGCCTTTATAATTCATAGAAACTCTCATGGATCGTTGGGACTATAGGGGGAAGTTTTATTAACCATGCATGAAGGGTCGTTCAGGATGTAGCACAATTTACGAACGTGATTTGTTACATTCTTTTCTTTTTTCTCTTCGGTTTGTTCAAATAACTTGGGTACCTACCATGCAAAGGAAGCTTCAGATGTATCTTTTTCTATACAGTATCCCCAAGATTTGCGTATATTTTTGAATAGGTACATATATAAACCTTAGGGATATGTTTCCTGTATTATAGATCTCGAGGGAATTACGGAATAGAATCAATTACAAAAGAGAGAAAGAAATTGCTGTTTGCCCCTCCCTATCCCCTTGGCAAGATAATAAAACCCGAAAACAACTAAGAAGGGAAATTTCATGGGTCAGAGAGATGTGTCTATATTTGGGTAGGTACTGGTTGGGCTCATCAAAGATACATACCTACATAGGTTAAGAGTAGTACTATTAACCTCAACACACAAGGTGTAGAATGTATAAGAGTCTGAGTCACTGGATTGGGGATTGGACAAAAACTCAGTTGGAAGGAAAATAAAATATTCATATAAAAATGACATTTTTACACTTCTATTTATTTAAACCAAACTTAAATTGATGGGCTCATTATTTGACTAGTAATATTGTCTTTAAAATTTGGTGTTATAACTGAATTTGAATTTTTTAATTCAAAGATTTATGGTTTCTTATTTAAAGAGCGAAGAATTCTTATCCATAAATTAAATATAGATAGAGATTTCGGCATATAGAAATGTGAATACAATTAAATGATGCAGAGTGTATTATATTCCACGAAATAATATTTTCATAGAATTGGTAAGATATCATCAGTGGCAGTATGGTGATGTTGATGGTGGTGCTGTGCTATTGGTTATCTTGGATAACCACCAAATCGACCCAAAACGGTAATGTGTGGCTAAAGTTTGCTACAGCTAAGGGAATATTATAAGATTTACCTATGTATGTCAGATTATAAATACATATCTATCTACCTAACTTACTAGAAATGCCATTATTATAATTCTTGTAAAACAGGTGTTTGCTATCATTGTTAAAATTAATGTCACGTTTATTAATTACGTTACACTTGAGGAAGAATTCGTATTGTGGATAAAAGATTTTCATATGCTTAAAAAAATATAATAGACACACGCCTCAAACAATTTTTATTTTTCATAATGAAAATGCACGACTAGATCTCACGAATACAGGTATACGTAGGTACTTCATTTAGAATTAAAAAAAAATATCTAATAATTTACTCTAAAATAAAATCTGCGAAAATGATAAAAATTATAGAAAAAAAAACATCGAAAACATAGAAAACAGAAAAAACATCGGAAAAAAAACATCGCAAAAACTTCGAAAAAACTATTTTACATTCCAAATCCTTTACATTTTCAATAAAAAAAAATTAAATAATAAATGTGAAACTTTGCTATAAAGACTTTTTCTTGTAGTTGCAAGTGAAGAAATTGCACTTTGTTTTGGACAAATATTGTGATATTTATTCGTTTAGAGGGGTTCAATAATTGAATTAAAAAAAAAAAAAAATGTCGGAAATCATTTAAAAACTATTCCTTGTTAATTGGCGCCCAAAGTTTAATATCTTTAAATATTAAAATATTTCTTTTTAAATAATGACCAAAGTTCATGACCTATATAACGTCATCACTTTGGTTGTATGCTCAAGAAGCACCTTTATATTAAACATATAACGGAAAACTCCAACCTGATCGATCTGAATTGACTCAACTTAATTTGGAACATTTATCATAAACGAAAGGTTAGAATTATTTTAGTGGTAGGTATTATTTATTTTTTTTTCTCTGATAAAATTATCATTTTTTTATCTAACAATTCCAAGGCATCTATTAATGTTATGAATTATGTATTAAAAAAAAATGTTCGGGTTAGAAATTCCGTGGAAGCTTTTGCTACAACTATGAGAGTTTGCCATTTGAACTTGCATTTTTTTTAATTGAATTTTTGAACTTTTTTTCAATGTTGGCACTGTTTTTATTGTCGTTCTAATATAGGAAACAAATATTATAAAAATACAGAGATTTAAACTGTTACAAGCAAATACCTAAGCGACATAATAATCTAAGCCTTATCAGTAGTAGGTAGATATTTTCATATGTAGCTATAACATGTTATCAATTCAACTGATAAAAAAATTTGGTGTGCCATTTGAACTAAATTTTTTGGTCGATATCATTTGTTTTCGAAAGAATTTTAATATCATTATCATTTTTATCGTCTGCAGAAAGTTTGAAAGGTCTTAAGTCAAAGATTATTAGAGATTCCCCATACTGATTGATTAAAATGATATGACATTTTGATTGTCTTAACGAAATTTGAAAAACTAACCTAACATATAGTTGAGAATTATATGCGATTAGATATTTTATGATATGAGACTTTATTACAATCAGAGCGCAGTACCTACTGCCTACCTTTGTGGTCTGATTGATAAAAGTGGAAAATAAAATCAAATTTCAAAACAATCCTATATCTTTTAAACCTAAATCTTATCATCAGAAGCTTTATAGAAGTTTTACTAAAAAAAAAAACAATAAAAAGATTTTTTATTGAATTCTATAAATAATCGTACAAAATTTCTTTCCAACTCAGTGTTATAAACTTTTTCAAAACATGAAGAACTCTTTGGTTATTTTATTTGCGGTTATTGTGGCTGTGTCGTCAGCAGCTCATTTGCCCGAAGTCAATTCAAGATTGTCGCTAGATAAACTTGAACCTATTTTACAAAAATTCATCGATCACTTCCATAAAGTTAATACTATTATAAAAAGTGAAGATGCAGTTCCAGAAGTCGATGATTCATCAGAAGAATTCCGTCAAAAACCAATGAATTTAAAGGCCTTGCTTGAAAAGATCGAAGAAATTGAAAAAAAGCAACAAATTGCATCAGAACTTGCTGATATGGAAAATGAAGAAGATGTAATTTTGAGCAATGGTCTTGATAAACCAGTAAAGTTTGATGACGTAAAACAGGACAAGGAAAATGACGAAGAAGAAGACGAAGAATTAGAAGGAATTGAAGACAATACAATACCGATTAGTTATGGTAATGTTGAGGAAGCCATCGATATGACCAAGGAGGATAATCAAGACATTCAAATTAGCTATGGTTTGGCTGATGCAGTTGAACCTTTGGCTTTGAAGAAAGATGTTACAGAACAAGAAGAAGAAGACGATGATGACGAAGATAATGAATCTATCATCCCGATCAGAGAAATCAAAAAGGAAGAACAACTTGATGATGATAATATTCAAATCAGTTTTGGTTTAGACGAACCTATTGAAGCTGCTGCTGTTAAGAAAATCAATCTACTAGAAGATGCTGATGATAATGAAGATGATGAAGAAGATGAAGATAAACCTACTGATTTGAATGAAAAAGTTATGTCTGAAATTATAAGCAGTGTAATTCAAAAATTTGCTAAAGTTCATGGTGTTAAATTGTAAAAAAAAAAACATAGCAAATGTTTTTCTTATAAAAAGTCTGCAAAAAGTTGTACCAACCCTGTTTTTATAATCTTCAAATAAATATAAAAGTGATCAAAATAAATTTGAAAAAAAAACACATACCTAATCTCTTTGTTAAGGGGGTTAAAGTTTTATTTGATTTTTTATAATTAATTAGTGTGTTTGTGTGGTTTTTCTTTTTTGATAAAAATTATCAAAATAAATTTATTATTTGATTATAATTTTTTTTTGATTATTTTATTAATGTGGTTTAGTCAACTATATTTTTTTTTTTACAAATAAGGATTGACGTGTCTAAAGTTGAAATATGACAAACACTTCCTATAGGAGGTACTTGCTTGTTCAGTATCTGTAAAATCTGCATTTTATATCAAATTAAAATCAAATTATTTTTCTTAAAAAAAAAAAATCAGACCCCAAAAACAGATTATTTATTGTTTGTCATTTATTAATAATAAAAAAAAGATTCGGCAATAAAATGACTAAAGTATGACAGAAATAATTACACTTCATAGCAATTTTTTGCTAAATCTCTGTGTTGCTACTAATTCGAAAATACTTTGTGTGAATAGGAAAATCTTACACAAGATAACTTGTTATGGGTTTTGTTGGAGGAGGGGAGTTTCATTTTTAAAGCATACAAACAAAATTAACGACAAATGGGAGAAATTAATGATTCCCATCAATTGCAACATGTTGCGAGCACTTATAGACACCAAAAATGTTCCTTGGAACTAATTTCACATTTCACACGTGGATTCAAATTCTCCGAATAGTTTAAAAACACACATTTAAACTTCCTTTAAAGTACTAATGCTTAAAAGTGTTTATTGTTTCGTGATCTTTTATTTAATAAAATATTGTGAATTCCATAATGAGCCTGATAACTTTAACACATTTCATTTAATTTGTCAAAATTTAAATTTGAACCCCTTTCTTCAAAAAAAAAAAAAAAAAAATCATAAATCACAACAATTCAAACAACCTTTGTTAAATTTGGAAAATTTAATGTTTTGTTGTTGATAACAGACAGGAAATCAATCTCAACAAATTCTAAATTCTCTGTAGGTATACACAATAATAAAAAAAATTATTAAATTAAAGCGAAGTAGTAAATTAAATATATACAAGACTAAGCTGCAGCTATGGGCACATCATGATAACAGATCGTTAATTAACATGAATTTTAAAATGTTGGCTCGAAATAATATTTTTATATTTTTTCATACGAAAAATTTAACAATCATACTTAAAAAAAGGAACCAAAAAATCTCTTCTGTTCAAAAAGGCATGGAATACATTTAGGTTCATTAGACAGGAAAAAAATGGGACAGGAAAAGGGTACATATACATATGTACATATATATTATTTTTACAGGTATTTCTTAAATTTAAAACTTAGTTTTTCCTTAAAATAACACTCAAATTTCGATTGTTCTTAAAATTCTTAAAGATAAAAACCTGATATGGTCTTAGAAAGATACCAACTCTGTGTAAAATTACAACAGATGGATAGAAATTAGGAAGCGATATCTTATAAGTTATTATATAGACAAGTTATTGAAGTCTTAATAGATGAATTTTCATTGAAAAATATGTAATTAAATGTATCCGTCTATATTAGGGCATCAGTCTTGAGAGTAGTTTATCATTTTATCAGAATATATTTCAAACTTTCTGATGATAGTACTTTCATCATAATTTGCTTATTTAGATGTAATTTTTTTTATTATTGAAAATTCTTTTATCGATTTACATTCTTCTACAAAGCAATAAAAAAAATATATACAAGTACACATCAGCCCCATTATTGCTTCAAAAAAAAAAAAAAAAAACAAATAATAAATCTTGTTCTTCATAATTCATAAATCATTATCCCTCTTAATGGTGTTAACCAAATTAAGGCAGACAAAATACATAAATCGAAAACAAAACAAAATAAAGAAAATTATGAAATTAAAAAAAAAGATCCCCGTTATTGAATAAATTCAAAACCAACACAAAGTTCAATTAAAGTCGTAAGCTGGGTGCTTTATATATGAAAATTACACCCCGAAACATTTGTATACGCTTCAACACCCAAGTGAAAATCCTGTCGAAATCCATTGTTACCACTCACAATATTTTGATGCGTGGATGCGCAACAAATGTCAACATCAACATCATCATCTACAATTCAGATGGAGAAAAACTTTTGGGTTGTTGTATGCAGAAAGTGGAATCCATCTGTTGGTGTTCACATGAAGCTTTATAAATACATACAGATGTAGGTACTATTATAAGCCATTCAAGTTGACAACTCTTGAAGATATCCATTTTATTTTATTTGAAAATACAGTTGACTCCTTTTAAAACAGTAAATGACCTTTTTCACTAAATATTAAGCATATTTATCTCCCTTTCTCTCTATCCTATCTCTTCCCTCCTCTCTCTCTTCTCTCTCCTCACTATTCTCACTCCTCTCTCTCCTCCCTCTTATTTTTTAAATAAGCGGCCGTAACAGAATCTTAGACGACAGGAATAGAAATTTTTATCAGTTTACTTGTACGAATTTTTCTCTTCTCTTATCGGTTAAATAGCAACTTAAATTGTCTAAGCTGGTGTCGGGAATATTTCCATAATTGTGTAGCAATTTTTTGCATTGTATCATGAAAACCGTTTTGTTGGGTTTTTATAAATTCCTCGAATTTTTGAACACGGAACTTGCTATACAAAATATATTTCGTTACAATTATTTAAAATAATGTATGTTTGCAGTCATTCATATCTGACTATACCTATAATTATAGTACCACTGTATTCTTCAGAAAGGTCACATGCAAAATTAACATCCGCTTGCTTATCTCAAATACCTACTAAAAAAACTTAACAAAATTACATTGCTCTCAAAAATAAATAAAATTTATTTAAATACTCTAACAGCTCAATTGAGGGTGTTTATTTTTATAACGTATAATACACATTTGTGACAATTTAAATCTACCTATGTTAAATTTGTGATAAGAATTTTAAGTTTTCCTTTGTGCAAGAAAAAAACAGCTTGCTAACAATAATATATAAACAAATTGTAATTATTAAATTAAAGAGAAAAAAATACACATCTGTTCATGGCGGAAGTTCAATTAAGTACCGTACCGATGTAATTAAAACTGATTTTTTGTTGTTATGTTGTTTATGGCTGATAAAGTTCTAAAAAATGGTTTATTGAAATATTATTATTAATTTAGGACCCTTTTTGAAGAAATAGGTTGGTATGTGTCCGCAAAGATTGGTGATTTTATACTTTTGTCATTATTATGATTATTGTTCAAATTTGTCATAGTTGTCAAGCCAGTAATATAATAACTTAACTGTCAAGCTAGCGACAAATTTACGAAAGTTAATCACATACCCCTTTTTTTTGTGTTTGAGTTCATTTTTAGGGTTTGTAAATATAACATGACTAAGAAGTTAGCATTACCAGGGGTTATTAAAAAAAAAAAAAAACAAGTTTCAATTGGTTTTTCTTTTACGACAATTTATATATTCCAATTTCAATTTTAAGTTCATTTAACCCCTTTTGGGAGGTAGTAATGCTAAATTTGTCATAGCATTACCAGAAGTTATTTTTTTTATAACGCCAATTTTTTACTTTCACGACAATTTTACGACACTTATTTAAACATTTCTTTTTTTGTTTTGAATTGATTTTGCCCTTTTTTAAGGGGTTGTAATGATAAATTAACTGTCAAGCTAGCATTATCAGGGGTTATTTTATTAAAAAAAAAAACAAGCGTGAACATTTTTTTACGACAAATTTACGACAGTTATTTACACATTTCTTTTCTTGTTTTGAGTCTATTTAACCCTTGCAATTCTAATGCTAACTTGACATAAATACATTTCTCTCATTACTTTATAATATTGAAAACCAAATCGGGCATTAGAAACTTGAATCAAAACAGTAGTCAGGAGTCTCAGAATTTGAACAAAAGTTGATGGGAGCTTGAATACAATTCCAGAAATGTATCGGTAGCTGTCTCTCGAACATGAACCTACTTAACAAAAAGAAATAAACACAAAAAAAAAATATTTTTTTTTAAAAAAGCTCATTGATTTTTCTCAAAACGTAGGCATAAATATTAATTTTCTTGTAAATTAGGGGTAGATCCCTAGCCCTATTGCGCACTGTCTTAATATTTTAATATTAATTCTTTAAATTTTGCGAAGCAACGCGAGCAAGGGTTTGCTAGTATGAAATATTCAAGTATGATGCATGTAAGGAAGTAACGACGTTCTTCATTACATCCATGTACATTATGTATCAACCTTAAATTATCAGGATTATACTATATGAATAGATGAATCACGAGGGGATGACAGTTTCACCATTTTTTCAGTTTATCACAAGGCGAGTATTTAATATTTTGTTAAGAAAAACAACAATCAGTTTAAAATATTACTCTGAACTGATTAGTTAATTTCTATTTTGTTGACACAACTCTTCAAAGTTTCTATTAGCAAGTGTTTTTGTTTTAAAGAATGGTTAACATAAAACTGCAATTTTGTTTAACATCAATTTGCTTAGTATTTTTTCCAAGTTTACTTTTGGGACAAGATGTTAATTCTACAAGTGAATTTCAAAGTGAAAAACAAATTAATTTCTGCGAAATAAAAATGCCCGCATATCAATCATTGGGAGTGGTTCGTTCAGTTTTGTTTTTTTTTAACATAACACAAATTCTACAAAACTTAATAAATTTTGATTAAAAATTTCATACGCAAGTATACCTATACATATGTACCTACTTCTTGATAAGTTATGTTATAAAGCATTTTCATTTTAAAATGTGTGTATTAAAATACATTTTTTTTAATTCATTTTAATTATAGTTTCGTGTGTGCAACGACTGAACTAATTTGGCCGCAATTAAAAAAAAAAAATTTACCATTATTATGTAAGATGGTTTAGAAAGTTGTTTGAGTAAAACTTGCCCACTGTCATGGCCCCTTTTTTATAATTGTTTTTTTAGTTTTCTTTTTGTTGAAAACCCTTAGAACTTTAAAACTTTGTAATAAAGCTCTTCTGAACCGAAAGCATGATTTACCCTACTTGACACGCCCACTTCCACGCCCTTTTTTCTTATGTTATAACTGTATCCTTATATAGCGACATTAGGAAGCTGAAAATTTATAACCAAAACCATGACTTGGGTATTGTTTTTCGGAATCTACCTACTACCATGCCCACTTTTCTTATATATCTGTAATTCTTCCTTACTTTACATCCTTCGAAAGATGAAATTTTGTAGTTAAAATTTCTTAAACATAGAGCATGACATGTGTGTAATTTGTTTTAAAGTTCACCGACTGCCACACCCACTTTTCTTAAATTTGAATTTTCCTTATATAAAGGGGCACAAAAGATTATTTTATTCTCATGATTACTAATAAAGAAAATATTTGTTAGCTTTTTTAAAATTAAATTTCTTTACAAAAATCAATTTAAATTTGTTATAAAAGCTCATCAATAGAATCCTAAAATAAACTTAAGCTAATATATCTAATTTATTAAATGTTGTCGTTGTAATTTTTATTTTTTTTTTTTTTATTTTTCTTAAGCTGGCGGGAAAATGGTATTTAATACAACAAAAAACATTCGATGACGAGCTCAATGACAAGATGTGTATTGACCTAAAATTTCAGTTCCGTAACAAAAATTTACTTCTATATAAAATCTCTCAACTCATAACTGGTATTAATAAAACAAACAAAAATCAATTGGATCCTTTTGTAATGTACAAAAAAGTTGCACCTAAATCTTTACAACCTATGGCAGCAGAATTACCCTTCTTAAATAGTAAGATCTTTTATGTATCTTTAATAAATTTAAAGTTTTAAGTTTATCTTATTATTTTTTTGTAATTTAGATACAAGTACAAAATTTAAAATTCTTTTTATAAATTCAAACTACTTCCTTGCATGCAATTATGTGGAGAATCAGCCTGAAAAAGAGTCATTTTATATATTTACTAAATCACTGGAAGTCAATGAGACGATTATTGAAAATATTGTAAAGGACTCGGAATTAAACTTTGGAAATAGTTTTGCTGATCTAAGTGATGTTAACCAGTCACATGAGTAATGGATTTTTATTTTGTATTATTATTAAATAATTAATTTTATGATTTTCTTAATTATAGCTTATGTTCTAAAAATAATTCTTTCGGTAAGCTAGGGATATCAGCTTCTGTAATGTGGGGTGCTGGTTTAGTGGTGGTCATTACTATAGCTTATAGTTGTTTATGGAAATTTTGTTTGTAACAAAAATCATATTGACTGCAAATAAAATATTCACATGAACATGCGAGTCATGTGATCATTGTTTGTAACAAAAATCATATTGACTGCAAATAAAATATTCACATGAACATGCGAGTCTTTTAAAATATACCTATGTACATATATACATATATATATAGGAATAAATAAATAAATAAATATAAAGTTAATATCTTGTTTTTTAATTGAAATAAAAAAAATAAAAAATAAAAAAAAGTTAAAAATAACAATAAATGGATTTTTTTGTTTTATTTTTTTCCAAACAATTGATTATTGATACAATTGTTAAAAGAAAATTTCGGAAAAATGGTGTTTAATGATACCTTCCATAGAACAATTTTTTTTAAGTTTTCGATTTCCTCAAAAGTATATCTGTCAATTAAAAGTGGCATCTCTCATAGAACCATTTTTTTGGTTTTTGACAATGTATATTATTATCTGCTGAACCGATTTTAATGACATTTTTTACACAAGACATTCTAATTAGTTTAAATAATATTGCATGTCATAATTTTCAAAAAAACAAATTTTGAATTTAAAAAAATCAAAATTATTTTTTTTAAATGAGATATTTTAAAAATGGGTAAAAGATTTTTTTTTTCAAAACTAATTTATAAACTCCTGATTAATACTTAAACACTTTGCATTTTTTTTCTAAAAAATATGCATTTTCAACATTTGTATATAAAAAAAAATATTTTTTTAAACAACCGCTCCAATGATTTTCAATTTTGTCATGTCCGTCACGACAAATTCACGACAATTAATCCAATTAATAGAATCTTAAAATTTTGAAGTGGTAATGCTAACTTGACGGACATTTCCGTAACATGTGCTAAATGATTGTAAAATTCTGGACGAATCGCCAGCTCCACCTGTAACAAAGCGAATAAATAAAAATGCAACCGAACATACATTTTGTTCTTACCGTTTTATGAGATGGCATTGGGCAAATATAGTTCAGATTTTATTCGGACAATTTTTACTACAACTAAATACTTTCTATATTTTCTAGATATATCTTTTAATTCAGTTGAAGATCTTAGAGTGCAGAGATCTTAGCTTGAACAAAGTAAGAGATACACTTGGAGGATTTTCAATTTATCGCCGTAACCCGTCAAAAACATTTGTTTTTTAGGTAGCAAAGGCTGGGAATCGAACCTAAGAGCTTCTGCGTAACAGTGTTCTATACACTAAACTTCTAATAGAAATACTAATAGAAATATTTCGAATTTTTTTTTTTGACATTTGGTTCCGAGCTACAAAAATACTGAAGCTTTTTCCTATGCGTTATTTTCGACTTAAACGAGAAAACCTTACTCATGCTTTGCGTTTTAAATTTATTACATTCTTTTTCTTCATCATCATCATTACCACCCAATGGCCTATTTATAGTTAAAAACAAAATCCGTTGAAAATGAATCATAATTATAATATTTTAGAGGTTCGTAATTTTCTTTGTATGACTCATAAAATTATTCTTAATAATTTAAATTCGAAATTTTTTTTTGGAATTTTCGAAATTGCATTTAAAATACCTATTTATGTACAACTGTTTCGCGTTCTTTATGAGTATTAAGAGTATTTTAGTGATTCATGTATTTTTGAGGTGTATTTCGAATCACTGTTTTATTCGCATCAAATTAAAGCCCGATGATGATCCTTTAGATCGAAACGGGTCGATTAATTAAAATATAAATAAATTATGTCATAATATTTTATAAATAAAAAACTAGTAAACTAGTTTTAAAAATTTACTTGTTTTTTTTTTTTCTCTGTTTTGCAGTTGACCTTTGCCACCATTTGCAACTGGTGACAACTTTTGCACCACCTCATATGTTATAGGTACTTTTCAAAATTATTCCAATAATTTTTTTTTCGTTTTAATAAAATTTAATTATCTTTTTTTACACTAGCAATAAATTCATGATTGAAAATAGATATCAATTAGCCTGCATGAATTATAATCAAAAAAAAAAAAAATTGACAGGGACGGAATCATCAGGACAATACACAAAGGGGAACAGAGGTTCAAAGGAATTTTGCTGCATTATCGATATCAATAAAACACTCTTTATATTAAATGACAACAAATAATTATATTATAATTGCTATTATATCTGTGGCTTTTTTAATTTTTCATATTTAAGTGAAAATGCCTTAATAATGTTTTCCAAAAACCAAGAAAATCCCCAAAAGAAAGTTTTTTAAAGACAAAATCCCGAAGAGAAGATCACAAAAAGAAGATTTTCTAGTATACATATGTGCGAATCAACGTATAATTTAACTATCTTAGTAAAAACGGTAAAAAATATCAACGCTCTTATTTTGAAAAAGCTGGTACATACATCTGAAAATTTCCCTCCTCCTGAACCCGCGCTTAAGACAAAAAAAAAACACTATTTATATTTTGTTATCAGAATATTTTTGGATAAAAAAAGAACCAACAGTCACATCAAACTTACACTGTTTCATGCTCCATAAACGATAACGATACGATACAAAAAAAAGTTTTGATACATTGTTTGACTACCCCGTGATTTTTATACAAATGAATCATTTTTTTTGGCAAATTTTTTCTTATCACAAACCCTTGTGATTTTATTTCAGTTTTTCAAGTATAAAATGTTATGATTTTCTTTAATAAAGTCCAGTTTTTATTTGAACCTTGGGCGTTCATATTGTGCCCGCGAGTGATCTAAACTCAAAAAATAAAAATAAGAAAAATATATACAAAATGTCGGCAATCTCGCAAAATGGATTTAAGCTCACTTTGGCTTTATTTGGAATGATTCTCTTTTTCAATGTTGTTCAGACAACACCATCATCAACTTCACAGTCGGTACAACAAAACGCAAACCCGGTTTCATGTCAGAACGCTGAACCTCAACCTGTTGATCCTTCTTTGGTGAGTTTATTTATGATTTAATGCGTAATTGATAACAAATCACATTGGTGATTTTCAAATGATTTGAAATTTTAAGTTCTGTTGATATTCTTAAAATTTCATCATAATATTGTATCTATAGTCACATTTCGAATTATATCGTGTGTGTTGGGGAGTTTGAAAAAAAAAAATCAAAATGATAAATGTGATTGATTCAACCCTCTAAATCAAAATAATACTGTCCAGTAAATCTAGAACCTTTGAACAACGAAAAAATCAAAATCAAGGTTTTGACAGCAGCTGAAAAAAAAGTTGTTTTTTTTTTTTATATTAATTTCGCTTGCCCTTTCTATTTGCGATTTCGCTATCGAACTGGAGATTTTGATAAAACTTGACATTAAGAAGGCAAACAGAAGCAGTTCTTGAAATTCTGTCCGTTTGTCTGTGTGTTCGATTACACATCCATATTTTTGACGGATATGCCGATTTTTTTTTTTACTTTTTTTTTTTTTTAATTTTGATCTTAGGACCAAAAAAAACGGTGCCATAATATTTTACCATTTGAAAAAATCTTATTTTTCTCAAAAATTACTCCAGATTTTTTTTTTAATTCAATTAATTTTGGTGAAAATAGATATTTTTTCCAAAAAATGGTTATTAATTGCAACTCCTACAAAACAATTTTTATTTTATTTTCGCTTTTCTCGAAAACAGTTGAACTGATATTTTCACTGAGCAGTTTTTTTTAACATAATGTAATTTTAACAAAAATTTTATATTTTAAGACATTTTCAACAGTATCCGATTTAAATTATATTTTTTTATATGAGAGCTTCTTATAAAATTGCAAATAAAATTTTAATAAAAATGATTTCAACTAAAAAACAGGAATGCTTTTTTCACGTGTGCTGCTGCTTCTTTTTAGGAATTGACAAATTCTCCAAAAAAAATTGGTTTTAGTACCTATGGCCACTTTGATTACATTTTAATTTCAAAATAATTTTTACTGTTTTATTTCATTTAATCATTTCATTCATTTTGTTTAACACCTTATTTTTTTTTTTAAAACGACTCATTTATTTATTTTCTTCAATTTAAGTTCCAAGGAGTGTGGTTTGAAGCTGCCCGCAAGACAGAATATCCTAATAATCAATCGTGTAATGCATTGGATTTCTTAACTAAAACTAAACCTTATACTGTCAATTTAACATACAATATTTCACCTAATGAGCTTTGGAAAAACGAAAGCGTGTCAGTTCCAATTCTTTGGAATGAAGGATCCTTCACCATAAAAAATAAAGACGGTAAAGAATAAATATTTTTATTATACATATTATATGCAACTTGGAAATTAATAAATTAATAAAATTTCGTTTTATTTTTTTTTACCGACATACAGGGGCTTCCCAAATATTTAAAATTCTAAAAACTGATTATACAAAATTTGCATTTGTATGTAGTTATGTAGTGTGTACTCCTAATACTACTGCTATTACTCCTACTAGTACTACTACTACTAATTCTACTACTACTTCTACTACTACTTCTACTACTACTTCTACTTCTACCTCTACTAATAAAATAGCTGAAACTGAAACAGATTCTACAATATTATCTGAATTAAAATCTACAACATTATCTGCACCAACACCTAATAAAGATCCTGAGGCAATATCTACAACAACAACTAAACCAATAACATCTACAATAGAATCTGAAATAACATCTATGACACCATCTGCAACAACACCACCACTTATTACTACAGTGGATGTTTATATTTTAGTTAGAAACAGATCCTTAAACATAGCAGACCTTACAGCTTCAGCTAAAACCGAATTCGGTTTCAAAAACCTAACCAAAGTTACTCAGTCTAATAAGTAAGTTTTGATAACAAATTCACACTAACAAAAAAAAATAAATCTAATACATTTTTGATCATTTCAGGTGCATGGAAAATGGTTCTACAAATTTAGCACCAATGCTTACAATGATAATGGCTGTTGTTTTAGTCTTAGTTTTTAAATTTTAAACAAATAAATGTATGTAAAATTTCTAATTAATAATTAATAGATATCTAAAAATAAAATTAAACGATTTTCGAAATATTTTATCAGATTGGCTTTAGTATAATGTATATGTGACTCAATAGCAATAAAAATAAGAAATGACAATAACAAGTATCAACTTCAATTAATTTTAAGCAGTTTCTAGATCCCAACTCTAGCTCGATATTTCTTCGATAAAACCCCAAGGGACCAAAATGATACAAAGAAGATCCCATTTAACACCGAGACGAGGCTTGTTAATGACCATGAAGTAAGCATTACCATTTCAAAAGATTCTAATAATTGGATTAAAATTGTCGTGAAAGAAAAAAATTGTTATGCTTTTTGGGAGGTGGTAATGCTAACTTGACCGTCAGACCGTCAAGTTAGCATTACCAGGGGTTATTAAACAATAAAAAAGGTACGATAATTTTTTTCTTTCACGCTATAATCACGACATTTTATGACATACTCTTTTTATTATTTTTTTTTTGGGTGGGGGTGGGGGGCAATTCTAACTTAAACGTCAATTTAGGATTTAAAAAAAAAAAAAGTGCGACTACTTTTTTTCACGACAATTAATCCAATTTGTAATTTTTGACTATAATACTGTACAAAAAAATTACCGGCCGTTAAAAAAAAAAATCGAAAATTCCAATTTAAAAAAATAAATTTAAGTGGTATATATACAAAAATCTACCATCATCATTTTTGATTGCATTTAAATAAAAATACGGATTCTATCCACTAAACATTTTATGTTCTATGATTCGCAAAAAATCATCTTTTATGAAGATGTTAGCATATATTGCTTCAAAAACAACAACAACTGCGTCAGTAATTAAAATTCTCTGTATAGATAGATACCTATGAATGTTATTAAATATGACATAAAACTTGTAGGTATTATACTATATACAATACATGGAACTTTTAAAAGTGATTTTAAACAACCATAACCAGAAAGATTGATGAAGAAACGACGACGACTATATGATGACGATGACGCCAAAGGTATGTATATAATAGTGCCTGTTAAGAGTTGACATTTACGACAGTGATTAAGATGCGACGCATGTATAATAATACATATATACATATATAAAAATGTAACCTCTCATAATAAGAATCCTTCCCATTTAAAAGAAGCACCCTATCTACTTACAAATTCTGCCCTTCTCATAAAGAATCAAATATGTATATGTATGTAGGTGTACCTACTTTAAGAAAGAATCTTGTCAAAACGTCAAACACATTCCACCACAAAGAAGTAGAAAATTCTGACAGACTAGTAAATGTAAACAAATTGAAGAGGATAACAAACCCACCATATAGATACATATATATACCACCCATCACAATATTGCACATTCACACAAAATCCCTATGCGAAGCCTTGACATTCATTCAGGGACTTCTGGTTGAGAAGAATATTATATGTATTTCTTTTTTGAGAAAACCAAAAGAGAAATGATTTTATCTCCACTTTAAATGGAATGGAGAAGACTTTCGGACCAACTTATGACGTGTCCCTAATGGATGTGTGATTAATGCCATTGTCGCGCTTTGTGTTTACACAAAAAAAAAAAAAAAAACATAAAACATGCGACCTAAGAAGAAATACATAACTTTTATGAATGATAGAGGATGGTTGAGAATTCTTTAGAGACATTATTGAAAGGATTTCATTGTTGTATATGAGTAGTTGTACGTTGTCGAGAGGCAGGAGATTGTCCAATGTACAGGGTTCATTATCAAAAATTATTTGGTGTGTAAAATGAAAATTTTAGTGCAAGGAAATAATGGGTTACATTTGAGTGGGGTTAGTGTAATATATTGAATTTTGGACTAATGTCCTATCCTACGGGATATACATATGTAACTGCCCTAAACCGATTCTAAAACTAAATGTCCAATTTTACGTGTTTTCTTAAATGTGCCTGGAAAATCGGTGCAGGACCATAAGCCCAGGAGGAAATTGTTTTTCATCTCAATATGAATGTCTTAAATCAACGCGAAATAAGCTACCAATCGAATTTTGATCTTATCTACCACTTCATAGGGACATGAGACAAACTTTTTTGTTTAGAGATTGATTGGACATTTGTCCCAATAACTGGTGAGCCTTCTTGCCTTTTGACCGCCTTGGTAAACTTTGTGCCTTATAGAACAACTGTAGATGCAGCTTTATTAAGAAATAACCGCACTTTGAACATTTTTGAACATAAGTCTCCAATCGTTGGGAAATTTTTCTCAGCTAAAGGGAAATTCATTTTTGTAAACTTTTTTTCTCTATGGAAGGAATATATATGCAGGCCCACAAGGAAACTACCGCACTTTAAACATATTATTTAAAGTATCCATTCGTTCTAGACATTTGTCCCAAAACTGAAGACCATTTCGTCTTGGTAGACTTTGTTCATTATGGAAGAACTATAGATGCATCCCGACTAAGAAACCACCACACTTTGAACATAAGTCTTCACTCCCCAATCCTTTTGCCATTTGTCCCAACTGATGAGCATTCCGACTCTTTTTTGATCGTCTTGGTAAACATTGTTCCTTATCGAAGAACTAACATATTATGCAAGTCTCCAATCATTCGAGACATATTTTCCAACTTAAGACCATTCCGTCTTTGTAGACTTTGTTCCTTATGTAAGAACTATAGATGCAGGTCCACTAGGAAACCACCGCACTTTGAACATAGGTCTCCACTACCCAACCGTTGTGCCATTTATCCCAACTGATGAGCATTCCCACTCATTTTTAATCGTCTTGGTAAACTTTGTTCGTTATCGAAGAACTACTGATGCGGCCCCAACAGGAAACCACCGCACTAACATAAGATTGCAATTGACACTTGTCCCAACTGAAAGGCACTCCCTCTTGCTTTTTGACCATCTTCGTAAACTTTAGGCGTGTTTTTTTGCAAGCCCGGTGGGAATTGCAGGAAAAAAACGACCACAGGGATTAGTGACAGCAACACAGAAACAAAATGGAGTTTTCATACAAACTATCGATAACAAGTATATAATTTATGCCGGTAACACAGTTTTTCTGTGTGCTTAAGTTAACCCGGAGAATTATCTGGGTTTAGCTTAGTCCGTAGGGGATTAGTTGTTTTTGTATTTAACATGGTGATTGTTTAGCACCAACGTTGTTTTTTTCGACCAATTCCCTCTGGGCTTAAAAAAAAAACACGCCTTTTGTTCCCTAATGGAAGAATATTAGATGCACTTTGGTCCAATGCCAAAAGCAATAGTAATAATCGAAAATCCTATGTATTTCTAAGATCATGTTGGCTTTATTTTTGTTTATAGAAATATAAACAGAGGAGGAAGATTTTTGATGACACAACAGATGTGGTTCAAAGTAAATAATTTTTTAGTCCACCACCCCTATATTCGAAGTCATAATTTTCATAATCTCCAATTTATAAACTAATCATCATCTGTTAACAATAATGGGTAGAATATAATTTGTATCAACACTCTTCCAATCACTCAAACCAGCAAAATGTTAATTGTCCCATTAACACTTTCTCTTTCCCTTTCTATAATATTGATCCATTCATGCATTTTATTGTAAGCAGGTGTTGATAGTTTTTTTTTACTCGATAATTCCAATATGCCTATAGGTACTGGTACATATGTATATGCTTCATCGAATATCCTTCTATCATTTACACACACACACATACACGTATATTTATCCTATATTATCAACATTTTCCCGTTAATTACATCCCATCAAGAGGTAATTGCGCCATCATTGCACTGACATTTGTCCCTGTCACCTGTGGCAAAAAATTGGATAAACAGAAATTCCATATACTCGTACATGCGAGTATAAAAAATATATATCCGGCCAGTCAGTCAACAAGGATAACAGCAAAATACAAAGAGAAATTCTATCATATCCCTTTCAGTGAAAAAAAAATATATGAAATTAACACATATTAACGTTGATATTGACCCCATCGTCGCGATAAATATTGAAAATCACAACAACAACAAAAAAACAATTGATATCGCAGCAAACTTTACACAGCACACATACACATACACTCAGGCGACTGTATCCATGTAAAAGGATAAAAAAAAGAGTGCCGAAGTTTCAAATTGATTGATCGATTTATGTGTGAAGCATTTTTTTCTGTTATGTTTATCTCCAATGAAGGAAAAAAAAAACAAACAACAACACTTGACAGGAGAAATCTCCTCCTGACACCATGGCTAACATATCCTCTTAGATTCCATATCAGGACGAGCATTATACATACAGTAGGTATAGAGAAAAAAAAAACTTGAGAAACTGAAGTTCTGGAAAATTGTTTAATGGCTCTGATCTGATGGGTTAATGGATAACTTGTGTAATCTGTGATTATTTGTGAAATAACTTTCAACCATCGCCCTCATTTTTTAAGAGGAGGACCAACCATATCTGTATCCTTAACAGAATCCTTCCTTTTTTTTTCTTATTTTTTTGTCAATCGAAATCGATGTAGGGCAAGCCAAGTATATCCTCGATGTCCTAGAAAACAAAATTATCAAAAAAAAAAACAACCTTCTGAGGAACTCTGTGTTATGCCAGGACATTGATAAAGGACTTGGAGCCAATGAATCACTTCCGAGGGAGCATCCAGTTCCACATACAACTTGCTTGTGTTCTCATCCCTCAAAGTTTGTGATTTGTGCGAAAGATTTTCGGATCTCTGTTGAGGTAATTGAAATTTATCTTAATCGACGAAGACGACATCGCAGACGATGATGATGATGATGATGATGATGATGTTTCTGATGACGATGAGCAAAGGACGAAGATAAATGTGGGCGCATTTTAGGTGTGAGCTCCATAGGTGGCATAAACACAAATGAATCCTCTTTCTAGCTTAAGCATCAAATGGATTTGAAAGGATAATACAGAATTCTAAACCACAGTTAAACTGATAACTGAATTGTTGGTGAATCTATGGGATTTTATTTCAAGGTTTAGAGAAAAAAGATTGATGAGATTTTAATTATTTGATGGGACTGAGCCTCTCATTTTATAGATAATTGATGGGGATGACGATTATATTCACGATGACGATAAATAGAACTATAGTGAAGGTTGCTACATTATTGCGTTTGAAGTCGATTTATTCAGAAGATTCGAACTTGAATGGGTTTTGATTTGTATATTGAATGTGATTTATGTAAAAAAAAAAAAAAACTAGCCTAAGACATTCTCATCAGTGTTATGTTTCTTTTAGAATGTTTTTCAATAAAATCGGGTAAGTACTTTCGGAGATTATTGTGGGACACATATTTTAATGTATTTTCTTTATGTCACAGAAAATAGTACATTGACAGTAGAAGATAAATTTCACACATAAGGAAAGTGACTTCCATCTTATTTTGACCAACAGTTTTATTATCACATCTTTCTCTCTTCTAAAAATTTTATTATAAAATATTCCCACCTCATGGACACAAAATAATCATAATCTTATTTATAAAAAATTGATGATTGAAATGAAATAGAATTGGTCATCTACATATTCCACTAAATCGACGTGCATCGTGATGATTTGAGTAAATCGTAAATGAAATTCTATTCTCAAAGGAAGAAATTTCATCACAAAAGCTTAAGGGTTATTAGAAGCTTCACGCCTATATACATAGGTATATTTATTAATTATTTCTTTGGTACCTACTTAAGTTGCCTTAACCGACAGAATTCTCATCTCAGTTTGCTAACAACAACTCGTTATCTGCTCTTCAATTCAACTTAAGCGAGCTCCATCGTTGGAGCAACTGGCTGCGTTGAACCTACTCAAAAATCTACACTCTAAATTCTTATGCTCACACTTAACTTCATAAGGAGGATCGTGAATCCTGATGGATGTATACTATTATGTGTGTGTATATATTTGTATACCCCCCAAAAATCCTTATGATGTGCATGCGTTAATTCAATTAAAATCAATTTCCACCACTCGTACTAATGGAAAGTTATATAGGATTCCTGATGAGCTTCAAGGAGTGTGCTGCGCCCAGCAGATGATATATAAATTACCACTTCAACTTGAGCATCAAGGACCTCAAGACTTTAGAGATAAGGCATCACATATGTATATAGCGGGAAAGGGAGAGCTACATATGTATATAGAGATATCACTTAAACGTTGATGTTTCTGATGCGTCCTTCTTCGGGCTCCTAGTTGACGATGAAGATGATGATGATGATGATGATGAGTTTGGTTGTTCCTTGTTCCATTGAATAGAGGCCAAGAGAAAGTGCACTTCATTTTCTCACAAGGATATCCAATAACAATGAACGACATCATAAGTCAAACACATGGGGCGATGATAGCATCTTCCAGCAAAAGCAGAAGCATTATAATAGCGAAGCCACTGGAGTGCCTCATATACATATAAGTACATATGTAGGTACGTATAAAATGGCAGTCGAGAAGAGACAAGGCAACTCTACGAGTTATAAGACAATGTCTTGATTACACAGAAAACCCACATGTTTTCTTCATACGTACATTATGATGCCATGTAGAGGAGAAGATTGTTAGTTCTTGATGAATATGAAGGAACTCTCTATATTGTAGGTTGTAGGTGCGGAGATTGAAATAAACTTAATGAACCTATGTATGCAGATGCAGCATCTCTTACATTCCCTGGGATATGCAATGGATACCTACCTATATATAAGTTCCCGTTGCTTAAAAGGGTATAAGACACAATGATGTTGATTAAAAGTTGCTTCTTAGAATGTAAGTATATATTTTATTATATAGAACTGCAATTTCAAAATTACTTAATTGCTAGCGCCTTGTTATATCAGAATAACTATATTTGCATGTAAAAAGCACTTAATTCATCTTCACTTTTATCGAAAAACTATTCAAAAATACTACTAAGACTCTTTACGACTTCACTGCTCTTCGTACAAAATTCAAGTGAACATAAAGTTTTCATGTTAAATTTTCTACATAAAATTTACAATAATACCTACGTTCCACAATTATTAAAACAGGTTCAAGAATGAAGACCAATATGTTTTATGCTTTAAAAGTTTTTCCTAGGAAATATTGTGGAACTTATTATTCTTTTCCCTCCACAAAGGATAAAGAGTAATAAGCCTTAACTTTTCATTACAATAGGTAAGAAACATTTATTTTTATTGTGAGCTTAGTTGGTCAGATCCAAATTGTTATAAATATATATAAAGATTTTGGATGTGGAATGCATTTCAAGCCAATAACTTTTAATTAAAATAAAACCTGGTAATGAAAAAAATCCAAAATTTTACGCAATGTGTATTTGTTTTTTTGTTTTGTTGTGTACAGGAAAATGAGATCTAGAAGATTTCAACAATCTCAGTTACATGAACAGGATTCCTTACCAAAATTTTTCAGTTTTGCTGTCAAAACTCTGAGGGAAAAAAAGTCTCGGATTCGCTTGCTCTTGAGTGAGAAAAATTTCTGAGATCCCATTTTTCTGAACACGCCCGAAAAATTTGTGAAATGTATTAATTTTTAGTTCCACAGACACTATCATCAATTTTCAAATTTAAGTTCCACAACTTCATTTTTGTATGTTAACAATTTACGAAGTTGAAATGGAAATATTTGTGGAACGTGTGGATGCATTGCTCATTTGACGTTTATCTTCTTCAAAATTAAATACGTTCCACAATTTTTTTGTATCTTAAATTTGAAATTTTAATTTGTCAAATCTTTTTCTTGGAATAAAAGGGAGTGAAATGTAGGAAGGTAGATGAAGAAATTCACGTTTTCAATTTCTTATGCTGAATGTTAATTTAAAGCCAAAAAATAAAACAAATATTTTACGACTTTTACGACTCTTAGAAAATCTGAATCGATTTTTGTTGGCAAAAACTTAATATTGCCCAACCATAACAAAACTGACGTTGAAATTAAATATTTCCTTATACTCCTATATAGCATCAACCATGCCTACACGATTTCCCATTATAATACCATTCATGGAGACATTAAAATTCTTCAATTTTACTACAAGAATGCCAAGCTATTAATTTTCTTCTTTTATACGTATGTATGTATATACCCGTATACCTAACCTACACATCTAATTTTCCGCCTCCCAAAAAGGACAAGGACAAGGACACACTTTTTCTTCATCTTCTTTCCGGATATTATAAGAAAACCCAAAAAAAAGAAGGGAAACCATTCTGAAACATCGCTCAAGGAATGCGTGCATCTTTATTCAGCTTGACACTTCATTACCTGTACCACTTGTCTTCGCGCTTTGCCTGGGGTGGTGTCTGTATATGTTGTGTATAGAGAAGAATGAAGCATGAGGAACGCACCACCAACTATATTCTTCGCGCGTAAATTAGATTCAATAATGTAAGGCATTTTTGCCACACTGAATGACATGACGTGAACAAAGAACAACGAAGACCAACGAAGGAACATTATCATCATCCTTGAGCTTGAATGTGTCCTTTTTAAAGAGAAGGAATACACCATGTTGTCTTCTATGTTTTATATGAATAAAGGACAACATCATGTTTTGCTTGCTGGTAAATGTCTGACTGGGGTGAGACTTCTTCTGATGGGTTCAGTTTTTGGCTTCCGTAAAAACATAATTGAGTCATTTGTCACACGTCATCTGAGCTTAAAGGTATATGTAATATAGGTATGAGTTCTAAGCTATAGATGTGGGTTCTGTGTTGTGGTAAATGAAATGATGTATTTGTGTGAGTCAATGTATATCTAGGTACTAACACCCGATGCTGTATCGTGTTTGACATTATTCAAGCTGAAGCAATGGTTGTCAGTTCCGTCCGGGGTTAAAACGGGTTAAGTATAAGTTGTTGTAGATAGATAAAGTTAACGTTGTTGTAGAGTATAAAGTTGCACAAGGTGATAGCGGAAGCTTATTATAAGATTGTTATTCAGGAAGTATTCGATTCGCTGGGTCTTGTTTTGAATAAGTATCACATCCTGTAACATAAGTGAAAGGAATATAATATCTATCTTTCGCTTTCTGAAGTAAAATTGCTGTAAAAAAAAGGTTAAAAGCTCAAATAAGCTCTTAGAGATAATAACGAAAAGAGTTCACGTTGAATTACATGGGTATAGGTACTTAACTTTCTTTTTTTACTTTTAGCACTACCCCTACATAATCAATCATGGCATTGACCGCTATCAGGGACTAAAGGGCAGAAAAGTAAAAATCAGAAAAGAAGGAATATTGTGTGGTCATTTGTAATCGATTTAAGGCCACCTAAACATACAAAACCTTATCGTCCACCTTAGCTATTGATACAAATTTAGATAGGTATTTAAACTTAATCAGTTTCTATTCTAGGCTAAAACGGAAGGGAAAAATATTTAAAAACAAAAAAAAACTAAACTCACCATTTAATGCAGTTGGTTTTTATTTTAAATCCAAGGCTCTGGGTCTTTGCAGATAAATTCCACTTTCACAATTCACATTAAAAAAAAACACACACACACAAATCTAAATTATTACCTTAGAGGTGACAAAACTAAGAGCAAGAACTTTTTCAAACAGACAATTTAAAATTAAAACATTATTAAAACACAACTAATGAACCCAAGGGAATTTTCTCATTAAAGGGGTAATTTAATTATATGGGCATAATGACTATAAAAAAAATTAATTCACTCACACTTGCATGTAATGTATAGTACTTATACACATTTTTTCAAAAACGAAAACCGATTTGGAACTGAAAACTATTTTCATTTAATTAAAAAAAAAAACAAAAACAATACCTAACTGATTTATTATATTTTTTTAAATAAAGATGAGGCATTTCATATAATATGGAATGGAACATAAAGAACACTTCACTATTTCCCACAAACCGACATTTTGGGATTAAACTTCCGCAGGCACCGGAAACGAAATATGTACCTATTTACACAGCCACCGAACACTGGCCCCGTCAGGTATGCACACGAGACGATTTTTCTCATACCGATAAAAAAATACTCGAAAATAGATTTTTTTTTATTGAAACAGATAACACAAAATGCACGTAACTAGCAACTTATATTTATTTACACATGAAACCAGGGGAATTTTTTCATTAAAGGGATATTTATTAATCATCAGGGCAAAGGACTTTATTATTTCACTAACACTTTTTTTAGATACACAATATACCTACGTAGGTATTATACACATTTTGTAAAAAGAGAATTTTTGGATAAAGGGAATTTTACTTAACCGGTATTTTATGCTTTTTTCAATTAATATAATTTCATATTAATATGGAATGGAACATACAAGAAAACACAATTTCGCACAAACAGACATTTTGTGGTTCAACTTGGACCGGTAACGGAAACGAAATATATATTTACCCTACATATACAGCCACCGACACTAGCTCCGTTAGGTATGCACATAATATTTTCGAACGAGACGATTCTTCTGAGAAAAAAAAAAAAAACGAAATTCAAAGCTATTTACCGTATTTTTACTATGTACAAGCCACCGACACTGGCACCGTTATTTATGCGCACAATATTTCGCAAGGAAAAGATTTTTTTGTACCAAAAATACACGAAAAATATATCTTTTTTATTCAAAGCTATTAACCGTACTTACATTATGCCACCGGACACTGACTCCGTTAGCTATGCACAAAATATTTTCCAATGAGACGATTTTTCTTTTAACAAAAAAAACTCGAAAAATAGATCTTTTTTCTTTAAACTTTCTTTTATTATTAATTTTCGCTCACAAATATTACACTTTGAACACGTTTAATTACAATTATTATTGATGAAAAAACTAAAATTTTAATTATACCGGTCGCGCACAACGAAAATCACCTTCAACACAGCACAAAAACTTCTAGAACGAATTGGGCGGAAATTGAAATAAAACCAATCTGTGGTATCGCGATGACGATGAGAGACTGAATGAAAGAAGTCTATGGCCCATGCGCACATACTAACAAATTTGTTGTGTTATCTCGTTGAAAGAAGTGGCTGGAGGGAAATTTTAAGCAAAAATGCATTAGGTATGACTGCTTTTAAACGATGCAATTTGAAATTGCACTTTTTAAGCACGTCGCGTCGGTGAGTGAAGTTGTGTCGGTGGCGGGGTAAAGAAAATTGTGATGGGATTGATAAAATTGCAGGTTGATAAAATTGCAGGATTGATAAAATTGATTTATCTTATCTTATCTTGAGTCATAGGCGTATAGTAAAGAGTGTGGTGAGGTGATTCGTTTTCTTTTGAACAAAGTTAACATCTATTAAAAAACGTAGTGTTCAAAGCATTTTTGCAACCGGAAGGAAAACAATTAAGTAGAAACGAAGCTCAAAATTCGGTCTCGTCTAAACGTGGTTTATGCTAGATAGAAACATACTTATACATACATACATATGTGTCGTCGACACTGATCTCTATATACAATACACTGGATAGTGGATATCTAGCCTCTAGCCTCTAATGTATAACAGTTTTTGTGAGGCAATTTTAAGATTTTTTGACGGGGTACCGGTCCGGTACCAGCCACGACCTCGTATAGATAGAAGATATTTGCAGTAATTGAGCATTTATTTGATGTCAGCAAGCATTGCGGTGAATATTGAAAAATTTATAAGGCGGAAAGCAAGAATAAGATTATCTTCAAAAATAAAATTTCGGCAAAAAAGAAAAAAATAACAGGAAACTATCTACGAAAAATCATAAGGTAAGATAAAAATAGCTGTTATACTGTTATATAAGGGTACCGGCCAAGAGTTTACCTTTTCTTCAATTCACCTTAAAAATTTTGTATGAATACCTACACTATCCAGTGCATTTATAGAGATCAGTGGTCGTCGTTTATTATAATTTCCTCATAAACTGCCTAAACACAATAGAATGTTGCATCTGAAACTGGAAATGGAGCTGGAGCTGGAGCTGCAACAACTGTCAAAAAGTGAAACAAATAAGCTTCAGTACTTTTTTCCGGCTCTTTTTTTCTTTATACAAATTGAAATGTCAAAAGTGCTTCACGTGGAAAGTTAAAAGTTGGTGAACTATTGCAGCACCATCTGCAGCACCGACTGCAGTTTGCTTTGTGTTGTGTTGTGTTCGTAACATTGAATTTGTGTGTATTGGATATTTTGACAGCTATTCTAGCTGCAGTTCCAGTTGCAGCTCCGTATCCATTGTGTTCAGGCATTAATTCAATTTTTGCTTTTAGATTGTGATATTTTATGGTTTGACAGATAGGGTAAGAATTATATATATTTTAACGCATGGAGCATATTTAAGTCATCTGATGAAAGCACTTAAACCAGCTAAGCTAAGTCATCTGATGAAAGCACTTAAACCAGATTCTCCAATAGACAAAATTACTCGTTTTTAAGGGGGTCTACAACCTAATTCTCCCCTTGTGAGAAATCACATGCACATATGATTTTTCCTTAATGTGAATGTGAGGATTAACGTGATTGGATTACATTTTTCGAATTCTTGAATAATTGTCATAAAAATACCGAAAGAAAATTCACCATATAGCAAAGTTGAATTTTATAGTGTTATTTTTGGAACAGATGATTATTAAAAAAGATGCAAAAACTTTTAAATTGAGCCATACATATTATTGGGCCATAAATATTTATGATTTGTGAGTTGTGACCTGGGTCTGAAGAAGATAATATAGGTTTGGGGAAGAATACGAAAAAGTCACCACAAAATTAATTTTAACTCTTCTTGTAACTTGTGAGTTGTAAGCTATTAGTGGTATTGGGGATAATCGGTCTGTTAATCCATTGACATCGTAGCCATCTTAACAGCTCTATTCTGCCAAATCTCACTGATACTTCGCAAGTCACAAAAAATTCAGTGAGGTAAAATTGATTTCGTGAGGTTTTCGTATTCTGGTAACACCGTCACAACTTGTGAGATTCAGATCTCGTTTTGTGTAAACTCTCAACTTACAGTTTGACCATCACAATCAAACAAAAATATTCAATGCATCAGTTCAACAAAAATTCAAAACTTAACAATCACAATATAAAAAGTCACCTTGTTGTGGTGAATTTGTTGTGGGGATTATTGTCTGAAAATACCAAAAATATTATTGAATCATATCAAACCACACAAGGGCTGACAAGACAAGTCACAAGCACAGCAAAATAGGTCTGCAAAATGAAATTTGACACACAGCCTAAGCCACTGGAATTTTCCAATTTCCAATTCAGACTGCTTGGCAATGGAAATATTTCTTGGTAAATGGAAGTAATTATGGATTTCTATCACCGAGGAAACAAATTTTGACGTTTCACATTTTTCAAAAGTTTTTTCTGATATTTTGAATGACTTTTGCTTTTGCGAGGCGATAACGCGGCGCGGCGTTCGCGTTTACGATAAATGTTTATAGCGCAATATATGTATATGCGAATAAAAACCTGCTCACATCAATACGATTTGTGGTGGGTAGTTCAGAAAAAATGAGACTCAGCAAAACTTTGTACTAATATTTTTGAGATGTCTACGGTGTCGATGGATTAAAAAACCTAAGTCCTAATTTTAATATTAATTTTTGGCTCCGAAAAAAGGCGTTTTAGGGCTTTTGTATATCTCGATATATGGATATATAGATGAATAAAAAAACCTCTATAAAATCATAAATTTTTGAAATTGAGATGAAGGCCAATGCAGGCTACGTTGACCAGTTAAAAAAAATATTTCATTTCAAATGTCTTCCAAAATCCCTAAAAAACATTTTTTCTGAACTGCCCGCCACACAATATATCGCATTGATGTGAGCAGTTTTTTGATCGCATCTTTATCGCGCATCGGTATCGTGAAAGCTATGTGCAAACCGACGCGATGGTGGTGGCGATCACGATAATATTTATGGCGCGATAAAGATGCGATCAAAAACCTGCTCACATCAATGCGATATATTGTGTGGCGGGCAGTTCAGAAAAATGATATCATCAAAAACCTGCTCACATCAATGCGATATATTGTGTGGCAGGCAGTTCAGAAAAAATTCTAAAAAAATTCTTAATTTTCAGATTAAATTTTTTGCTCTGGAAAAAGGCGTTTTTTGGCTTTTGGATAACATTTGGATTGAAATATTCAATATACGACAAAATATAGTTTGTTGCCCATCTATCAAGCAATCATTCCGATTGATTCCATTGCAGGATGGCTACGATATCGAATGGTGCTTGCTGCGTTCAACAAAAGTCGCGTAATTGAACGCGGCAGTGGAACGTGGAACGCAATCCACATTGATTCACATGTGCGACTGCGGCATCCATATTGTTATGCGATCGCTGTGCAAACTGACGCGAGAGCGATCACGATAACGTTTATCGCAATCAAAAACCTGCTCACATCAATGCGAAATATTGTGTGGCGGGCAGTTCAGAAAAATGAGATTCTTCCGTTTCCGCTTTTCTCAACTGTCCAATTCAAAGCTCAGATATGGATGGATTTACGTTTAAATTAATTGAATTTCAAATTTACATGTTAATTTCTAATCTGGAGAAAGTGATTTTAGATTTTACGTCAAAACATAGTTTGTTTCCCATCTATCAAGCTATAAACTGTCCAATTCCTTTGCAGGAGAATGTCCTACAAAATCAGAGATTTTTTAATTTGAGATGAACTTCAACGCGACTACGTGGGCGCGGTATTAACTCCATATGTCACTTTGAAATTTACAAATGTCAAAAGGGGTAGGTAGGTACATATCTACCTATATGCATTTTAATCTAAAAAATAACCTTTTTTCCTGTTCATGTTCAAATAACTCTAACTAAAATGTAATAGGTAAGATCACTTATTATAAAAATGGAACATCAACAACAAACATTTTAAGAAAACAACTCATTTCAAAAGTTAATTCTTTCTCACATCTAATACAAAGAAATCTATAGTTCATAATTATTCTAATCAAACCAAACGAAAACTGATTATTTCACTTCTCCAGTTAACGAAACAATGGCAAAATTATAACAACAAGGTGAAAAAACAATTTCACGTAATCTTTTATTTGTTCATTTTTATGTACCAACCTCAAAATAACCCATAGAAGAATGATCATTAAACAGCCAATTTTAGTTTAAGACAAAATTAAAGCGTTCCATTCATCATCGAATAGAAAGTACTAAAAAGTACTTTGTAAGGCCCAATGGAACATACCTAATGTTGCATCTTGCATTTTGCATTACAGTGCAAAAATTGATCATTCTCATTTTCCATATTTCTCCCAACCACTTCAACACAACAACAACCGTCCATTCCAGTCCATCAGTGTCCATATTATAATCTACATTGGTGCGCATGAGCCATATACTTTTTTTTATTCAGTCTCCCATCGCGCTACCTCAGTTTGGTTTGTTTCAATTTTAACCCAATTCGTTCTAGAAGTTTCTGTGCAGTGTTGAAGGGTTGGAGGTGATTTTTCGTTGTGCGCGACCGGTAAAAGTTTAGTTTTTTCATCAATAATACTTATAAATAAACGTGTTTAAACTTGAAAGTGATATATTTATTAGCGTAAAGAAAGTTTAAAGAAAAAATATCTATTTTTCGAGTTTTTTTGTTAAAAGAAAAATCGTTTCGTTACGAAATATTTTGTGCATAAATAAATAACGGTGCCAGCGTCGGTGGCTTGTACATAATATAAATACGGTAAATAGCTTTGAATAAAAATTATATGTATATTTTTCGTTTTTTTTTTTTTTTTTTTTTTTTTTTGTGAGAAGAATCGTCTTGTTCGAAAATATTATGTGCATACCTAACGGAGCTAGTGTCGGTGGCTGTATATGTAGGGTAAATATATATTTCGTTTCCGTTACCGGTCCAAGTTGAACCACAAAATGTCTGCTTGTGCGAAATGGTGAAGTGTTTTTTTTTTATGTTCCATATCGGTTTTCGTTTTTTACAAAATGTGAATACCTACGAAATAATAAAGTCATTTTGGCCAGATGATTAAATAATTATCCCTTTAATGAGAAAATTCGCTAGTTGCGGTTTAATAATGAGTGCATTTTGTGTTGTCTGTTCCAATTTAAAAAACAATCTATTTTCGAGTTTTTTAAATCGGTATGAGAAAAATCGTCTCGGGTGCATACCTGACGGGGCCAGTGTTCGGTGGCCGTGTAAATAGGAATTTCGTTTCCCGTATCGGCGGCGGAAGTTTAATCCCAAAATGTCGATTTGTGGAAAATAATGAAGTGTTTTTTATGTTGCATTCCATAATATATGAAATACCCCATATTTACTGAAAAAAGTATAAAATACCAATTAGGTATAGTTTTCATTTAGAGTTTTAGAGTTTTTTTCGTCTCGCTGGAAAATGTTGTGTGCGTACTTGACGGAGCCAGTGTCCGGTGGCTGTGTAAATATTTCGTTTCCGGTACCGACGGCGGAAATTTAATACCAAAATGTCAGTTTGTTCGAAATAGTGATGTGTTTTTTTTATGTTTCATTCCATATAAATCAAAAATCTACTTATCAAAATTTTTTTAAAAAAAAAGCATAAAATATCGGTTAGTTTTCGTTTTTTTTGTCAATTAAATAAAATTTGTTTCTCAGTTTCAAATCGGTTTTTAAAAAATGTGTATCTACATAGGTATAATGTGTATATTGTGTATCTATGAAAGTGTCAATTCCCCGGAACCCTTTATTGAGAAAAATTTCCCCGATTTCATGTGTAAATATATCTTGCTAGTTGCGTTTTAATAATGAGTGCATTTTGTGTTGTTGTTTTTTTAAAGTCCCTGCTCTGAACGTTTTCCACCCTAAAGCTTATCATTTTGCTTTTTTTATAGGTATGTGAAGAGTGAATGTGAAAGTGAAAGTTAAGATCCACATCATACCTTTTAGTGGAATTATATTTGAATCTCTGTGCAAGAAGCGAAAAGTCTACGTATGCATTTAATGGTGAGTTTTTTTTTAAATATTTTCTTTTTCTTATCTAATTAAGTTAAGGTACTTATTTCAATATTTTTTTTTGAAAATTAAATTTCATCGCAACCTACATAATATTATACATATGTACATTATGTAACTTAAAATTGCTGAAATTCTTTTTCTTAAAAAAAATTATACAGACTTCCCTCATTAACGAAAAAAATATTGGCAAAATATTTCTTCGGAAACTTTCAAGCAATTTTAATTTCGATTTTACATAGGTATATTGAGCAAAAAAATCGTAGTTCCCTTGAAAAAATAATAAAATTTTAAACTAAGTAGGTACTGTCTCAAGGACTTGCCGAAATGAAATTGGTATTCGTCCAGGAATCTTATGACAATGCCATAGGGTTTTGGCTTCCATCTATCGAAATGCCATATATATACATATAGTTTGGGGTGGGGGAGAGCCGTATTATAGTTTCGCTGTATATTCTTTTTCCGATTCAATTTAAATTTGCATTTCATTTGACGTAGGTACATCTAGTTTCTTTTCTTTTTTTTGTTGTTGTTCTTGTTTGTCTATGTATGTATATAAGCCACTTCCACCGTCACCAATATACACAAATGCGATCCTTTTGTCGTTCGTTTGGCCTGATATGCGATAGATGATGAGCTCAAATCAAATTATTCTGTCTGCTGCAAGGATAATGTAATTTTTCCCTAGTTTCCGGCAATCGAGGGAATGCCATCATCAACATCAGCACAAACATCACAACAGATGGCGTTTGAAAAAAAAAAAAAAAAAATAAATACAAGTCAAATTCACCTCCGAAAAGTTATTCCACTTCCTTTTCATTTTTATATTGCAAATTTAATAAGCACACGAACCTGCCGAAGATACCTACATATACATATATTTTAAGGAAAATCCTGAAGGAATCTTATTTGAAAAAGGGCATGAGAGAGGGAAGTCAGGCAGGAGACGTTGAAGTTCACTCAGATGGTTCCTGATGGGATTCCTTCATAAGGACTCGAGTTAATATTAAATTCCTTTGTTTGATAAGATGGATTGCGTGTATGCATTATATTATCGCGAAAACATATACCTACATATGTACATAAACAAATACACAGGTGATTCATCAAAGTCCTCTCCATTCAAATTAAATAACCCTCCAGGGTTAAGTAATCTGAACGCGAACGTCACAGAAATATATCAAAACATACAAACATGTATATGTATATATGCCAAATTTAAACATATCCATTTATACGCATAAACCATGATATATAGATTCATCTCCGCGGAAAGGACCAAAACCACGTTCATCACATCTAAAACTAATTCATACAGGGTGTTATCAAACTTGTTGTTTTGGGCGCCAGCTTCATTCTTCTTTAATTCTCTTTACTTCTGTCATTTTTGGAGTATAAGTATTGGATCCTAGCTAGTATACCAATGGATATAAGAGTAATTTTTCGAATATATAGCACTTTCTTTTTCTTCTCTTAATTTATAGTCAACCCCATCACCCATGGCTTTAATCCCTCTTGCCATTGACGGCTACATAAGTAATGTCAATATCATAAATTGCATAGTCAAGAAAACAATATTCATCTAATGTGGGGTTGACGTAAGTGTTAGCCGAAATGGCAACGAATTATATAAAAAACACCCTTTTTCACAAATTTCAGGAACAACACAATGTTCTTAAAAATTCATTATTAGCTATACAGAATCTCTGGAGAGAAGAAGCTGGAATCCAGGATGTGTCCCGTAACTTATTATAGGAGCAAGGTATACTGAAGTGGTGTTGTTGTAGGTGAAGCATATATAAGTATTTATGTTTGTGTCATCTTGAGAACTAGAGGGTATATTCTAGTTAATTAATAGTGTTTCGTATCACAATTAACCCAACTAATTGACGGATGTGTGGAATGTTTTCGTCTCAAGACTCTAGGTAAACCATATCGCTATTATAATGTTGGAAATGGAATAGAGATGTACTTCCTATGGTTTGAACACCTATAAATTGTACAATGTAATTTAAATTAGAATATTGGTTTCGTAATGGATAGTGCGGTGCAGAGATATATATTTTAGATATTTTTAGATTTAATAAAACAAATTATCGGAGAACTATGGTTATTCTAAGTTGATGAGTATATAGAGCCGACATGAAGCTATCTAGCAACAGGAGGTTGGAGGTAAAAGTAGATAGGGGTGGCGAAAACAATAATTAGATGACATTCTTTTATGTTAGGTTATAGTAGATATTCACAGGAGCAGGATCAATGGCTATTTGAAATATTTAAATATTTTTTAATAAAGTAAAAAAAAAAGAAAGATCAAGAAACAACTAAAGTCGTGATTTTTTTTTTAATCATAAACAAACATTAATATTGTTCCTAAATTTTTCTCTGTGTTTAAGAAGTATTCATTTAATCTAACTTCATTTATAATCCTCTTAGTTGAATAAGACACACACTTACCTTTTTGAAACATAGATAACTTTCAAATCTCCAAAGAAAAAAAATAAACTCCCAAAATAACTAAAACAAACAATCACTACCTCCTTCCCCTCTTCAACAAAAAGTAAACATTCAATTAAATTTAAATGTTCTTCAAACAGATCCTCTTCAAATGTTCACTGACCATGAAATCGTGTCTTTCAAAAAAAAAATAGCCCCACACAAATCAAAATCAACCCAAAAAAGTCTCCTTTTCCAACATACTTACTCATAAGTCATCTTTAGACTTAAAAAAAAAAATGAAAATAAAAAATAAAAGTAACATTACTGTTAAAAATTCCATGAAAATCAACCCAGACATTCCCTAACCATTTCATATCTTTAATGTTTGCGTCCACCCTTGAAGTAGGTATCCACCCATGATGATAAACACTCATGGCAGGCCAGCCTCCAACTTCAATCTCACATCCAGCAGTGTTCAACAGCGTTTTAACAAAGAAAAGCAACACCAATGAACAAGGATCGTTCGCAGGCACAGAGGGGCAAGGCTGGCAGCCTTAAAATATCATCCACGGCCGCATTAAGTTGTGATGATGAACTTTATAGGGTCTTGAAAGTTATGAAAACCCTTGTTGGTCTTTCTTTCAAAGGTTAATACCCTTATCTCTACTTTTTTTTCGAGTTAAATTGGAGGTTTTAAATGGAAGGTAGGTTGGTCAGATTTTTACTATGTAACTTTCGGAGGCACTCACTATAAATCTATTTAAGTTAAATAATGTGGAGACAGATGCAAATTTTTTCATAAGTGAACAGACTTATCTCGAAAAATCGTCATCCTTAAGAATTTTTACGTTTTTCCAGGTATGGTTAAGAAATCAAAATTTTATAAATTCAATTCTCAAGGGCCCTAATTTTTTGTTTTTGAGCCTCTTAAGAGTAACCTATTTGCCTTATAAATAATTCGCTACTGAACATTCACCACCAAACATCAGCAAAAATGAATCTTAAGTTTGCAATTGAAAATAACAAAAGGACATGTGACGAGACACAGGAAGGAGGTGGGCATAGAAATTGGGTAGTAGAATACCAAACTACTGTATACCTACTGCTTACATAACTGGGAGCGCTCCTTTACAAACGGTTGATACAAACCATGATGACGATGATGGTTAACAAAGTTGCGAACCACTTGAAAAAAAATTCGATTATCCTTTCAGTGGTTCTCGTCTCCTTTGGCAATCGAATCCTTCAAACTGTTTCATTTTTTTTTTGTTCTCCCTATCTCGTATAGTCACTCTGTCTGTCAAGCTCTCTCTCTCTCTTTGTCTGTTTCACTGTTGTTTTTTTTTTTTTTTGTTGTAAGAATCCTTGTTCAACTTTGATGTTCGGTACTACAATTTCGATTTGTGTTTCGTATCTCTCGCACAAATAAAAAAAAAACACACATTCACTTCATATATATTCATGTCCTTTGAAGGACCAAAAAACCAACTCTCATTCCCTGAGACGCAGTAGAAAAAAAAAACCTTTTTAGGGCGACCAAAAAAAAACAAGAAGGATTCGTCCAATGTAAACTTATACCTTGTTCAAGTAAACATTCGAAATGTTCGGTATAGTGGGAAATTGTGTGTATTTTTCTTCTTATTTCGAGGAATCCTTTAACTATATACTGCTTTTTGCACC
This sequence comes from Epistrophe eligans, assembly GCA_951394125.1. Taxonomy (NCBI): domain Eukaryota; kingdom Metazoa; phylum Arthropoda; class Insecta; order Diptera; family Syrphidae; genus Epistrophe; species Epistrophe eligans. The sequence continues at coordinate 56,347,355 of OX596031.1, forward strand.
CACCCACATAGTAACCATGTCAATGTTATGTGTGTGAGAGCAAAAAGGCACCTATCATACGATACGAGAGAAAATCCTTCGGGTGGTCGTTCAGTAAATGGAACAACAAACGCTCCAGAGATTAGATTCCAATTCGTTATATGTATGTGTTGTGTTGAATTGTTTCTCATTTTTCAACCTGACTACCCACTCCCCCCCTCCATCCATGCGATGAAACTGTTTGTATGGAAGAGAAAAAGCGGGTGACTCCCAACCACATGGCGATAAGGTGAATTATAAACACAATTTTTTAAGGACTCTCAAAGTTGCAACAAGTTGATTGAAGATAAAACAAAAGTCATTTTAAAAAGCTCAACTTTTGAGCTTTTTTGTTGGCTAAGTAGCAATTTTGATTGTACATAAAAACTTACAATAACAAATTTGTACGTGATTCTTTTTTCTTTAAATCGATTTTAAAATTTTTGTATAGTAAAAAAAAGTAATAGAGGATAAATTGCAAAAAAAAAGAAAAAGCTCACAAAATTCTCATAATCAAATGACTCGATTTTGATGAAATTATGTATCGATTTAGTGTTAACATGAAGAATGGGGTACCCAAATAATATCTATGTATCCGTTTGGTGCAGTAATCTATTACATTAATTAATTAAAAAATGTCAATTTAAAAGCCCTCAATTTGAAAACTCTCAGTTTGAGAGCTCTCAATTGAAAAAGCTCTCTATTGGAAAGCTTTATAGGTACCTCACTTTTGATCGTACAACAAAACTTTATCAACTAATTTTTAGAAAATTGTCTCTTATTTTTTTTATAAAACCTATACCTACCTGCAAAAGAGAGCAAACGTAAAATAACTTAAAATCTCTAAAAGTAACCACCTTTATATCCAGAGTGGGGAATATTTAGATATTGTGCCTGTCATCATTTCTAAAGCGCATCCTTTTGAATATTGAATGCACCCCAGACTCAACCTCACAACGTCCTCAGAAAGCTCTAAAGGTGAGTTGTTGTAGATATCATATGTGTATAACAGTTTTCCACCAGCAGTGAATGAACAGAAGTAGCAGATTCAGGGTTTTTCTGGATGATGATGGAAAATAAAAAAAATTTGTTCTTTGGGAAAATCAAAGTTAACGTTCGCTAAAAATCATTTGATTTGAGGGTAACTTTTTGGAACTCCGTATATATCTATACCAATACCTGTACCTATCTCCGAAGTCAACTCGAAAATCGATTTGCATTTAAACGCTCAAATGGTGTAAAGGAATAATGCATATGGCGAATGAAGGGATTTGAACACTTGATGTGAACTGTTAAACTATGAACACTTGGTTCCAGCGCAGTGGACTATAATCTGGATGAGCGATAGACAACTCCTATGTACCATACCTAAACAGATATACGCGAAACGTAGACATGGTCGTGAATTTTTAAAATAAATCTTTATCAAATGGAAACCAGTTCTGTTCAATTTGGGACTTATACATATGTGCTTTTGGTGGTTTTATTGATTTCAAACTGACTGTATAAACCTTTGGTCAGATAAAGTTGGGACAAAGTAACTTTTCATAAAATTTAATGAATATTTTAAGTTGAACTATATAAGGAAGCTTTAAGCTTTACAATGGGTCTTCTGGAATATCAATAGTTTTAATACAAAATCTTAGATTTAAAGGAACCTAGCTTGACTAGACTTTAAATAGAATAGCATTTGGTAAAAATTTAGTGAAAGTAGGTATACTTCAGATGGAATTTATTTCATGGCTTAAACTCTGAGAAGCTTTTGGCTAATAAGTATATGCGTTGGATGTACCTTGAATATGGCCTTTCGGGGCCATTGTTGAAATAAGCCTGATTTTTCCAAAAATGTTTGAACAAATTTGTCAACAATATAAACTCAAAGTAAGGCTTATTCACCGCTAAAAACCGCAGTCTCATACGAGGCTTGGTTGTGGAAATTTCGTCATCCAAAGAAAAAGTATAACTCTTCCATATTTTAATAATATAAATTGTCAAACATTTAAAAAAGGCCCAAACAGAAAAAAAACTGCCCCATAATTATTCAAAAATATAAACCATCTAAGCCAACAAAAAGCTAAAGCTTCCCTAAAAGACATTTGAATAGCTAACGCTAACCTTTACTCAGTCCCTTTAGAAAAAAAAAAAAAATAAATAAATAAAAATACCACATTTGCATACAGTGTGCCTCTGTGCATCCTTATATATTTTTGGAGCAAAGAAATATTTATATTTTTTTTTTTTTTTTTTTTTTTTTTTTGAGAAAAAACTTTTTTCCTTCCACTTGAATACAAAACATGTCCAATTGAATGAACACAAACACACAAGTTGCCTAAAATATAAAAATATACAAAAAAAAGAACCTATCCTGCCTGCCCAGACACAACAATGTGTACTGTACTATATGTATGTCTCTCCCGAAAGAATTATTTCCTTGAAAAAGGATTTCCTTTAGCTTTTCCTCAAACACACACACACACACTACTGTCGTTTCTGTTTTTACACTATGTATATATTTATATATATATGTAGATGTTTATTTCTTTTCATTGCAAGAACACGCTCTACATATCCTGTTTATCCTGCCATTTATAATCCCTAACATTTTGTGAATATGCAACTGATGGGGATCAGGTGTATTGTTATACACGCCTACTTACCACTGTTTCCCATATTCTATTCGCCCATAAGCACAAAACTGGGTACAATGTGCATCCGTTTTTTCCTATGCTGTGCAACATACAGCTTTTATATTATGTATATGTAGAGGAAAGAAAAGAAAAGGGTCGGTGGTCCTTTTGTAAGGCCTTGAATCCTTTTTGAAAATTCTTTGTTAAGAATACTTCTCGTTCGATGCACACAGAACAAATAGGTATAGTATGTGGGGAACAATTCCTATTTTTATCCTTGTGCTCCCTATATACCTCTACCATCATCATGTGGGGAGAATCTTTTTGTTGAAGAATAAGGACGCATCCTTTTCACGAATGACAAGCATAGTTTCAGATTAAAATAGTTTGAAAGTTTTCTCAAGGAGTTTCATCTTTTCTGTGCGCTGCTGCTGTGGTTGTTGTATACAAAAAAAGACGAATTCAGAACGAAAAAGGGGAGACTGAGGCAAATGGGGAAGCTAGTTTTTTTTGTATTATTGTTATTTCACTCGACTGGTCTTTTTTGTTGAAGTGTGCTGTGTGCGGTAAACAATTGTAAGGATTGCAGCTGTTGCATAGAAGTTATTACTGTTAGTGTGGTATTTTCCTCTTGGTTGATAGCTATGATGATAATGATGATGATGATTACAATGAACGAGCACTTGGAAATTTTCCCATACCCGTGTGCCTCCCTACCTATAGACAAAAAAAAATATAGACAAGCATTCAGCTGTAAGTTCTTTCAATTGTTTTCTAATGAGCCTAGTTCTTTTCTGTTGGAGCGGAGCGGCGGCTACGTAGTGGCATCAGAAAGACACAAAAACTGCTCCAACTATCATCATCAGCAGGGTGATATTATTAATTTTCAGGAAGAATACCATTTTCGAGCATTTAATGAAAGAATTATTCGTTATTTTTGTTTTGTTGTCGAGAAATAGAATTCAACTAATTGGATAGTTAAGTCAAGTGGAAAAGTTGCGTCGAACTGTTAAAAAGAGAAGTGTTGTCTTGAGTTCTACTACTACTCTTCCTTATACCCAACGCACTAGAGTAGGTATAGGGCAAAATTAAGAAGGGAAAACTTTTCATTTTCTTAAGCAAAAGGCTGGTAATATTTTTTTGGGGGTGGGTTAGGGAACTCTGCCAAACCATAAGATGATGGAATAAATTTGTATGCTAAGAGGCAATTAGTTCTAGGGGATTAAATTAGAGAGAGTATACATATATAGTGGAAGCGATATTTTGGTAAGATAGGAGCAGCAATAGCAGCCTGCCGTAGGTTTTCTTTTAAAGTTTCGTTAATTTCAATTAAAAGACAGATGCGATTTACAAAAAAAAAAATTAATATTGTTTGTAGTAGGTGAGGATAGGAAGGTGAAGCTTCACAAAATAATTATCAGAAGAGTCGATTTTAAATGAGGGTAAGGTTATGGAAAATATTTCTTGGGTGCCAAGAAGATAAAAATACGTAAAATGTAATAGTAAAATAATGAGTATTTTAAGACTTGTTAAATTAAAGTCAAATAAATTAAGACAAAATTAAATTCGATCTGTTTTTTTTTGTGAATCTTTTTTCTTAATATTTTTTCTTTTTTGGAGACTTGTTGTCACAGGAAAAAACTCCAAAATATCATGAGAAAGTATTACATTTTGACAATTTGTATGTCATTTCACTCACATCAATTGGGTTCCACAATTGTATTTTCACTGGAATTATCTTTGGATTGTATATTCAAACAAATTTTTGCTGCGAAAAATTGTGGATCGCATTTATGTGTCATTTCACTCACATCAAATGGGTTCCACAATTTTATTTTCAATGGAACTATGTATCTATTGGATTGTATATTCTCACAAATGTTTGCTGCGAAAAATTGTGGATCGCATTTATGTGTCATTTCACTCACATCAAATGGGTTCCACAATTTTATTTTCAATGGAACTATGTATCTATTGGATTGTATATTCTCACAAATGTTTGCTGCGAAAAAATGTGGATCGCATTTATGTTTCATTTCATTCAAATAAAATAGGTGCCACAATTTTATTTTCACATGTACATAGGTACTATCTGTATATTCACACAAATTTTTGCTGCCAAAAATTGTCGATCGCATTTATGTTTCATTTCATTCAAATCAAATAGGTTCCACAATTTTATTTTCACATATACATAGGTATTATCTGTATATAAACACAAATGTTTGCTGCGAAAAATTGTGGATCGTATTTATGTGTCATTTCAATCACATCAAATGGGTTCCACAATTTTATTTTTACAGGTAGGTACTATCTGTATATTCACATAAATGTTTGCTGCGAGAAATCGTGGATCGCATTTATATTTCATTTCACGCACATCAAATAGGTTCCACATGTTTTTTTCACTTCATTTTTACAAAGTGAAATAAAATCTATTTCGCTTTCGAAAACGCATATTATTAATTTTTAAATAATAAAATATTGTGGAACGTTTATATTTTTTAATGGTGAAATATCATTTTGACATGAAAAAACTCAACTTATTGCAGAACCGAAATACTTTTCATCAGGATCCCTTTGATGAAATATCAATTTTACCATCCACATCTCCTTTTTTGAAGATTTTTTTACACGTGCGTGGATTATGATTTACCCTTGTCGATTTTTTTTATTTCACAAGATGTGAATACCACGCATTATGCTGTATTTTTTGAAAGGGGTGTCAAAGAATTCCAGAAAATGAAAACCAGAATACCCTGTTTAAGTCTCAATATCCACAATTTATATTTTGAAATAAATAAAACACACCCTGTTTTTTTAATAAAATTCTTTAATATATTTTCTAAATTTTTCACCTCTTTTACTTTTTTTTATACTCATAGTTCCTATAATTAAGATTGCTTATGTTCCTATTATAAAAGAAATACTTTCTTAAACTTAATAACACAAACACTAAAATTAATTAGTTTACTAAAATTATAGTTCGATTAAATCAAATTATTTATTTTTTTTTCTTAAACACAAAATCTAAATACATTTCGATTTTAAAAATTTCATATTTATCTTCTGAACTGATATGGTTTTCTTCAAAGTTTCTGTTATTTTGTTGGTGTAAGCTTTCTATTTATATATATTTTATTGTTTTTTTATTTTTATTTTTACTTGTTTTTTTTTTTTTTTTAACGAAGGCTGAGAAAATAGGTTACATATATTTTGTTAATAATACATTTTTCCTACTTTTTGTTTTAATCATAGACACTTAAATATTTTTCCTGTTTTTTTTGTTTTTTTTTTATAGTTCGTTATGTATATATTTATTTGTTTTTATTTAATTTAATTGTTTTTCTTTTTGTTAATATCTGCACTCTTATGATTGTTCTGCTGTCGGACAATTTATTAGAATATTTTTTTTTTTGTTTAATGTTAATTGATAAACTGCAAAGGGTTTAATGTGTATGATAAACTTTTATTTAACTTTGTTTTGTATTTTGGGAAGAACCAATTTATGGAGAAATTTTTAAGATAATCACAACAAAAATTAAAAACTTAATGTTTTGTTATAACAAATCGAACTTCTTTTTTTTTCGCTCTGATAAAGAGTAGGATACATTTTTTGTGCTCATTTAATATATCAATTGTTTTGGTTTTTTCTTATCTAAGCATTTTTTTTTTGTTAAATTTATTTTTTACTTTACAATTTTAGTTTTCCGTTTATAAAAACTAATTTTTTCTTTTATTTACAAAGTACACAACCTAAAAGTGGTCAGGATTTAGTTTGGGTATTAAATTCCATTTTGAATTATTTTTTACAATACAATAAAAAAAAAAAACAATAAAATGTAGAAATTTTGAATTACCTATAATAAAAATTTGCAAGTTTTTTTTTTATTTTTATTTAAATTTTAAGAAAAAATGGCATCTGATTTTTTGTTTGCAATGAATTTGAGAATTTATATAGGTTAAAATTGTTTTTTTTTTTCTTATTGGGTTATTTTAATGTATGGGCATGTTTTTTTTTTTTAATTTTCAGTTTTTATTTTAGTTTTGGTTTCAATTTCTAAACTATAAAAACAGTCTTTAATAAGCCTTCAACAATATATTATTATATTATTTAAACTTTTATATTTTGTATTTACAATCAAAAGATTTTTTTTTAAATATATGGGACTAGGAGAAAGGAACATTTAAGTTATAACAAAGTTAATATACATATATGGATTTTATTTAATTGATATGTTAAATATTGATATAGTTTTAATTTTTGTGAGTCAAAAAATAAATTAATAAATAAAATGTGGTTCTGTTAAGTTTTTTTTCAAAATTCAATTGAATCATAAAAAATTAGGTTTCTGATAAGATTTTTTTTTTTCCAGAATCATGAAATTTGGTCTTGCTTTTACTAAAATTAATTATTTTAGCTTTTACTATTTTGAATAAAATAAATAAACACTATTTCTCATTATTAATTACTGGAAATAAGTTTTCACTAGTAAGAATTTACTCATTCCAATTAGCAATTGCTAAAAACACACCTTTCACTATTAAGTAATTACTCTTCTTAATTAGCAATAACTCAAAGAAACCTTTCACCAGCAAGATTTGAATTTTTCCAATTTACCGATTTAGCAATAAATTACTAGAAAAAAATTTCCATTGCTATGATTTAACTGTTTCTTGTTAGCGATTGCTAAAAAGCCTTTCACTAGTTTGATTTCATAGTTAAGTAATTACTTGAAAAGACATTTTACTAGCAAGCTTAAGCTTCATTTCATTCACAGTGTTTACTTATTAATTTTAGAAAATGCTAATGCTATGTTTTTATTCACAAGACCTTCTTATGCACCCTTTTAAGAATGAGTATACGAAAATAAAAAGTAAAATAATATTTATATACGTAAATCATTCATCGCAGAGTTCAACCCCCAACCGACATCTTTGGACAAAATCGTTTTTCGAAATAAATCTTATCAGCAAAATCTTATGCAATTAAAATCGTAACAAGCAATTTTATAGCTACATATGTATGTACATACATATATGTGGATTATGCAGTTAATTATCTCGGAAATTAAATGTTGGACCTTTTGTGTAATGTCGTATATTTTCAGGGTATCGAAAACAATACATAATAGATCGCTTTAGTAATGCATATTTTCCGGAGAAAATTTTATCACCAATGCACGCAATGATTGGTTTTTTCAACAATATTTCATTCGGGTGTTCTAAAAGTATGCAACAAAAAATAATCAAATACATGCATGTATCAAGTGTTGCATACTCTTAGGGTTTATTTACAATTTGTTGTTATTGGTTTTCCAACGAATAGTAAAAAATAACCAACACTCTTCGAAATGAACAATGAGTTTTATTTTGTATGCTGCGGACTAAATGTAGGGTTTTCTAAAGGTTTTGTTAATTTTTAAACCTCTTTTTTTGTCATTTTGAAGGTAGTACAACTAGGTGGTTCTTTAACACTTTTTTCGTTAGGTTGGATTTCTTGGAGAATATAATTTTATATCTCAACGTTTAAAGACAAAAACTACAGCAGTGGAAAGCTCAGTTAAACTTATGTCATTAACCAATAAAAAGTTCTTTTTACAAATTTACATAATTTTCCATTCCAAAAAAATGTAAATTTTACTAATACTTATCTAAGCTAAAGTGAACGTAACTTGAAAATCGAAAAATAAAAATCTGCCATTATGAGTTTGGATTTGTTAATTCGGTAATTTTCTTCTTCACTGTTTTTTTTTAGTTATAGTAAAATTTATTCTTGTCATCAAAACTGGTAGTTTCGTACAGATTCTTTGTTGAGTTTGATTTTATAAAATTCCTATTTTAAATTTAGTTTTTTCACTCTGAGTTTCTTCAAAATTTTTGAGTTTGGTTTCTATTTTTTGATTGAAAATACTTTATTTTTATGGTACTGCGAGAAGAAAAGAAGCTACCATCTTTTAGATTCTTCGTTAAGTTTAATTTTTAGAAGATTCTCTACGTCTTCTTAACGTTTCGTTTTTATAAAATGTAAAGGGTGGGTGTTTCTTCAAAATTCTTCGTTAAGTTTTAATTTTCGAAGTGTCACCATTTTGGCCAATTTGTTTCCGATTTTTTTTTATTTTCAACGAATATATTTGTCTTCAATGATTTCAAAAACTACTTATTGAATTTTGATACGGTCACTAGGATTTCAAATAGCATATGACTGTGAAGGTTCTTACATATTAATTTTATTGTTTATTTTATTATTAAAAGTCGGTTTTAAACTACACAAATTCGTTTCCCAAAAATCATGTCTAAATATCGATCGAAAACTGATTTTCTAAAAAAAAACTTAAGAACCACCAAAGCAAGATCAACTAAAAGTCTAAACAAGAAAATTAAAACAAAAAAAATTATATTTTATAGGATTGATATTTTATTTATCATTTCTTTTTTTTATGTAGGTATTTATATTTTTTTCCTTACAAAACTAAATTAACAAACGAAAAGAAAAAATAATTAAATAATATAATATTTTCCTTCGACTTAGATTTAAAACAAAATTTAGTTAAAATTAATTTAGGTACAAACTTAAAATTATAGAAATAACTTAAACTCAAGAAGTCTTTTTTTCCATAAGAAATAATATTTTTGATTAATTGAAAATGTTTTTGTTTTTAGTTTTTTTCCTTAATTTTAAATACATCACATGTTTTCACAACTAAAATATTTAAGAAAATCTTAAACAAAAATTTACTACAAAGAAAAAATATTTACAAAAATAAAATAAAAAAAAATAAATTAATAAGGTACGAGAATAAATAATATATTTTATTATGTATATGTATCTTTGTTTTTTTGGAAAGGATCCTTCTACATAAGCTCTTACATATTTCTTATTTTTTTCTATACACATATACCTACTCATATTCACAATTTTTTTTTATATATTTATTTACACAAAAAGGAAAGAAGAAATTACGTAAAATAAAAAAATAAAACGAAAAAAGGATATTTACAAAATGACAGAGGAATTTTAATTTATTTCATTGTTTCCTCATTAAATATTCGAAGAAGGAACTCTTGACTGTTTTTCTGTTTTATATTTTTTTTATTTTGAGGCTTTGCTTACTTTTGCCATTTTTACTTATTTTTGTTTGTTTGTGTTGTAGTATTTACTGGATCACAATATGTACAATGTCCTTGTTGAACGAACAAAAAAATCCTTCCTTAAGTCTATGGGTTTTTTTTTAATTTTTTTTATTTACAATTGGGATCGACTCTCGACTCTCACGCCTTGGCTGTTGTATTACAGTTGACTACGTCTGTGCTATTGCAGACAGTTGGTGGTGTAGTTGTTGTTGGTGTAGGGGCTAAGGATGGCTGTTGGGCGGAGTCGGAGTTATTATTCGGACTTCGATCAACATTCATGTCCTTTGGACATGCAGACGATGATGTTGATGATGATGATGTGGATGTGGATGTTTGTGGGGTAGGGAGTTGGGTCGATGATGGTTGTTGCTTCTGCTGCTGCTGCTGTTGCTTTGACTGTCGTCGATTCCAGCCAAAATTTAATGCAGCCGTTAGTTTGTTCTGACCACTACCATTGCCACTGCTACCACTTCCTCGGATACCACTGCCCACACCCCGACCGATTGATGAGGCCGGTGTGCTGCTGTGATGATGGCTGTATCCCGAATCCGAGCCAAAACTCGAATCACCCCCGCCGCCACCAGTGCTGCCCCTTGAGTACAATTGATGACTGTGCTGATGGTGATGGTGTCCTGGTGCACCAGGACCAGTAGCAGAATGATGATGATGATGATGCTGATGTGTGTTCGGTCGATAGGAGCCCATGATCCCTGCAGAGCTGGTATAGTCTGGAGCAATATATTCTGGATATGATAGTGGGCCACCGACTGCTGCCGTCGCATTGCGTCCGACTGTGTTCGGCTGTTGCTGTCGGGCACACGAGTCGTATAGATATCCTTCATGGAATATGGGCTCCGCATAGCCGTAGGTCGGCTCAATGGGATCCATTGGAGGAACTATTCGTCGCCGGTCAATGCTTCGTGGATTCGTCCTGGAACGCATGGAACTCAACAAGTTACTGGCAGCATAGTACGGCTGGGGATAACGATTTGGATGATTGACTATGTTACGTTCACGGAAGATTGTTGCCACCGCCGAAGCTGGATGGTGAAGCTGATTGTTGATGCGATTACGTCGTTCGACTTCGTTCTCCAGCGTATTGTAGTATTGGGCACGATTGTTGTTGTTGTTGTTGGTGTTTAGGTTATTGTTCAGACTGTGATGGTGGAAGGTATTATTGTTGTAGGCCAATGACATAAGATTGTGGTTCCTATTATCGTAGAGATGATTCTGTGCCATTGACACAGGCATCATATCACCGACCAACTGCTCTGACCCCGCCGATGTATTGAACTCGTCCATGCTCGAACTGGCCGCTGGTGGCTTATGGCGGTTTTTGCGATTATTGTTCTGTCGTCCAGTTGTGTGTCGCAAAACTCCTGACAGAATTCCAGCCGTTCGACTTGGTGCATTATTATTTGTCGAGGAGGCTGATGTTGATGTGGCAGCTGATGTCACTGTTGCAGCATCATGCTGTGTATTCGATGAAGACGAAGACGACAACAGTGAATTCCGTTCATGACCGTTGTTGTTATTGTTGTTGTTGCTATTGCTCGGTTGCGACGCACTGATTCGCTCATGATAGATAGTCGAAACTGGTATTGTCGATGCAGTGTCAGAAATAGATTTGTTAAAGGATCTCTCGCCAGGCAAGGATAGTTCATCTTCCGCAAAATCATCATCAGAATGTAGTGGTGGTTCGGATTCAGCATCTGAATCGCGACCCGGACCGAGTTCTTCGTAGACATTGTCATTAGAACGATACGGATCGGGTCCGGGTGATGATGAGACCAAAAACGGTGGTGACCTCGTCATCGGATAGCCGCTGGGATAGTGGATTCCTTTTGAATGGTGCAACATCTAGAAATAAATTAAAAAAAAAAATAGGAAATTAGTTTTCTACGATGAAACATTTCGTGAAGGATATGATAGTGGATTGACTTTGTGGCATATTATGATTCTAAAGTTTTGTGATCTTAAACGAAAACGAAGGATTAAGCTTCTGGTGGTGGAAAATATGTTTTCCGCCTGATAAAAAAAATTAATGTTTGTCCCCTATGATCTCAAAAATTACTGACTCAATTTTGATGTAGATTTCAGTTTTTTAAAGACATTAAATTAAAATGCACAAAATAGTTGAAAATAGATTAATCATCTGATTGAAGGACATAAAAGAGTGGTACTTAGTCAAAAATAAAACTAACTAAAAAATATTTGGTTCAAAAAATTGAAGATTTTTATTTGTGCTCCTGTTTGTCCACTATAATCTTAAAAACCACTAACTGAATTTTGGTGTAAATTGAAGTTTTTTAAAGATCCGGAATAGAGAAGTGTTTTTAAATACCTATTCTAAGCACCAGTAGCATCTTGATAATTTTTTGCACTTTCTACTGCAACCATTTCTACACACGTGTTGCTTGTAATTTATTATTTCATCTAACAATGTTTAAGATTTCGCTACGGATTTCAGCATCTCATTAAATAGACCTTAATTCAATGAATAATCTTACCTACATTTAAATAAATCTAATAGAACTTTAACATAAATAACCAAAATCATCAAGATTAACAATTCCGCAAGTGTGAATCTCTTTTCAAGCTTATTAAAATCACATTAACAGGATCAAAACAAAATCGTAGACAATTCATTTTTGTATATCTCCACCCTTTCACATTAAAGAGATTTAACTCATTATCACCCATAAATGCGTTGGCGTCGAGTTTACATCATAAAACCTAGAAATGTTCTATATATGAAAAATGAATGAGACATGCATCACGCAAATTTCTTCTTCATTAAGGATCTCAGAAAGAGATGATGTTATAAGAATCTCACATTTCATACCCAATTACTGTCACTTTAAAAAAAAAAAACAAAAAAAAAAACGATCCCATGCATTCTCCAAGCATACAGGATACACGGACAAGATTTTTTTTTCAATTTTATTTTTATCTTTAATGGCCGTGGCCCTTTGTTTCCTGCTATACCGTTACTTCTATACACGTGTTAAAAAAGGGGAAAATCCTTTTCCTTTTTTTTCTGTCAACCAGTTTATTTATCCCTATGCAAATGAATGGGCTTTCCTCGTCTTACTTAAATGAAGACCTGTACTTGGTTTTTTGTTTGAATCCTGTTAATCCTTTTACTTTTTTTTTCTCTCTTCTCTGTCTGTTAAGTATTAACATAAGGCCGAGTCGCCTATCTGCATGAGTAGAGATGAATGATGTAATTTTTTTAGTGACAAAAAAAACGAAGAATTTAAGAAAAAGCTTTTATCCTTCAGAGAGTACTATCTTCTAAATATATACAGAAAAAAACCAGTGACAAATGAAAAAAGGACATCGTTATTTATTTTTAATTGTTGGAAATATTTATATTTTTTTTTATTCTCTGCGCACCGTTAGATTAGATTTATGTATATTTATGTAGAAACAAAAATGTCCTTTTGAGATAACATGGCTTACAAGAAAAAAATAAAAAAAAAAAAAAAAAAAATAAAGGACGCACTTTATTTGCATTGTTATGTTCTTTGTTCAATGGAAAATAATGTGAATGCCAACGTTTATATTTTTTTGCTTTTACATTCTTTTTTGTCCTTTTTTTGTTTTATTTCGAACGAATAGCCTTTTGAATATTAATGAGAATCCCATATTATGTAGATATAGTGTAGGTTGAGAGATTTTAATATATTTCCTTTTTTTTGTTGATAAATGTATCCCTTGTTTTTGTTGTTTGCCGCATTACTTATGGTAAATATTAAAAAAACTAAATTATAAATAATATTTTAGAAAATAATGTAAAAAAATTAAAAGGTTTTTATACATAGTTGGACAGAATTAAAACCAACGGATATCATAAGTTTAACAATCATTACTTATAATTAAATGTGAATTTTCAGAAATTAAAATTGGCGTGGCATTCATTTTTGAATATGATTTAAACAAAATTAAAACTTAATTTAAAATTCGGTTTAAAATATCTCGAATCCTGGCCTGTTTTTGTGTTAAAAATATAAATCAATCAAAATGGCAAACATTTAACTCAAACTGTTCTGCGGATAATATCGTAAATATTGACAGGATATTGACACTATAGACCGTGTATACATTTGCTTATTGAATTTAAGCACACTTTAACCTAAAAAAGGACAAAAGGTCGATTTAAATGTTCAGCTGTTTTTTTCTCCAACAAGTTTATATAGATATTATGGTTAACAAAAAAAAAAATAAGGGTTGACATTTATTTATCAACCCCTTATATCCTGTTTCTTCCCCCTTTGAAAAAAATCAAAATAACTGATGTTAAAAAAAAAAATAAATAAATCCTGCGATTGCATTAATCGACAATGTCCTTCCGATATTCTGTTGTGAGTAGGTACTATTATGTACGACATCAGAAGCATACGATGACGCTTGTGATTAAGGATGATTAACGAGAATGCTCTTATCCTTACCATGTATTTTTTTTTTTGTTGTTGTTTATTTATCCTCCTTCGCTCGTTTTAATTTAATTTAATTTTATTTGATACCAGAAGGGTGTAAAAAAAACTCAAACACAATACAAAGAGAAAAAATTATTTAAATTCATTCAACAAAATCCTGTGAATGTTGTGAAATCCAATTAAATTGATTTTTATTCTTACTCCTTCCTGATGTGCTGTCAGTATACAGTTTTTTTTTTTTATTTTTCGATCACTTTTTCTCTTGATGCGAGCCTTCGAGTGCACAATTAATGTCGACTTATATTTGGAAAATTTATGTCAAGTCGGTAAAAGAAAGGACACAAAAAAAAATCAAATAATTTCATAAAGGATATGTATGTATGTATGTATCTATATCTATGATTTGAGACTTATTAAATTGAATATGTGTTAAAATGTGCAATTGACATGACAAGAGGGATTTGATATAGATTTTTTTCTTCTATTTAGTTTCATCGACAGTTAAAAACTAAAAAAAATCCTAGAAAGGATGAAACTCGATAAAAGTGATTTTTTATACTGCAAGGATCAAATGTTTTTTTTTTGTTCATGAGATTTATGCAATTTTTCAGAAATAAAGATGTGCAGAAAGGAGAATAAATATCTGATAAATTTTTGATAGAAAAAAGTATCTGAAGTATGTCAATGCTGGTATTATCAGATTTCGTGTTTTTGTTGGAAAAATATTTGTGCGAAGTTGGAATAATTGTATTTAAGGATGTTCCAGTTTGAGAATTTGTCAATAGACATTGAATTTCAAGGGATCCCACATACAAACTTTGAGGCATACAAAAATTTCAGTTTTTGGTCCACCATAATATATGTGGGGTTCAATTTTACTCCCACAATACCTTTAGGATAAATAAAATGTTCTTCTCCACGACTGTTTAAATCTCACTTTCAAACTTGTCAAAGACAAACTTCCCATTTTTGGTCCACCATATATGTGGGGTTCAATTTTACTCCCATTAAAAGTCTAGTCTTTGACACCTTTAGGATGAATGAAATGTTCTTTTGTGCGCTTTTTTACTTGCAAACTTTGTTGTCAAAATAAAACTTCCCATTTTTGGTTCAGCAAATATGTGGGGTTTAATTTTACTCCCACTAAGAATCTACTACATTTTGAATAATGTGTTCTTACCTACCTAAATTGTGAAAACCAAATACCGTAACAAAGAAATTCTAAGGACTTCTTTATTTCGAGATTTTTGTGTTCGTTTTTTGAGAGGCTCTTCAAAATGTCTGCTTTGCCTCTGCCAAAAATATCTACCATCAGTTCAAACGACCTCTCTAATTCAATTTAAGATATATCACAAGACAATCAAAAAGAGTTTTGCAAAACGTTAAGAATCGTAAAAGTATATCATGACAATTGAATCACAATTTTTCTTTTTAATTTCCCTTTTTCCTGTCAAATCAAATTCTCCCCCAAAAACATTACACTCAATCCCACTTCATTATATGAAATAAAAAAAAAAAAACGTCAAATTGACAAATAATTTTGATCCTTAAAACCAGAATTTCTCTCATTTCATATCACATTTCCACACCACCATACCAAAAGGAGAAAACCAACAAAACAAAACAAAAAATAAACAAAAAATTAAATGACAAAAAAAATCAAATGATAAATTCAATTTCAAAAGAGTATAATGCTTCCTTTTATTTATCTTTTACCTCCTTCTTCGCATTTTTACTATAAATATCAATGTAATGTGATATTTACTCGTATAAAGCAAGAAGTAGGTATAGGTATGTAGGTATAGAATGCCTTAATAATGTCTTTTTATGAAAAGAATCCGCGTATAAAAAGTCATTGACAAATAACAAATATAAATAAAAATAAAAATAAATATCCGTCTTGCTCATAAAAATGAACAATATCACACTACAATAATGATGATGATAAGGAGATGGAAATTTGATTCCTTGCGAATTTGCAAAAAAAAACATAAAAATAAAAATTAAATCAAAAGAAACGAGCCAGGGCGAAAATAATCATCATAATAAAAAAATAATAATAATAATAATAATAGATACTCATCCGTGAGTAAAGGATATGGATATGTGAATCTTTCTATAGGTGTTGATGGTATGAATATTCCTATTATCCTTCTCTCTATTCAATTTCCTCGAATGATTTTATAGGATCTGTGCTTCTTTCTCATGAATTCAATAAAATATCAGATTTCACTCCTTTCCTTCATGACAACGAAAGATAACAATGACACACACCAACAAAAATATTTTGACAGGACTTGCCTGAATGTTTTGATTTCCATTGTATTTTTGATCAACATCTATTGGTTTAAACAATTCAAATTTAATTTAAAAAAAAAATCCACACCGGATATTTGAGCTCATTTTTCATTCATTCAACAAATATATAAATAACTAGGACATCTCAGGATTATACATATATCTTAATTTACCAAATATAAACCAAACAAAAATGGAGCAATCTTCTTATATAGATCAAAAAGTTTAAGATATACATACATACACATAAATATTGTTTTTGTTAGAGAAAACTAACCACAGTTTCCTTGAATGATAGTATCCCTGTAGCTACTTTCTAACAATCACAGATAACCCACTCATCCAGTTATCCTTTCAGAGAATATAATATTCTGTATTCCTTCACTGAACCTCCCAAACCCCCATCTCTAAATTATAGCTTTTACTTATTTCCACTGAAACAAGCATCCTATCTACATACCTATACCCACTCGATTAATAATTACAATTGCAATTAAATCCTTGTGGTATTCTCTTGTGGTATGCAATTTCCATTGTGAATATTATAATGTGTATGTACTGTACCTATGTGTATGTTTTTTTTAGGGTATTGTTAGTTTTATTCAAAAACAACAGAAATAGAAACATGCTGTGAGTTATAAGTTGAATGAAAAGGAGGATTACAATCCTTAAACTTTGAATGTTGCTCTCCTACATTATACCTACATATATGTATATGTAGTTAGTTTTCTGCAGAGGAAATAATATGTACATATAGATAGATGCGTATATGTCATGAATTGTCTTAAATCCATGATTGACCAGATACATTTCTATTTTGTATTTAAATAAGTACACAATACCTAGATAGTATAGATAGAGATACATACATATATACATATATAATATTATTTCTCTGTGATATAATGTGAATTGTTATATGTATTTTGTTAATTGAGTCCCTCTTTAGAGTGATATTATTGTCTTTTTCAAGGATTTTTGTCCTTTGTACAAAAGGGTATCATTAATTTTGATTAGACTTGTAATTATTGTCTTCTATATTATCATTTTCGAATATAAGTGGTTTAGAAGGACAATAAATATATATTTTGATCTATGTAAGAAAATAAGATTTTTGGGTTTGAAATTCACAAACAAATATTTACTCATATATACATATGTAGGTGTGGATGTATGACAAAGATGTATAAATAGATATTACTAAAAAGGTGCTAAAACAAAATTATTTCATAAATTTAAAGCACTAGAAAAACGTGTGATAGGATTACGAGGTATTACAAAGTCTGTAGAATCTCATGTAATCTTAGCAAAACGAAGGATTTTTTAAATTAATTGAAATCATCACAAAATAGATCCTAAGACAAAAATATTTCATAAGTTAAAAGCAACAGATAAAAATTGTGGCAAGATTATCCTTACATAAGCTATCACAAAATCCTTAATATATAATTAAATATTTACAAACCGAAAAAGTTTTAAACTCTTTTTGAAGTATCACAAAATATGTAGGTACTGAAACAAAAATATTTCGTAAATTAAAAGCAACAGAAAAAAGTTGTGCTAGGATTACCCTTACATGAGGTATCACACATAGCATTACCGAAGGAGTTTTTCAATCTATTTGAAGTATCACAAAATTAAAGATACATTTACCTAAATATGAGTTAAAATATTTCTCAAAGTTGTGATAAAAGAATTTTCACAAAGTTGTGATAACTTTTATTTTAAAAATTAAAAAACAAAAATAATACAACGTTTAAGAATTTAAAGTTGTGACAAAATGACATGGGTTCTTGTGTGGTTCTATATATTGATATTAAATTAACCTGGGATATCACATATTATTTGTGAACCTATTTTACTTAATTTTTTTTTACAGTATGCGTACAGAATCATGTAAAGATTGAAAAAATGAAAAAAATGCATGTTTTCCATTCGTTTTTAACTTAATTTACTTGAGGTATCACAACACAACTGAGGATTACAAAGCTATTACTTAGTTTGATCTTGTTAAATAAATTATAAATGTCGTGACTACAATTAAAAACAAGAAACAAAGCAGGCTTGTCAGATGTTTTTTAAATATAAACATGTGATAGAGTGGTATCACATTTTACAAAAATATCATAAAATCACAAAAAACACCAACAATCAGTATCCACAACCTAATTTAAAATATCATTAAATATAATTTCAAAATTACCTCAACGTTATGATGATGATGATGTCTCATTACCAACGGCCGATGTCCTAAATGTGCATCCGGATCTTCATATGTCACCGAATGTCCACCCGGTAATCCTCCGTTCATATGTGGACCACGTGTTGGTGTCTTGCAGGGTAAAAAGTTTTGAACTTTTCTTTTATTTCTGCAAAAAAAAAATAAGAAACAAATTAAAATTAAAATCTATAAATAAAATAAAAACAAATATATGGAACCAAAAATACTCTGTCTATTAAAGTGTGGTTCTATATAAAATTGTTATCCTGATAAAAATAAAACGACAAATTTTAATGAATTTTATGTGAAATTTAATTTCAAAAATTCTCATGTCATTTCCATTATTTGTGTTGTATGTCTATGATTTATGTATATTAATACAGACGACAGAGACACACATATGTATGTATGAAATTTAATTCTCGCTCTCTTCCTGATGGCATATTATATATATGTATCTACGTAATTTTAATTTGCATGTCATTGTTGGCGTTTGAAATGGAAATTTACTATCCATACAATATTATAGACTTGTATATAGATGATATGGATATGGCTGGTGTATATGAGCGTGATGTTTTGCACAAAAAAAAAATATATATATATCTAAAATTCAATCTTTTAAATTGAATAAATATTTAAATTAACACCAGCTCAGTACAGAAGCAGTTGAATTATTGACAACAAGAGCAAAAATCACATACAACCCTCTTCAATAAAAAAGTTTGATTTCAAATAAAACTTCTGTCTCGCACAGAACTTTTCAAAATTTCCAACCTCGAGGATGCAAAAATAGAAAAAAAAATATATTTTGAAGAGGAAATGGTAAAATATTTTAATTAATTTGATAATATATTTATAATAGGAAGAAATAATGAAAGAAAAAAGTTTGCGAGTGTTCATAGAATAAATCGTGTGTGTGTTTTTCTTTTAATTGTTAATTACATTTTCGGATATACAATTATACTTATGTAGAAATCTGTATAAAGATCTACTTTTTCATCTAGCTTTGCCAATGAACCTTCTTAAATTTAAATAAAATACGTTTATTTTGATGTTTCACTGATTTTATGGCTTGTGGAACGTATTTGGTTGTTAATTTGTGTTTTGGATTGATACTTTATGGGTCCTCAAATATTTAATGGTCTTCTATCTATATAGTTTGCAATAGAAAACACGTTCAATACTAGTAAAATGCCAGAAAAATTATTTTATAGATTGTGGAATGTATGTGGATCTTAAGTTTTTTTATTAGTTCCTATGTAGATCATGTATTTTTTTTTACAAAAAGAACTTTGTTATGGAAAAAATTGTATGATTAAGTTAAATATAAAAAGAAAAACATAACAAAATCACATGGAAGAACAGTGCATTAAACAGATGTTATTTTTTTTTGAGCCTATGTTGAAAAACTGATATGATAGCCGAAAATTTTAAGTTCTCAACTGGATAATTATTAAAAACATTTACTGAAAACACAAAAATATATGTATTTATTGCATTTTTTAGACATTTTGTAAGGTATGGATTGCATGTGGATCCTATTTTTAAAATTTATCAAAAAGCAAAATAAATGTTGATTTAAATTTTCAACAAACTAAAATGTGTCTTTTAAACGCAAAATTGATTAAAGAACCTCATCGATTTCATAGATATTAGTGTCAATATTGTTGTTAAACAAAACTCATATATTTTAATAAATCTAAGGCCACTGGAGATAGACTTTTCTTCCTGTTTATTTCAAATGGACATTTCTGTGATGTCTTCTAAATATCTCTATCGAATAGACTAAGTAAGATTAATCGTTATCGAATGGCGTCCATAGAGATACATCATCTTCTCTACCTTCAATTCCCCCCTAGACACTACACAATACATATTTATGTATCCTTGGCTACTTGGCTTTTTCTTTGTACCTATACATATACATCAGGAGCCGACTGATGGAGAGGGGGGATAAAATCACAACATTTTAATCCCATGTTTGGCCATAAATCACCCATAAAAGAAAAAAAAGCAAACAAGTGTTATTCTTAATTTTCAATTTTGTGAATATACCCTTGTGCCAAGGAGTAGATATAGAGGTTTGTATATGGCAGGAGTAGCACCCAGGAGCATTGGGAACAAAATTAAATAATAATAGACGATGGAATATAAAATTAACTCGTAAGTGAAATTGTTCACTTTCTCGTCGTCGTCGTTGTTCGTGTTCTACATGCAATTTATTATCCTTTCTTTTTTTTTGAATACAATGTATCCTTTTTGACATCCCTACTCACCGGTTTATATGTGTGTGAGAGTAAAGGAGGTGAATAAGGCATGTCACGGGGTGTATTGTATTTTTTGAAGGAGTAAGACAATTTTAAATTGTATTAAGCTATAACAAGAAATTTTTCAAAAAAAAAAAAAAAAAAATAAGAACTCCTACTCGCGTGTTCATGTTTTCACATAATATTTCGAAGAAACCTAAGCACAGCGAATATAACCTAAAGTTGAAGATTTTGCTATTTTCTTATAGCGATGGTGTCTGTAAGGACGAGCTAAAATGTGTCGGAGAATATTTAACACATAGTATGCATGACTCCTTGTACAGTACCTACACTATATACTCATACACACCCCTCAGAATCCTTATAGAATCCTGAAACTGCGCTCGTTATTCTTATATTCCCTGATCAGGTTAGAGAAGGGGCATGTATAAAGAATGTACACGAAAAGTTATCCTTTTCATATATGAATATGGCAGGTTCTTCTAAGTTTTTCTTTTTTGTATTTTTTTTTTTTTTTGTGAGGACACATTTTCGAGTGTGTATTTAATTAAAAATGCTTGAGATACTTTTTTGGCAGTAGTGGGGAATGAAAGCATTGTGCAGACAAAAAGATGGTGTATCTACACAAGCTCAGAGACTGGAAGGTTTTATTATAAGTGAATTTGAATATTTTGCATTCATGTGGGATGAATTATTAAATTAAGGAACTCTTTGGAGCGCGATAAAATATAAGAATAAATATACCTACCTATACCTTTACCTAACCTACTACCTTAACAATTTATAATAATGTACATGGAAGTTTAACGACTTTTCAAAGAGGGGAATAATTTTTTTGTTTTTGTTTTCATATATGTATATAGGTAAAGCTTACGCATTGCAGAATAACGATGATAAATTGTTGATGGTATAAGTAATTGGTTAAGAAAACTTTTGACAAAGAACACTTTTGAGTTTTTGTTTTTAAATCACATTTTACACAAGAGGTTTTTTTTTTTTTTTAAATAATGATGGGAAATGTGGTTAACTGAGATTGAATATACAAAAAGGTTTTGACTGAAAACAATTTTATCTTGTCTTTTATGTTTGTAATTTTGAATTATGAATTTAAGAGAGAAATGAATTGACATTTAAATTACTTTTTATTGAGAAAAGTTTTTACATGTTTTCATATGTACTTGAACTTTGAACTTTTGTAGGGAGGTACCTACGTTGTTTAATGGTAAAAGTGTTAAAAAAGTGTTAGTGATAAAAGTAGAACATTTAACTCTGTCAATTTGATCTTCAGAATTGGAGATATTAAGCTTATGGATATCCCAGCAAGCTGACGAGATCTTTATTGTTTGAAGGTTTTCGGACCAAAAGCACTCTTCGCTGAAACTCCAACAAAAATTAAAAAAAAAGTAGTTAAGATGATTGTATGAGTAAGTGATCTTCTATCGCAGATTTTGTTTATTTCTATACAATTTTATCTACTATATATCACAAAAATAAAGCTTATTTTTTGAACCCATAAAAATTCATTTCAAACAGCTAACTTCGTAAGTAGGTACTTACAAAAACACCCCCACAGCCACGTAAAGAACAAGCAAAATTAATTGCCCAACAACTACTCGAGCAACAAAAAATCCTTAATTTCTTTTTACCATCATCCTCCAAAAAATATATACCTATATCAATATACATATAGTTATAAGTAGTAGGGTACCTGTCTGTTGCGGTAGACCAAATCAGCTTATAATAAAAATCCCCATATTAATTTCCCGTCTATACATAAGAAAAAAAAAAAAGAAATAAAATGCCAAAAAAAAAAAAAAAATAAAACATCAACCCTCAGCCATCGTTTTAATCATAACAAAGCGTATTACACTTCATAACATTACATTACACTTACAACAACAACAAACACAAAAAAAAACATCAAGAAGTGGATCTCCCCAGTTCGTGAAGAGTCTTCTCTGACGAACTCTCTTTAAACTTAAAAAAAAAGCTGTTAAAGGGCATATGTCGAGAGTTCTTTCATTTTACAAAAAAAGAAAAAAACAAAAATAAAAGCACTTGGTTTACATCCACACCGCATCATGAATGAGAAAATAGGCAAACATCTTCGCCCTCTTTTGCCCCGCATTTTCGTTTTGTTTCCAAAGAAGTGCAGATTTTTCATTATAACTCAAACTCAGCCAGCCCTCAAGCCAGTCTCCAGCCGCGGCATCCTGAATATAACCTCCTTTTTCCCTATATACCTACCTACATATACAATCTATTTTGTAACTTCCTTTTCCCATTCACTTGCGCGTTACAAAATATTAAGATACAAAGACAATAATTGAACGTTACTTAATAGCTGTAGGAAGACTCTACCACTCTCGAACAACGCCGCTGCGCCGCGCCGCGCTGGATCGTAACAACAACAACAACGACGACGAGGACTTACAATGAAGCAAAGGAAACAACACCACAGTCGCCTTGTCGTGCCTTGGAAAGGCTTTTGCCATAAGTTTAAATGGTTGCAAGAGACGAAATTATGAAAAATTATGACAACATTATTCATAAATTGTTTAAGACAATGAATGTGTAGTAAGTTGGTATGTGTGTGTGTAGTGTATGAGGAGAAGAGGAAAAATATGTAGGAAACATGGTCCTAGAGGCATTCAACCCTGCCGCCGCCGCCGCCGTCATAAATGGAACCCATTCTCCTATCTCTATGTACTCACAGAATCGTCTATAGCCCCCGAGCTTTGCTAAAAGAAGCCAAAAAGCTATTATGCGGTACACCATGTTAGTTGGCGGTGGTTTTTCTAAAAGGCTACATTCTGCTCAAGCATTCAAAAGGCGTCAGCCACCACTTCCACCAACAAAAACAACAACATTGACGGCGATGATGCCGACGACGACGAGCGACGACCGGGAGTACTTCCGGTTGTAAACATTCTTGTATTTGTGTTAAAAATTGTTCAGCAATAAAACGGGTTAAGGACATGAACTCTCAAACATAAGTCAAAGGACACTCCATATATACATGACTATGTTGTTATGTGATACTCTGGTTTCTTTTTTTTTTATTATTGAAAGCCTATAAAATATTTGCCTTCTTTCTAATCGATTCAGGA
This sequence comes from Epistrophe eligans, assembly GCA_951394125.1. Classification (NCBI taxonomy): domain Eukaryota; kingdom Metazoa; phylum Arthropoda; class Insecta; order Diptera; family Syrphidae; genus Epistrophe; species Epistrophe eligans. The sequence goes on from OX596031.1 coordinate 56,371,475, forward strand.
CGTGTCAAGCTGGTATTCGACTATACTCAAAATATCTTAAAAAAAAGGTTACACAATAAAAATAGAATTCGATTTTATGACACCCCGCAGGATATTCAGAGGTCATTTCGATGAATCGTTTTTTTTTTGTCTTCTTTTTTTTTTCTTGGACATGACTAGGACTACTTCGAGAAATTTTGACATAAGAATTTTTATTAAGTTAATCTTTGAACTTTGGCAGAAAAAAGGTATGCACTTAAAAAAAAAATTCAGAAAATCCTCGTCCTAGAAAAGGGCTTTCAAATAAAAATAAAACGAATGAAAAAATTAATGATCGACAAAATCATCAAATATTTAAAAGGATATTCTTTCGTTATCTCTCACGGAGAAGACTTTGAGACGATTATACTCAAAAAAAAAAAAAAATCAAACGATAAATCGATTTATTTTCCATCATCATCATTATCATCTCAAGAATCAGCTAAATTTTGATGTTTTCTTTCGATTGTGTGAATGTGCTTTTTCGATGATTCTTTTGCGTATATATTTGCACAATTTAATCCTTTGAAAGCAATGTTAAAGCCCTAAAGGGTTTTTTTTTTCTTCTTATTTTGATGACTGGCAGCACACGAGTGCTGCGGAGAATGTCCTTAATTCGATAAAAGTGGCAACACAAAAGAATGGCTTTCAGAGGGGCATTGGAGTGGTAATGCCTATAGTATAGAAGAACATTGAAAAAGTAGCTTGCAGAGAAGTTAGATTCGAACAAAAAAAAAAAACAAATAATGCAAAGCAGAAAATCCCTTTTTTATGCTTTATTGAAAGAAGGAAGAAAATTCCCCTAAAGGGCATAACATACAATCATATATGTATTTACGTATATAGGTATATCGGAAGGTGTATGAGTTAAGGCCTTGAAAGAAAAAGAGGAAGCGTTTACTCATTTGTGCTGTTAGTTTCTGAAACTTGTTGTTGCTTTTGGTGAACATGCGGAAGACGTGTCTATACCTAGTCTATATTATCGGCTTCCAGAGACGATGCTTCTTATAGCCCTTTTTTTTGCTCATCCTCGGATTGTTATATATGTTAAGTTTTCTATCTTGTTGTTTTTTTTTTTTTATCCTGAGGGTGTAACAAAAAAAAATAAAGTAACACAGAAGCACAACATTATTGATATGTAAAGAGATGTTATCACTTGTGATTGATGTTTGACGACGACGGGGAATTGATTTTTGTTTATTTTTATAAATTTAATGTGAAAACTGATAGTGAACATTGAATTCCTTTGGGTATATTATGATGAAAATGAAATGGGAAAGGGTGGGTGGGTTTTTTTTTATGGAATTTTATCAGAAAAATCTAAAAAAAATCTTAAGTAAATAGGTGTGTTTTTGAAGAAAAGAAGAAGACATTTTGTTCAAGGAAGTCTTAAACCTTTAATAAAAGAATTTTTCTTGGATCTGGGCTAAACAAACTATTTATTAATTAAAAATACTATATTTAGTGATAATATTATTATTTAATGTCGCAAAGAAGCACATTTTTATTTTAAGAAAGTGCTTATAATTTATTTAAATTGCGTTTTCAAACCCTAACCATTTTGAAAAACAGCAACTTTTAAGAATAACAAAATGCAAGAAATAAAATTAATTTTTTAAAATAGAATAACATTTTTGTTTTTTTCAAAAATGTGCTTAGTATGAAAATTCATTACAATTATCATTTTCCTCTTATATTGCTGCACATTTAATTTTCTCCTGCATTAGAAATACCTACAGGAAATAATTATAGCTCTCTTTTAACTTAAAAATTAAAAAGAAGTGACTTAAGTAAATTGAAGCTATGAAGCACATTTTTTTCCAAAAAAAGGTGATAATTTAATTAAATTTATCATTTTTTGGTTTACGACATTTTTTGAATTATCATATTTGATTAGTAAATTAGAAATATATTATAGAGATCTTAAGTATGAAAACAAAAAATATAGCCCAAAATGGCGCCCGAGAAGCGACCATTTAAAGATGTTTTAGAATTTTTTTAAAATTTATTTTGTGCTAAAGCATAACATTTTTTGTAATTTATTTCTAAACTCCTTTCAATTTAAACCTCATGCAAAATAAGTTTAAAACTAATTTATTTGTCCAGTAGTTTCGAGAGCAAACCGTCATGATACAAAATTTACTTTAACACCGTGTCAACAACAAACTTTTTGCTCATCGTCATATCTATAGGTATTTATGTGTATCCTGTTTGTTGCCTGTAAAGCTATGACTGCATATTTCACAAACCGATAAAATGACTTTTGGAAATTCATTTTTTGTGGATATCCACGAAGAAATAATGAACCAACTCTCCTTTAAACAAAATGTGTGAAGTTAAAAAATAGAAAAACAAAAAAGGATTTAGAAAAAGCAATTTAGATTGCTTATTTCTTATTAAGAAACACTCTCACTAGATCTGTAATCAGTGTACATATATACCTATACCCTTACCTTCAATGGTTTTTTTTTCTTAAATTTTAAAACAATATTTATTGTGTCATTGGCCTTTGCTCGTTATCCCTAAAACAATTGTTTACTTCAACCATGGTTGTGTTATATTTTTTTGGCTTTATTTTGTGTGTGTGTTCTCACTCCTTATTTTATAAAAAACGAAGTACCTAAATTTTAAGAGGAAATTTAATTTTTTTTGTATTTCTTTCTAACAAAATTGTTGTGTTTTTAGAAAGACAAATATTTTGTGGGAGTTAAATTGAACCAGAGTGAAGAGGAATTCCACTTCAATTAATTTTGGGTCGACAATTTCTTGAAGATTGTTCTCTTTTTATTTTTTTTTTTTCGTTGTTAGTATAAATATTCTCTGATTTGATTGAAGTATAAATTTATATTCATTTTTTGGTGAAATTTTTTAAGATGAAAGAAAAAAAATAATTTAACGATAAATGAATTTTTAAAGATGGTGGAAACTAATTTGATTGTAAAATTCAGTGAAACCTCAATTCCAGGAACTCTATACATTTTGTATGTATAATGTTAACATAGAATCATTTTGAATATTTCTTTTTATTTGAGAAGGAATTTTTTTAATTTGAATTTCTTAAAAATCCAACCAAGCAATTGTACATAATTTTTATAGAGTGTATTATCTACCACTGACTGAAAAATTAACATTCTGCTTATTAATTTAAATAGACAAGCCCATGATGCCTCAGGAAATTCAAATTAAAATTTGAAAAAAGGATTTATATGACCTTTGTTGCAGTTAAACTTAAGTTTAAACAAGAAAAGCACATTTTTTTGTTCTAAAAAGTGCTAAAATTTAAATTAATGTTAAATTTTTGTTTATAAATTACAAAACAAGTGCTTTTCCCACTTTAACTTTATTGATTCTTATTTTTTCCAGAAGTATTCATTATTAAAATGTACTTAAAACAAAAAGCACTTTTCAAAGGTTTTATATGGAAAATGAAGCCCATTTCTGTTTTTTTTTTTTCAAAAGTAACAACATTATTATTGAATCAAAACAAAACAACGGGAAAAACATATACTATATTAAAATATCATAAACTTTTGTAATCATATAAATCATAATTAAAATAAGATTAAAGTTTTTAATACTTTATTGTTTCAAATGTCAATAGTTAAACTATATAAATATTCAATTAAAAAAATATATATTATATTATATAATTTAATTTTTTTTTTTAATAAACACAGCAAATATACCTACAAACAAGTGTTTTTTGTCAATAAATTTTCGATTTAATTAAAATAAATGTAAAGATTCTATAATAATTAAAAAAAATATATATTCTTAGTTTTTAAATTTCAACCAAATTATAAATGCGTAAAAAAAAAAACACATTCCACCGAATATAATCACTGTCTATATTATATCTATATCTATCTCGATAATCGTTTATCAATGAATTTCAATTAGTACATAAAATTGGTTAAAGTCTCTCAATTAATCGTTTTTATTTTATTTTTTATTTCCCTCTTCGTTGTTGTAATGCTAAACAAAAACACATTGGAAAATGTAAAATAATAATTTTCCAATCGACAAAATTCATTAACACTCGCATGAAAGCCAATTCAAAAAATTAAAATCTATATATGTTCATCTATCCCATTCGTGATTTGTATCTAAAGTAATTTTAATCGGATACAGATGCAAATGCTTTGTATAGTTTTGTAGATTTTTTAATCTTATTAAAAGCTTAAAACCTTTAAGAATCAAACGAAAAAAAAATTAAAATGTTTCACAACTTGTCTCACAAAAGGGTTAACCCATGATATGTTAATTTGTTATATATATAGTTAATCTCTGGCAGTGTGGGCATTCATGTCTTTGAATAATAATACAACAACAAAAAAAAAACTGTACCACTTACATAAATTTCTTATTTGTTTTTAATAAACCCGCGGATTTGTTTTAAATTGAATGTCTTTTTGTTTTTTTCGTCTGACAAACACATGAGTAAGGCAATAACAATCATAAAATCACCATGACAATAATAAATCTTTGGACTTAATATATATGTATATGGCAAAGCGATACATAAAAAGAATGATGATGTATTTAAATTAAATTATATCACACAAATCTTAAGTTAAAACATAAAAAATAAATATTTTTTTTAAATAGGTTTTTTTTTCCATCTCGAGCCCTCATGATTTCAAACAACGCCTATTTGTCTTGTTTACAAGTCATCTCTCTATAATCCTAAGAAGATACAAAATATTTAAAACTAAAGAAAAAGCGAAAGCTATAAGCTTCTTTTATCTTTATGAAAGAAGAAATGAATCTATCTGTAGAATATCGATTAACACAATATTTTAGGTGTAAGATATACATTTTCCTATAGGAATAGATACTTTCATCGATTAATAATTCTAACCATTGGATATTTTTATATATAATATGTATAGTTCCTCAATTCATTCACCTGTTATATGTATAGTAGAAGTTTTGGGGTATCATTTTCAAAGCTTATAATAACTAATTAAAAATTTAAAACTATCATGACCCCCTCATGAATCAGTGTAAACTCGTAAAATATAATACTGATCATAAAAACCTTTCATCGCATATATTTAAAGCCATTTCATGTAGAGTTTCCTGTTTTTTCTTTATTTTTGTTTGATTAACATAAAAAGAGTGAAGACCTCACAAGTTGATTAATTTTAAATTAAACAAGATGCAAATTAAACAAAAAAAAAATGAAAAATGAAACAATAAAAACAAAAATTGCATAAAATAAAACTTTATCTTTATATTTTTAATATTTCCGATCAATTAAACCCACAGAGTGCTTGTTTGACTATAAAAGCATAGAAGAAATTAGACACGTGTTTGGATATGAATTATAATTTTATGAATAACGGCAAGTTAAATATTCTTGTCAAAATTAAGGTGTGTACAAATCTGTCAAGTAAGTTGATTAATTGTCGTGAATTTGTCGTAAATTTGTAGTGAAAGAAAAATATTGCGGGGCTTGTTTGTTTTTTTAAATTACCTCTTGTGATGCTAGTTTGACAATGAAATTAAGGCCCCATCCCACAAAAAGTTGTAAAATAAACTCAAAAAAATTGTCGTAAATTTATCATAAAATTGTCATGAAAGAAAAGAAATTGTTGCGATTGTTTCTTTTTTTTATAAACTCTGGTTATGGTAACTTGACAGTCAATTTAACATTACCACCCTCAAAGGTTTTAGAATGAACTCAAAACAGAAAAAAAGAAGGTGTAAATAACTCTCGTAAATTTGTCGTAAAATAGAACTTGATAGTTAAATTAGCATTAGCACAAAAAAAGTGTTAAAATTAAATCAAAATTTAAAAAAAAAATAATGTGTAAATAAGTGTCGTAAATTTGTCGTGAAATAAAAAAATTGTCGCGATGGTTTTTTTTGTAATAACCCATGGTAATAGTAACCTGAGAGCCAAGTTAATTTTACCACCCCCCAAAAAAATGCTAAAATTTACTCAAAACAGAAAAAGGCAATGTGTAAATAACTATCGTAAATTTTTTGTAAAATTTCTGTTACAAAAAATAATTTCAGGGTTGTTTTTTTTAGAAATCCCCCAAACAAGTAAATTAACTCCAGGAAAGAGGAACGTATAAATATAACTGTCGTAAATGTGTACTGCCGTAAATTGCAAAAAAAATCTAAAACGGATCAATTGATCCAAAATTAGCACAGCTTTGATTTGCTTTATTTTTTTCTCCTAGATTATGGGTGTTTTTTTTTATATGGAAATATTTGTCAGTCGATGTCTACTATAATCTATAAATAATCCATCATTTTAACCAACTTTTTTGACTATAAACTATATAAAATAAAGTTTTCAAAAAAAAAAATAAATAAACAACAAAAAATAATTTTAACCTAAAATTTTCTTTAATGAATAGAACTAACTTTAAATGAACGTCATCCATAAAAGAATAAAAAATAATATAACAACTCCGTCTTTATTATTTTCCGCTTTATTCTTTTAATTTAAAAAAAAAAAATAATAAAACAAACTTTTGAAATGAAAAAAACAGATAAAACTATTGCATCATGGATAAAGTTTCTGCACGTAAGAATATTTTAAACGAATAAAAAAAATAGATGATAACATGAAATGAGATTTTTATACAAAAAACAACATTATATTTTTTTTTTGTATTTATGTATAAGACAAAAACATCATAATAATGACAGATACTCGAAGGATAAAAATGTATAAGGATATAAAGAGAACGAGTGTAGAGTGGTGTTATGTGCTATGCTATGCATAAAAATGCAGTCATCATAATCACCCACAATCCTTGTGTTCCAAGTAGGTCTTTAGGGCATTGCAATCACACATATTTTACACCAACAATTTCTATTAAAGGATTAAGTTTTCAAAAAAAAAAAAAAAAGAAAAGAAAAACAACGAAAATTTAATATCCTCATATCGTCGAGACGGAAAAATATGAATAAATCATTTTATTATTCAGTTTTGTGTGTGGAGTTTTTTTTTTGTTTTTGTATTTTTTTTCCCAGGGAATTGTGTGCTCCTCTGTTGTTGGAGGATTCAGTGGCAATGTGGGTCACATTTTGGAGTGAATGACTGACTCCTTGTTCTCTTTCGTTTTGCAAACAAAAAACAGTCAGATATGATGGTTGTAGGTGGTTACGGACAATTCCTACTGTATATTTTCGTCCTTTTGTTCTCGTTATATGTGTGGGTATACAATACATATATGCGTGGAAATATTGATCCAATTGCATGAATGACACAGGACATTTATATAACAAACATACCTACATGGTTGGGGAAAATTTAATTTTGGAATCAAGCTCTGGTCGATATTTTTTTTTTTTTTTAAGGAAGCTCCATTTACAGGACTTATGCAGATTGGGAATGTTTTGTTTTTTTTTCTGTGCTGACAATTGGATGTGAGTTTAATTCTTTTTTCATGTTTTGTTTATTTCTATATCACATGAAACATGTGGGTTTTTATTTTAGGATGATTGTTATGATGATCCCTGTCTAGACATTATTTTCATAGAATTTTTAGGTAAGTTTTATCCTTTTTTTTCTTCTTCTTCTTAATTTCAAAGTCCTTAAATAAACTTTATTTTTTGTGAGTAGCAGTGTGAATTCATCCTTTCAACTGTAAAGTTTTTATCTTATTTCTGGCAAATTGAGAAAGATAGAGGAAAAAAAAAAAAAATTGAATTCAATTCAAAGGCGATTAACTACTCAAGATTTAATGAAAAATCATTCAAGTGCGGTTATAGTTTCGTGAAGGGTAAGCGGTTCATAAGGATTTCTGTTTTTTAATTTTATCAGGTACTTTTTGATAGTCCTTCTTGATATAATGGAATAAGTTTAAGAAAAGTATAAATAAAAATCTTGAGATAGTTAGTCGAAGCGAGGTGTTTCCTCAAAAAAAGAATTTATATGTTACATTTTTTTTTTAGTTCAGGTTGAGCCTCCAGATTTTTGTCGGATAGGTACTATATATTTTTTTTTAAATTTAATTCAAGAGTTTTTTAAATTAAATCTTTTCACATAAAATAAATAAAGAAATGGGAATTCAAATAACTTAAATAATGAAATCGTGGAATATTTTTATTAATTTTTATATTAAAATATCTTCAATTATTTTGTATAATAAAAAAAAAGATAAATTAATTAACAGGTTAATCAAAGTTATCTTAATAACTGTTAATAAATATTTGTTGTCACTTTAAATCCGAAATAAAAAAATTCTCAATTAATAAGCTCATATTTTTAAAGAACTTACCACATTACATAATTTTGTTTTTATTGTCTCATATTATTTTCTTTTTTTCTACATTTCTGTGCAAATTCCATATAATTTTTTAGGTGTATCATATAGCTCAATTTTTATATGATTACCATAAAAATGCGACAAAAAATATATTATTTTTAAATATAAAAGAAGCAATTTAATAACAAAAAAATAATCTGGTCAATTTACAACAGCGTATATTAATTTAAGTCGATATTAACCACAGGTAAAATAAATAAATAAATAAAAAATCACACATCCTCCATGAATGAACTCGCATACTTTAAATTTGTACTTTAAATGTTTATAAGCTGAAACTTGTTAAAGGATTCTACTTAACCTTTCTCTGATCATTTGAAGGGGGTTTTAACAAAATTAAAATAAAATTATGTAAATAAAGTTGGCAATTATAAATTCATTGCAAAAAATTAATATTTAAAAAAAAAATGAAATATAATCATCCTGTCCCACCACGAAAAAAACCATCTGTTCAAAGGTAGGTAAGAAAGTGATTAAACCATATCATATATTTTTCACACTTTTTGTGATGTATTTATAATTTGTTTTTAAAATATAATTGCAGATAATGTGTAACGTACATATTTGTATGTACGAACAAAATATAATATGATAGTTGTTGTAGGATTTAATTTAAATTGAAAAAATATTTATATGAATATGAATATGTTTTATGGAGCTGTCGTTTTATTTTTACGATAAGTTAAATTATTAAGTGATAACAATAAATAATACATTTAAACTACCTGTATCTAATTATATTTTTTTTTTATTTCAGATAATTTGCAATCTCTAAGGGTAAGCCTTTATTAATATTACCTCTATAATTTACCTAATAATATATTTATAAATGAAAAAATTGCACTTTATTGTACACTTCTTACGACCTCACGTTGGGCGCCAGTTAAATTATCGCTTATGTTTCTGTAGGTTTAAGCTATGCTTTTGCGAACTAAAAACTATTTTCTTATTTTCTACAGTATTAGAAGGATTGCAGGAGTCGTTCGGTCAAATAAAATCTGGGATTTTTTTAAAATTAGATCTCAAGTTCTCTCCTGCATACTTTGCTCTGTAATTATCATCTCGACGTAAATGAAAAACAAATATCTTTTCAAAAAAAATTACAATTTTTACATTTCACACTCGAATGAAAAAATTCGCTGTATACAAAAATATTCTACAAATGTTAAGTAAAACAAAAAATATGAATCCTTTTTCATTGAAGCGCCAATCAAAATTTAAAAAATAAAACAACACTTCAAAGGGTGTATCGGAAACATTTCAATATATCAGATATAAAAATACAATTATGCAGATACTTTGCCGCAATCAGTCCTACCAAACAACAACAAAAAAGGGATATAAAAACAAAGGAAATCTCATCCGCAAATATACCAAAAAAAAAAAGAAAAAAAAAAACAAGAAAGGTTTTCCTAAAATTGTGTAACAAGTAACAAGTGTTTCAATACGTATAGGTACATACCTACCTACATTACCCTTCTGTATATATATATCCTTTAATTTGAAAAGGAAACAAAAAAAAATTCTTCCTATGGATGTTGCTTCTTTTGAGCAATTTTTTTTCTGTTAAAATTGATTGAATTTAATATTTTTTATCAGAAATGATTTTAATTTACCACAGAAAAGAAAAAAAAAACACTTTGATATAAAATTAAAAATTTAATAAAATTATATCAAATTTCATGGAAAAAACACTCATCTCTTTTTCAAAAATGAAAAAAACCAATGATGTTTTGTGGAAAAAGAAACAAAAAATGATTACATTAAACCTTGGATGATTTCATTGGATATACACTCCACTTGTTACTACCAGTTTTATTTTTTGTAAGGTTTTAACCGAGTGAGATTAAATGGGAAAATATAGTAATACATTTTTTTTGTTATATATATTCTTCTTTCATAAATACATAAGTAGGTTAAAATTGAAAACCAACAAAAATTAAGGAGAAACAAAAAAAAAACAGGAGAGAGAAAAAAATTTAATAAAAAATTACAATCAAGCGAAACATACAGCATCCTTTTTTTTAAATTTAGATATATGAATTCCCTATATTAAATGGGAATGGAATGATATGATGAACAAATAAAATTTAATTTTTAAATTGAAAACATGAGATGATTATTTATAGATCAATCGAATCAATATTCAGAGAAAATAATAAATTTTTAAATAATTCTATAGAAATATGTAGCAACTTATTAGCACATTTTAGTTATATAATATTTTTCATTAAGAAAATGGGTATAGTTCAGATGGTTTTTAGATCAATCGAATCAATTTTTAGAGAAAATTATAATTTTTTAAATAGTTCTATAGGGATATGCAGCAATCTATTAGCACATTTTAGTTATTTAATTTTTTTAAGAAAATACTTCTGGTGGTGATATAAATTCTATTTTCCAAATATAAAAAATAATAAAAAATAAAAAAATTGCTAGATCATTTCTAAAATAATGAAGCACATTTTAATAGTTGATAAAATACACAATGTTAGCATTTTTTTTTTACAGAAAAGCAGAAATATATTTTATTTTTAAATTATACAAAAGAGATGGTTTGTAGATAAATCGAGTCAACACAAGTCAACATTTAAAGAAAATAGGTAATTTTTAAATAATTTTATAGAGATATGAAGCAAATTATTAGCACTTATTACATAACTAATATGTGCTAATAATTTGTTTTGTTACTAAGGAAGTAGGTATTTTTTATTTGCCTCATAATGTTTAATTTCAAGTATGTAAAATTATACAACCAACAATGGAATGGCTGAGTAGGTTAAGTTTACCTAACCTAACAATACTAGGAAAAAATATTTATATATGTGCTCAAAAACATCAAAGATCTCTTCAGGTTAATTGGTTTTATGAATCATACTTATAGATATCTGTATATATAGACCTTGAATTTTCCAAGAATAATTTCTGTTGTTATAAGATAATGTATGTCATAACAGTAATTTGATAAATAAAATTCAATTTATTTATATAAGTTCTTACACAAAATGTACTCGACCTCATTCAAATATACATACCTTACCTACCTAGTATAATAAAAGCTGACTAACATAAAGGAATTTTTTTTGTTGTTGTTATGGAAAACGTCTCCTTTCGACATTTATTTCTATTATTCATGTGGGTATATGTCTATATATTCCTTATTTATATTTTTCTTTTTTTTTTTTTCTATTTTATCATACATATATAAATATTTACCTGGCACCTTGTATTGTACGAGTAGGTCTTGAAGAACTATGTATGCGAAGAAGAAGCTTTATGCTATATTTTTCTATCATTCAATTTGAAAACGAACGAAAATTCCTTTCTTTACCAATCTGCCAAAAACTTCAACTTCAAGAACCCATCATGTGATTTTTTTTTTTTGTGTTTCATCCTAAATCGTATATTTGTGTTTTGTATTAAAAAAAAAAAAAAACTTAAGTGAGAGTAAAATAAAATACAAATAAAAAGAATCTATAAAAAAGGGATATTCCAATGCGAATATCCTGAATCAATTTTTCAAAAAAAAAAAAAAAAAACCATATCATGCGAACGAACAACTTAAGTCAGCTTTAATAAAAATCAATAATATCTACAGTGAGAGTATATAGAAAAGATAGAACTTGTGATATAGCAAATGTGATGCTGGTGCGGTGTGGTTGTTGAAGTTATAGTGATGGTGATGTTGGGTATAAGGATATTTTTATTTTCTCCGTGGTTTTCTGTGCTTCTTTTGCTACGTTTTTTTTTAGTTTTCTTTTTTTTTTGTTTTACGTAAGTCCTAGATCCTAGCAAGATGAATAAATAGGTGTATACGTGTCTGCTTTGTTTGATGATGATGATGATGCAGTAGAGGATTCTTGGTCTTCTCTATGGTTCTCTAACACTATAATAGTAATTCATCCTTGAAGCGAATGCGTGCGTAACGACGTTGAGTTATAAAATAAAAGTTGAACAAAAAAAAAAAAAAAACGGGAAAAATGGTCGCCGGAATGATGTATTTATACTCCTTTTTTTAAGGATAACGACTATCATGGTGATGATGAAGAAGATGGGTCCTGAGTTGTTCTATATAAAAAAAAAAAAAACGACGATGGTTGGCAGAGATGATATTGGCGTTAAATGAATGAAAAACGTTTTTCTTTTTGTCATTTTTGAAAGGATGCATGGACATGTGTGTGTGACTGTGTGGAAAAGGAATAAGTTGACCTAGTTTTATGTCATTGTCTTCTACTGTCAAGTAGTGTACCTAACTGTACTGCTGTTATAGGGTAGTCAGTATGTCTGTTATTGTACATGTGGCACTATGCATAATTATCCGGTTGAGTACAGATACGAGACAAATATATACCGTAAATAACGTGTGAATGAGCAAGAGAGATGATGGTATGTATAGGTTGATACACTGTTGCGCCTTAAAAGCAACTATTTTTAATTACTGCAAGTGGGTGCCATTTTATTGTTTTAACTTCCTTGAAGGCATACATATGTTAATGGTTCTCTGGTTGATTGGATGGTTGTTTGTTTGTTTGAGTATAAATGTTCATAATGAGGTTGGTTTTAGATGAAAAGCCTCTTTAAAAAAGATCAGGGTCAAAAGTAAAAAAAAAATAGATGGATAGGGAAATGTTTATCCTCCTCTTTTTTTCTCAGATATGAATAAAAGTTTAAGATATAGCATATCAAATGAAATGTTAGAAACTAATTTTTTGAAATTGAAAAAAAATAATGATTTTGTTCGAAAGTTTTTCCAAAAGAATTGCTAAAATTTTGCTTTCAACTTTTAGGTATCATTTTTCTTATTTTAAATTTTGGTGATCATGTAATATAAAATTTTTATCAACAATTATTGAATTTTTTTTTTCAAAAATATGGCTTACATTTTGCTTTCAATCTTTTCAGAATCAATTTTTAATTTTTTCCAATAATTATTTAAGGATTTTTTATTTATTTTTTCTGACAAAAGTGGGTGTTTACAATCTAACCCTCTTCCACAAATTTCAATAGGTATTAATATGTGGAGTTTATTTATCCCTCTTAGCATAAATAACTGTGGTATTTCCTCTTTTTCTATAAACTAGATGTTATAGGTATACATCTACATACATATATTATTCCACTGACATAAGGCAGAGGCAGTATGTAATAAATCTATCATGCTGAAAGCTAGTGAGGATCGGTTGCGTGTGCGAAACAAAATAAAATTGATCACTACAAAAAAAATTAAATAAACTCAACAAAGTACACGCCTTTGGATATAATTTTTGTTTTAAACCCTTGGTTTTCCGTGATGTGTGTTTGAACCTCTTTGGCATCATGTATCTATAAGAAGAATTGAACACTGAGCAAAAAATGTAAATACATCTAAATCAATAATTATCTGGACTTCGAATTTAATCCACTAGGGTTGAATTTATAAATTAAATTTTTTTTAAATTTCATTTTTAGTATTTTTTGTCCTAAAAATATTTGAACAAAGCTGAGCGTACCTACTTAATTTCTTGACAAAATGTTATTTTTTTTTTATTTGAGAAAACTGCGATCATGTTTGTTGAAATATAAACGCACAACCTTATTTAGAAAAGTTGTAAAAATGACATGATATCATTGTAAATAAACTAATAAACTTGATTAAATTTACATACGAAATTCTATTTAAATTTACATATATTTTTTTTTTTTTTCTTCAAAATTGAGATATCATATTTGTTGAAATTTAAACCCACAACCTTAGAATGTTGGTTTAAAAAAGTTGTAAAAATGACATGATATCATTTTAAATTAACTAAAAACCGTGATTAAATTTACAAAATTCTTTTCAATTTAAATTGTGTAGGTATGTATACAAAAACTAAAGTCTAACCTCAAATGTTTTCTCAAAGTGTATCTTCATCAAAATGATTGCAAAGAGTGTTCGACGGACCACGCCTCTTTTTTTCCCATCCAACCACACACAAATATCTTGATTATATCCCCGAAAACGTTTTTTTCAGTTTTTTTTTGTTGTCCTTTTGATATGGTGAAACGCCTTCCGAGCACAATTATTATTACTTTGCCAGCGCAAAGTGAGTGCAAAACAAAACTCAATCAGCAAGAGTATATACATATAAATGTTATGTAGGTATATCTTTTAGGATTATGTGTGCAGGCAGACTTGCATCAGATACTTTTTGGCGGCATCTAATTGAGTCATTTCAACCTAAAATGCGAGAAGATACGATGAAGTTATCTCTGAGTTGCTCTGCGTGCGGATTGAAAAAGGGGGACTAAATAATTGCTATTTCTGACGAGATACAAAAAAATAAAAAAAATAAATAACAAAATGATGCTGGGCACTGGAAGATAAAGATACAACAAAAACAAATAAATTAAAATAAAACGAAGATGAAGACGAAGAAGTTCGTATAAACCACAAGAGATGTAGTCTTCTTTTCATAGTCTTCACACATGTTTAACATATTCAATGTGTGGAGCTGCAATTCATTATCTCTCTTATACTGACTCTGATGCTTAAATAGGCTTGGTAAAAAAATATCTTTATATTTTTTTTGTATATCTTTTTTAACTCTGTGCGGTGTTTTAATTGCATCTTTACGCAAAATTGTGACATTTGATGGCAACGGGCAATTTGTCTTATTTGACAGACGCGTTGAGGCTAAAGTAGTCTGAATGTGTGAGCCTGATGGTGGAGAATTATATATACGTAGCAGTTTAAGTTCAGTATAATATAGGGAAAATAGATTGGCCCGGAGAGTATGTATGTTATGGCAATAAGATAGATGCGAAAAGGATGGTGTTTCGAAGGCAAATTGCTAAATGCGAAAATGTAGTCATCAATCTTTTCATGGGTAAAGTGAAAGTGAATTAGTGAATTGGAGTGCCAGCAGGCTCGCACTGT
This sequence comes from Epistrophe eligans, assembly GCA_951394125.1. Lineage (NCBI taxonomy): Eukaryota > Metazoa > Arthropoda > Insecta > Diptera > Syrphidae > Epistrophe > Epistrophe eligans. Next base: position 56,386,685 of record OX596031.1, read on the forward strand.
GTACCAATATTGTTTTTGTTTTTGTTTATTTTTTTTACGATGGATGGATTATGAGATTTTGGTTTTATAGGGTTTTGCATTGATTTGCCTTTGTTTAGTGATGATAATTACTTAAATAAAGTTCCAAATACTATAAAAACACTGCACTTTTTAGTGGGGTTCCATAAAGTTCTATATTGGGACCACGTTTCTTTCTCTATTTTTTAGTTTTTTCATAATACAATGCTCATACGAAAATAATTTATTTATATAACTTATTATTTTATAAACTTTACTTACTTCCACACAAATAGCGATGATATAAGTACGACTAGAACTAATAATAATGAAAACACTGCAATTATCGCCGATGTCTGTAATGATTGACTGCTATATAGACTAGCATCCAGAATCTGAAATTGAGAAAAAAAAGAAAAAAATTTAAATATATATTTTTTTTAAGTAATGAGTAAATGTAAAATCTTATATCTGTATACTTAAAGTCCATACAACAGGACATATATGGACCATACTTAAATATTTTCTCTTTATGAGAAGAAGCTATTTGAAATTGAACATGCTATCTTATTTGAGCTATACCAACATGTGTTTTATAAAAGTTTGAAGTCTATCGATTCATCATGCATAAAGTAAAATACAAACAAATTGCTCAAAACAAGAACGAAAAGGACGTTGAGATTCCAGTATAATCATATTTATATATAAGTCTATCGTAGTTCAAGAACCCCAAAACAAGAAGAGTGATCTCTATACATGCATTTTATATTCAACTTTTAGATTAAAGCCATCTTCTCCTCTTCTCGAACGATGATGATGATTTTTAAGGATATATGTATGTTTTTATACTCGTATATCTATAAGGCTTTATATAGCTAAAAAAAATCAATGCTTTTAAACGTCATCAATGTCTGAAAGCAGATACTTGAGCATGAGCATGACCGACTATCTATCCTATACCAGATTCATTTTATTTTTTTTTTCTCCTTTAACTCTCTGCAATGTAAACTTCATGAATGCAAATTTGAACTTTGTAAATTGCCTTCCTTTTTATTCCTATCTATTTTTTTGTAGTTAAAAGAAAAAAATAGTGGATACATTTTTTCGTTTAAATGAAAATTCATTCTGCATTTTTTTCGTATAAATATAAAGCAATCAATGTAAATAAAATAAAGTAAAAATTTTGCTGAATGGAAAAAAGTTTTAAAAACAATTTTCATTTAATTTAACAAAAGAAGATATTTTGTTTTTAACCTTTGGAAATGAAAATGAGTGGCATGTACCTATATATTAATAATTTTCAATAATAATAATTCTCAACAAAAAAATCTGTGATATTGAAAAATATTTATTATTTACATTCATCAATTTTAGGAAAGAACTTTAAAATGTATATTAATGTTTTATTTTATTTTATTTTGTTTAATTTTATTACTTTTATTTGTGATGCATGTAGGTATATTTGTTGTTGATATGCTAATATACACTTTTTTCATTCCGAAAAAAAATTATCATGGACACTGTGATAAATCAAAAATATCACAGAAAATGTATTCAATATCACAAACTCTATTGATCTTATTTCAAAAATAAACTATAAAAAATTTTAACAAATAAAACTTGTTTTTAAAAATCTTTAAAAATCTATCACAGATATTATGTTAATTATCACAAACTATTTTCCTTATATCACAAAACTAATTTAATTCTTTTTAAATGAAAATAAAATAGAACATACTCATACCAAGATCGAACATAAACTCTTTTCAAATTATCAATTTCATTGTGATATAACATTTTGTGATATGTTTCAAATTGTAGCATTTTTGTATTTCCTTTCCATTTTATGTAATAAAATAATATTGTCTTTATGCTACGGTATTATTATTTTTTATTATTATTGATTCTTTCTTAAATGTTCTATTCTTTTCTTAATTTCAAGTTTCAATTGAAACTTACCACAAATCCTTTTTCAATCACCAAAACTAAAACAATTTATATCCTAAAAATTCCATTTCGGCATTCGTACTTAAATTCTTCTGAAAATGTAATTTTCTTAATTGAAATTCAATTCTTAAGTTTTCAAACGAACATGGCTTTGTTTTTAATTTTCTTTTTCACTTACTAGGTCACAACTATAGTTTTAAAATTAAAACAAAGAACGAAATAAAAAAACAACTTTCGACAAAAAAAAAAAAACACACAACTCAAAGAAAAAGTTCAAAATGACGACGCTGCCGCCCATCGACGACACGACTAACTTAAAAAGATAACATTACTAACAAAAAATAAAAGACAATCTGTTGCAATATTTTTTTTGTTTTTTTGAGTCTCCCTTATGTAAGGCTAAAGCCAGTTGAACCAAGAAGAGAGTCTCCTCGGAGGAATGAAGAAAAATTGCAGTTAAAGGACGAATTATTACCCTTCGTCTATTTCTTTTCTCATTTGCTCCCTCAATCGCAAAACTTATTGTAGATTTTCTTTAATAAGTCTTTCAGACTTTCAGACATTTTTTTTTTAATTTTTTGTTTTCAACTTTTTTTTCTGTCAGACTTATTATTATTATATTTTTTATTATTATTTTTATTTGTTACTTTGTCTTCATTTTTGTTTGCGGTTAAAGAATGCATATAATGACCCTCACAGTTGGGGGATGCTTTATTATGGAGGTGAAATATAAAAAAAAAAAAACAACAAAAAATCCTTTTTCCTATAATTTTCTTTGTTATAAAAGAAAAAATAAGCGAAGTCCTTTTGGCGTAAAGCATGGCATGCATTTAATGTACACAGACACCGAAAGAGAATGTACAAGTAATTGGGTTAGAAATAATGTTTTATAAGGACTCTCGCAGCAGGGATGTCTAGGACTAGCTACATAGAAACGACTTGCTTACTCTTTCATTGTAATACAATTGAAAGATGTCAGAAGTGGGTCGTGGTCGCGCTTGGAGGGTTGTGATATTCTCCTAGACTATAGGTATATACAGATGGTTTTTGCCACTCGACTTTTATTGGGTTTACTTTTGAAGTATTCTGATGCTTGACAGAAAAAGAGAGAAAGAGATATAAAGACACAGAGGGAGAGGGTGGGAGTAAGAGAGAAAAGTGAATAAATCTAAAAGGAAAATTTAATTTCTTTTTTTGCTTTTTCATAAAAAATGCAAATATTAATTTGTGGGCTTTCATCTTGCAAAAAGGTTATTTTCTTCTTCTTTTCTATATACGCAAGGAAATGTTAATTTTGAAAAGAGCTCTTCTGTTCTTTGCAATATAAGAGTTTATTTAGTTTTATTTTTTTTTGGGGAGGGTTTGGCATTGAAGTGGTTCTCATTTAGATAGAAAATTTACTTTGAGTGGCTAATAAATTGTATTAAGCCCAAGGGTAACGAGGTTTATTGGAGGCATTAACTTAATATAACGTAATAAGCTTTTTGATCTTGATGATGACTGTTCCAAAAATAAATTATAATTCATAGTCTTATTTTATTTGGTCTGCACAATCATCAAGACTATCGTAATATAATATTTTCTTGATGAAAAGTCTCAAAAACCATTAAAATGTGATATATCACAAAAAATCAATGCAATATCACAAAAAAATTGTCCCAGAATTCTTCACAATAAAGTATTCTTTTTTTATTTTCTTCATACAAAATTCCGCGTTCTACTAAATATAAAATTTTCTTGATCAAAGAATCTCAAAGAAACACTTAATATGCAATATCACAAAAATTGTATTCAATATCAACGATATCACAATAAATCTATAGTAAAGTGTAATTTTATGACAGAACAAATTCTTAATTTACAAATACGAATATAAGCACATTTATAAATAAGAATCAACCGAAAAAATGAAAAATGTCACATAATAAGTTCAATATCACAATAATATCACAAATTCTATTGATTAAATTTTGTAAAAAATCAATATAAGGTTTTGACAAATAACACTTGTCTTCAAAAAGATTTGACTATCTATCACATAAATTTTATTTAGATATCACAAACTATTTTCTTATATCACAAAAAAAAAATTAAGTAAAATAAAACAACATTTTTTCATTTGTATCGATTTAAGGTAGCTTTTGGTTTCTAGACTGAGTATATAAAAACTTCAAGAGTATGGTTTATTGATTCAGTGGTAAATTGTTTTCCGCAAAAAAAAAAAAAGAACAAAATACTTTGAGGTATTAATTTTCGTATTCAAATTCTGTAGCAAATCTATTCATACGCAAGAAAGTTGTTTTTTTTTTCTTAAAAATATTCCTAAAAAACAACTTCCCTAAATACTAACGCAAAATAAAAAAATATATATATCAATGAAAAAAATCTGCATAATTCAAACATCAAAACAAAATGTTTGTCAAGATAAACAAATCAATTTCTTTCCTATATTTACTCCCTCTCTATAATATAAGAAATATAAAAGAAAAACATCATTTTCAAGGACAAAAAAAAAAAAAAAAGAAAAGAACCAGGATAATATCGCCCAACAAACAAAATAATTTCACTGAAAACGTGATACGTTGTCTTTCAGGATTTTTTTTTTGTTTTCAAACCACACAACAACGACGAATAACAAAATTGCTAATGGCACAGATCAAATATTTAACTTACACACAAAATGTGATATAAGATATGGAGGACGACACAAACAAAAAAAAGGACATTTCAACACATGCCGTTCCCGCCATCATAAAGTAAACGAAAAGTTCTTACATTATTTTTTTTTTTGGGGTTTTTTCTTCTTCGATAAAAGAGAAAGTAGGTATAACATTCTAACCGACAAGTTTAACCACTTTTAGAAAGCTTTTGAGATGACTCTTTAGGTACAGATATCATCTTTACTATCGTCGTCGTTATCATCATTTATAGACAATGATCTAACAAATCTAACGAAGGGAAAAAATTGTTACCACTTTTTGGTGAAATTGTTTGGAAACACTTTTCATTAAATTTTGTTTTTGTTTTTATTCTTTTAAATGTGTGTGTCTGTGTCCTTGGTCCTGTCTGTATCTCCCCTCTATCTATGTATATTTTTTTGTTTTGCTTTTTTTCACTTAAAGGAAACAAAAGAAGAAAAAAAGTTCAAAGGACATAAAGTTCACATGGTATCCAACATCCTTGACACATTCACACACAAACAAACTGTGTGACATGTGTGTAACCGAGGAAGAAAGTTAAGATTGAAAAAAAAACAAAAAAAACTTCTCTTCTGGAGATAATCTTTAGTGTCTGAAGTTGAAGATATTTAGACTTCAGATAAAACAGAAAAGGACGAAGGAGTCGGGGAAAAACACACATCATAGATGAATATCCTTGGTAACTGTGAAATGACGCAGAAGAAAACACAAAAGTTATTTTAGTCCTTCCTCACCTCTTGACTCTCTAGGGAGGGTTGTTGAAAATTGAAAGACATTTTTTTTTTGGTTAGCAAGTCAAAAAAGTTGTAAAGGTTTTTTTCTTTCTACTTAGAGGAATATAATTCTTTATTATTTCTATGATAGAAGTTGATAAATACCAATTATTTCCAATTGATAGGAATAGAATGAATTTCTTAAATTATTATCTGATGATCCGTAAAGTTAACTTCTAATAACCAGCCGTACAACCATGAACCATAGTTTCAAAAAAAAATTACTTTACTTTCAAAACAAAATGAAATATACCCAATCTTCATTTGTTTCTATTTTAAAAGCAATGTAGAGACAAATAAATTGAGCAAGTCTGTTCTTCGATCCTTTATTACAATATTGCAACACAAACAATAATTTACAAACGACTTTATTTTAAATAAAAAATACCTCGAAAGATAAATTCAAAACAGAAGTCTAATTGTAACCAAAAGATATTTATCTTTTAGCATATTTACAATCATCAAATAATAGAGAATAAAATAGTATATAAATAGATTATGCCTTAAACGTCAGCCTTGTGGTACTCCACCTTTTTTTCTATGATTTCCCTGAATATTTTACACACACACACACTCATCACCTAACAAAACACATAGACGTTTATTAATTCTTCAATCACTAACCAAATAACTTCTTTATTCTTCTTGTTAGATATTATTTTTTTTCCTGCGTCTTCAGTTCAAAGCTGCTCCTATACACTTTGGTAATCAACGAGACCATAAATCCATCAAATAGATTTTCCTTGATCACTTGTTTACCTTATTATTACCAAATATCTTACCTTCTGGCATTGTTTGAATTATGATAATTTTTTTTTTGTTGGCTTCTTATATTTTTTCCATAAGGAATTTTTGTATCTTTTTTTTATAGGTACATATATTTATTTTCGATATCTGTTTTATGGTATTTGGATCATGTTTACTCAGCAGAAGGTACTTCTATCTATCTACATATTATTATCTCCAAGTATCTATCTGGAGGGTTTTTTTTTATTATTATTTTGTTTGTTGGGATACCTATATTCCAATTGCGTAAACAAAACGCACATCTAGCACATGATAAATTTGTTATATATGTATGATGATAGATATTGTATATTTTCATATGTTCAGTAGCAAACCAATGTGCAGTTGCATTTTCAATAAAATAGATACAATTTGTCCGGGTGTCATCGATCCCATTTACACTTTGGCGTCAGAATGCATTGAATATACAAAAACAATTTATAGATGGTGATAAAAAAGTATCTAAGATGTCATAGCTTAATGAATATGCTTCAAGTAAAATAATATGACGCGATAAGTTGGAGAAAAACTATGTCACATCGAGTGCATGAAAAATAAATCAAATCTAAACGAAAAACATTAATCATTGAATTATTTTAAGTTTTTTTCTTTCTTATTTCTCTATTTTAATTTTGTTTTGGTTTTACTCAGAATTTAAAAATCAAAATGATTTGAGCTCTTGATTTTGTCCAGGACCGGATTGTTCATTAGACGAAGTATCAATTGCCAAGGAGCTCGTATATCTTAGGGGCCCAGTTTGTTTTTTAAAATTAATTTTCTTCCTTTTTTGCCAGTAAAACAATGTTTCTCTAAAAAGTCGTTTTATAAGAAAAAAAAACTTAATTTATAGGCAAAAAAGTTCTAACTACAACTTGAATTGTGAAAGTGCGAGTTCTTAAAAAATTAAAAAAAGTACGATGGAAAAACCTTGTAAAAATTAATCAGAAAATACACTATTCAATCAAATCAAAGATAAAGGAGTCATTCTAATTTTTTCAAATACCTACACATAAAAAAAACATGCGGGCCCCGATTTATGGCCTAATCCGCTCCTTACCCTGCATCCACATATAGCCTTAGCTTTGACTGCATTTATGTGTGCTTATGCTTATGCTTATGATCTATGTGACTTGTGTTCGACTATGACCCTAATCTTAATTAAACATAAGGATCAAGTAGATTACGCGCCGGCAGCAGTATAACATTGAAAACATATGCGGTATATGTAGATATTCCATATACTTGATTTCATATAGGCTTAGTTGTTGCACTTACTGGGTGGCATACTTACTATGCGCGTGTAAGTGATAACTTATGAATTTTTATTTTTATTTTATTTTTATTGATTTGGGGGATTTATTTGTTTTCGGTTGTTGTTGTCGGTAGGGGGGCATATAATTCGAAAAAACCCTTTTAGATGCGCTTCAATGATGGTAGGTAAATGACCGATGTGCACAGTCATAAACCTTTCTTATCAGTTTGGGATATTTTTTTTTTTTGATTTTTATTTAGGGAGAACTACTGCGTGTTTGCTGATGATGATGATCGAACAAAAAAAAAACATGGATTTATTTATTACTTTTGAAAAAAATATTTGTATTGTTTTTTCCCTGATGGAGTGTGTTTGATTTTGAATTGAATTTATTTATTATTATAACCCAAATTGCTTACCACGTGGAAATGTCAAAAAGATAAGCATTTTGATGTGAATGGGAAAATTTATAATAGGGAGGCAATTTCCAAAAACAAACAAATATTTGAGTTAAAATTTGTAAATGAAGCATATTAATGTGGAATATTTATTACTTTTTTTTTCTTAAAAATAAAAAAACACATTCAAATGAGGTTGCTTATCTTTGATTTATTTCTGTCGTTCATAAATGTGGTGCGATTATCAGAAACTGATATTTTGTGCTTAAAAACTGAAAAGGATTGAGAGAAAAATTTGGAAACAAGCATTTTAATCGCTGGTTTTGTTTTATTTTTATTTTTAGAATGTTTAAAATTAAGTACCAGAATGATTTCATCAAAAATTTAATTTTTTGTACTGGTAGCAAAAAACTTTCATTAACATAAAATTTGTCAATCTTTACATATGAATAATTCCATTATTAAAATTACTTACATTTTAAAGATTTAATTTTTTTTATAAAATTCGACCCAATATTTTATTTTTTAATATTTATAAAAACTAGATCTTTTTGAAACATGAATTCTTTTTCAGTCAATTTAACATAATAGACGCTGTCACTTTTATGTAAATTTTTTGATCAAAAATACTTCATCTTATTAAAAAAAAAAAGTGATTCTTTTGTTATCTAAAATGTCTTCAACATGCCAACTTCCTTTTGCGAATAAAATTCACTTGCAACAATCACAAATACAAAAAAAAAAAAAAAAAACATTTTCAAATCAGCATAACTCAACCAACCAAATAAAATGTTTTCCATTCTTATGTTCACTCTTCAAAAGTTTTGAAAAAAAAAAATGGAAAAAGTTACATCTCTATATCGAGTGTTGCGTTATTTACACGTTAAGGCAATGGAATGGAAAAAAGCATAGCGAACTCCCCAGTCTCATATATTCATTTTATTTCTAACAATATCTTCTCACAAAGAAGAAGAACATAACCAAAAAAAAAAAAATAAGAAAAGAATAAGAACATTTTTTCCATTTCCTTGTCGAACTAGCTTCCTATTCCCGTTGCTGTTTCTCAAGACACTCTCTCATCCTCACATCTCTCATGGGAGTCGTATATAAAAATTTCTTGACTTGATTACACACATTTTTACTTCTCCTAATATTTTTTTTTCTTTTTATTGTAAATGTTGTAGAAGTAGAAAGTGTAGGTGTGTAGTGTATCTCTCTAGAGTGATGATATAAGTAGGTATTTCGGTATGCAGAAAGTCAATATAACAGGGACTTTATTTTGACTTAAAAATTTCTATATTTTCTGTTTTTTTTGTTGTTTTGTTTTGTTTTAGTTCTAAAATATGTGCACACACTCATCATAATAAACTCTTCTAAGAGAGATAGTCATACAGATCCTTTTATCCTTCAGGACCAAAATAATAATAATACAAAAAAATTGTAAAAATATTCTAAAAATTCTACTGAATAACTTATTTAAATGTGATGCCAACTAGAAACCATCCAGCATCAGCAGGAGGGAACAGCATCAGCCAGAGTGACAGAAAGGACAAATAAAGATTTAGATATATATATTTTTTTTTTATTTTCATCTCGAAAAGAAGGAAATATCATTTTTTTTCTTATTATTATTATTTCACTGAAGTTGCCTTATTCATTTTGTTTTTCTTTTCTTTTTTTTTTTTTTGTTTAAGAGTTTATGCAGTTGGATTGCATTTTTGTTTTTTTTTTTTTGGTTCAAGTTGAATAAGTTTTCTTGTTATCCTTAAAACGGTAGCTGGTTGAATATATTTGAAGTTGTTGACATATTGCCAAAGTGAATGAATAGATTTAAAGATGAAGAATTCGAATATCCTGATTGAGTTCTGTTTGCTTTTCTTTTCGAGGTTAGTTCTATTTTCTATTTTCTATTTTATGTTTTTTTTATATTTTTTGTTTTTTTTTTGTCCACTTTAGAAGTAGATGAAAAATAGATATGATCTGGAAGTTTGGTCAAGATGTTTTCCTTATTTTTTTGTTGACAAATTGATTTGTTTACCACACGAATCCTGTTTGACAACATACTCGTAAGTGAAAGAACGATTGTTTGGAACTATTAAAATTTTTGAGGTCTACTCTTAAATGTTCAAAAACAACTGCTTAAAAAAATTGATATGGAAATATAATCGCAATCAATTGAAAGAATCCCTTAGGCTAGACAGGAATTTCTCTTATATAGATTTATTTAAACAAGACTTATATACATGGCATCAAAATTGCTATCAGATATTTTATCCAATTTCTTTGAATTTTTCGCTATTTTCAAAGTCATTCGTTCTAGCTCTCAGTTCCCTGTAAACCATGAAATATGAAAGAAATATCTTCATACCCAACTTTTTTTTTTTTAAGAAAAAAAAAAAAAGTCATAAACTTTGATTGGTTCTTTGTGACAACAATCTTGCAAGGTTCTGCACGTATTTTTTTATAACTTCATTGATTTTGAATTTGTCATGTCACCCTGCCATATTCATCCCCTAAAAAAAAAAAAACAAGGTCTTCGCATACTTAAATTTATTTTTGATCGAAAACCTTTAAAAACTCATCAAATCTAAGTCCCAATCCATAATAGACTTATTCATTCATCCATGTTATTATGGTTTTATCATTTTATTAACTTTCCTGTATCTCAACCTCACACTGCAAGGAATCCTAAAGGATCACAAAAAAAAACCTGTATAAAATTTAAAAAAGAGATATTTTAAATCCTGTATCTCCGTCAAGGGAACCTACATAAGCTTGACAGTAATCAAGGAAAAAATCGATAGAAAAAATATGGAACAAACTAGATATAGACATATACGAGTACCACAAAGGATTATTTAAAGGGGGAGACAACATTGTATGAAAATTGTGAGAAAGAAAAAAAAAGTAAACAGAGATTTATCACCTATACATTGAGGAAATCTCCAACTCGTTTACCTCTGTTACTGGATCCCACTCAAAACTCAAACCAAAATTCAAAGCTTTAAGTATTCTATATACATTTATTCTATATATATGTATATGGTATGTATTTATAAATCTAACAATGAACCAAACGATTTCAATGGTTTACCTTCGATGTGGAAAGATGATTGCGAACAAGAACGAGCTCAGCGCACCTTTGTGTGTACGTATAATATTATATCGATTGAGGTTTGAGGGTGGTAGGTAAATTGAATTTGAATCTTGAATTAGAATTGAAATAGATGATTGTTAGTGGATGGCGCCCAATGCGGGGAAGCAAAATATCAAATCAAGCGTATCCTTTTCTATTCATTCACTCATTCATTCATTCATTGGGTATAAAGGAAGAAAAACTTTTTCTGGTTTTTATATGTTGTAGATGAAGAGAAAAGGGAACAGACTGAATAACAAGCCAGGCCGTCGCATTGTATTGTTGAAAGTTCTCTCTGACAATATCCGTTTCCAGACAGGGGTCGTTTTTATTTTGGTCCTTTTTCTGATTTTTTTTCTTTTCGGTTTATATAAATACCTGCTTTTGCTTCTTGGAGATATTTAAATAAATAAACCACTGAAGGTCTTTCATTTGCTTTTACGTACATATATGTAATTCTTTATCCAGCTCGAACCCATATATTAACTATTTGTATCTTGTACTTTATTTCAGTTTATTTTAGTATAAATCTGTGAAATATATTTTGGATTTGGGGTGATTTTGAAGAAATCAGCTTTTAAATAGATGTTTTTAGTCAAATAGAGCTTTAAGAAATAAATCATTTTTATTAATAAATCAAAGTGGCCATACATATTTTTTTATAGATTTATTTTTCCAAATGAAGATCGTTATTCGGCTCGAGCCCTCAGCTGTTTTTTTACATTTTTAGAATTATATTATAAATTTAAAATTTAGAAAAAGATCCTCATCGAGCTGAAATTTTCAGATATTTCTTTGTGATATCTTGTTATATAATATTTAAGTAACAACACTCTCTTGAATAAATAAATATCCAAATTATTAAACGATGATTATATTAATTTGAAGTATTTTCGTCTGTCATTTGTTGTTACCATTGTATTCATTGATTAAGTGAGAAGATCTCTTACGTCTAATCATTTACTTAATAGCAAAACAAAACAACAACAAAAAAGATTCGAAAAGTTCGAATCAACTTTTGGATTAGATATACACTTTCGTGTTGTATCGCTCTTGCCTCATTATTATAGTCATCTTCAAACTTTACCATCTCATTTTGTTTTGAGTACCTTCTTTTATTTTTATTTGTTTTTTTTTTTTTTTATCTTGAAACTCAAGAGTACTTAAGTGACCATGAATAAATTTTCATCATCTTTTTTTTTTTTTTTTTGGGAAGATATAATATCTTTCGAGTGTATTTTGTTTTACTCTTCGTATTGCTTCAATGCCACCCTTAAAGAAATGTTGAAACTATTCATCACTATCATCTTCAAGAGTAAGTAAAAAAAAGGAGCTGTTAAAAAAAGACAACAACAGCAAACGGAGAAGTACTTTCCTTCCAGTCATATGGCAGTGCAGTGTAAGTAGTTATAATGGGATGATAAAACGGGCAAAAGAATCACGATAAAAAATAATAAAAGAAATCAAATAATCATAATTTTTATTTTGCACAGATTGCAATCCTATTAAAAAAAAATAACGAAAAAAGAAAAACTTACACAGGGGGATGTTTGAAAGCATCTTTGTATCTTTAACTAACTCTGGCACGAAACAACAGCAAAATATTAGATCATCACTCATCATCAGTCATTTCGGGTGTTGCGTTGTTGTTTGGTTTTATCAACCACTTCATCCCTAAGAGATTTATTTTTAGGTGTTTTTTTTTTTTAAGGCTAATAGGGGGATAAAGGGATGAAGATTTCAAGAAAAAATGAAAAGAAATATGAAAAACCAAACTCAAGAAAATAGTACTAGAGGTTTTATAACACAACGAAACTGCCATATGTTGCGTCACATTATTATTATTTTTTTTTTTGTTCGTTTACCCTCTGTTGCGTTTTTGGCTTTTTGAAATCCTTATTTGTAACAACTTTAGGTGGCATCTGTGTGAGATGATGACTTTTGGATATTATTTTATTTTTTATTTAAGAAGGAGAAAATTGTATGGTGGAGATGGGTTTGTTTTTGGGGGTTAGATTAAACAAAAAAAAATAACTTTAGACATTTTCAGATGATAAATGACATATAAATTGGAAAAGGTTGCAACATGTGAAAGGTAAAATGAAAGAAAATTTTCATAAATGTGAAAGAAATAGAATCAGAGGTAAATAAATATGACATCAATTAAGGAATGTGCCTTGAACTTTATTATTTCAGAACATTGAAACACAAGAAATTTATATTTCAGTTCCCACGTATAAGGAAAAATTAACATCCTGATTTTCTGCATTTAAAATTTTAAGTCCCTGTATTTTAGAGCCAAACATTTTAAATGTGTTTTTCAATAAATAAATACTTGAATTGAGCAAATTTCTTGTCTTGTTTCTTTTCTTTATAGTGAGATAGGCATTATTTTAATTTTCAAAGAATTTTGAAGATTTACTAAAAATTAAAAATAATTCCAAAAATGTTGTTGTTAGGAATTCAAAATAAGATAAATCTTGAAACTTTCTTCAGAATTGTATGCTCATAATTTAAAAACCTATCTTAAAATCCATCATTTGGTTTCAAAAATCATTGCGGACAAACATGAAAATGTTAAATAAAGCTTATAACATTCATAAGAATATTATCCTCATAATTTAGAAAACTATTTTAAAATCCATCATTTGGTTTAAGATATAATTGCAGACAAACATCAAAATTTTCTCCAACCACAAATTTTGATTTTATTTCTAAAACATAAATTAAAATTCAAGGGAATTCTTTTTAAGCCTGATCGTTTATTTCTGGCTCAATGGGTTCTACCTACTTCATCAAGAATTAAAATAAAACTTCCATTTTAATCATATCTGCCTTTAGAACTCGTAGGTAAATACTTCAGAATATTTATTCTTTATCACACTCTGTGAAAAAAAAAACATACAACGACTTTTTAAAAATACAGGCATCCATCTTAATTTACATATACCATACAATTTGCATGCTATTGAACAAAAACAAAAATAATTGTTTGAGGGTGCGGAATATGTCACCATATGCAATAGCCATATACCCATAATGATTTGGGTTGTGCCTACAGTTAACACCCCTAAAAATGGAATATATGACATTTGAAAAAAAAAATTCACACTTTCTTGGTAATGAATAATGCAACCGAAAGTGATTAGGATGCCTTTGTAAAATGCACACATGGTGTTTTGTAATTGAGATGATTTTAACAAACGTTGACAGTTATGGAAAATTGAAATTTCAATAAGATATCTAGGTATATGTATTAATATTGATGGACAGATGATTATAAAATTAAAAAAAAGACAATTTATGGATTCGTATGTGTTTGGCTGAAAAAAAATTAATTACATCATTATTGTGGGATAGAACATAGAGTTCCTTGGGGTTCTTTAGTTGGGCCAATATTTAAAATCAGTTGGAAAGCAAATAGAATTTTCATTCAACTTCTGAAGGAACCGTATATTCTTTACTACTTGAACTAATTGGAGTTCCTAAGGGTTCGGCACTGGGACCAATATTTTTTTAGTTTTTCAAAGTTTAGCTAAAAAAATTATTTTGTATTCAAAACGTTTTATTATTTATTTTAAATATAGTTTTATTGATATATAGAAACAAAATATTCAAAATTTTACTTACCGGTATTGCTTCACACATATCACTATCCCAGCTTTGTGCTGATGCTGCTTTAAGCGCCATTTCTTCTTCATTACAATTACTATTTATTATACCATAATCCAATGATGGTGGTCTTGGTGGTGGTGGTATCATAAATTTTGGTGGGGGTCTTGGACCACCGCACTCATCACATTCAATATGATCTTCATACATTTCCCACATTTATAATTTAATGTGATTTATTAAAAAAATAAAATTCGTTCTTTTTTTATTATTTTTTTTTTTGTTGTGAACGAAAATAATATAGGATTGTCGGATTAAAGTTTAAAAATAAAATAAAAAAAAAAATAAAAAAAAAACTAATGAAATTATTTCGTGTCAAATTTCAGACATCTTTTATTTTTTATGTGTGGTTATATTTTTTCCGCTATGAATTTGGTGTACCAAAAAATTTTTAATTAAATCGATTTATTATGGTGATCAACCCGAAATGGTTTCTGAAATGAGAAAAAATAGGAAAATAAATTTAAGATTGAAGAAAGTGAAAATTTTAAGGAGTTTTTAAAATATAAAATACAAATTGAAATAAAATAAAATTAAATAAAAAAAGTTTTAATTGGCAATCAGCGATTTTAAGATTTATAATTTTGTCTTTTTTATGGAATAATTGTTACAAGAATTCCAACAACCTATCACCGAATTTTGATCCGCGATCACTGAACCCTAGTTTTATCAATGGTTTTGAATAATTTGTTGGTGTCCCACAAGGGAATCTCTTCGGGCCATAACTATTAATTTTCAGAAATTGTTCATTTGTTTGATTTTTGATTGAATTTTTTAACAAAAAAATTAAGTTTCACACTTAATAAAATATCAAGCCATCGATGCAACGTTATCTCTGTCACAAAATATTTTTTGCCAAAATAAGTAGATACTGACCAAAAACTAAACATCTGCCAAATAAATTTTCTATAAATAGGTATTTCTTTGACAAATCTCACATAATGGTTTATCTTTTCTGCTACAAAAAAAATATAATAAGATTGCAAAATATACAAATTCCAAAAGGAAAAAAAATTAAATTATGTATTCTCAAGCATGAACAGCTCAACTCAGCTTAGCACAGAAACACACATGTTGACAAAGTGTGGCCAAAGTAATTATCTCAAAATTAAAATTCCTGTCACGTTTTTTTTCTTATTTCTCTTCTGGCTGTCGGCAAAGAGATTCTCCTTAAAAAAAAAATAAACAAACATAAAGGACATTTCAAACTTTCTGATTATCAACGGATGACGACAAAGATTCAGAATAATGATATAGAAAATTTATACAAAATTTCAAAAAAAAAAAAAAAATATCCGGCGCATGCTTATTTATCAGGTGATGAGGATGAGAGACAGACTCCTGGTTTTCTTTAAATTCGGATCATTCAATTGGAAGAATTATTATTTCATTTCAAGGATAGACAAACAACAAAAAAAGGAATAAAAACGAATATTCATTTCAATGTGAATCTGAAATAAATATAAACCCAGAAGTCCATATGGAGGTTCTATATAGCTACTCGTTTATTCACCCCTCACAAGGACTTAACTTCTTCACCCTCCTCATATTATAACAATGTCAACTATTGTTATTGTCATTTTTGTGATTGCGTTTTTGGGATATAAAAATGCATAACATACGTTGCGTCACCATTCTTCCGTTGTCATTGCCGTCGCTTCGTCCATTTTTGCTGACTTTTGCCATTTCGAATAGATAACACACACATTTTTATGACCTGCGACCTCTTCCTGGCCATATGTCTCATCCCTGTATAGTGAATGTATGATATTTCATGTCGCCCATGGATTATTCATACAAGTAGATTGCATGAAAACAATAAATTTTATAACTAGATACATTATTAATCCTCAGATAGGTAGTTGGCTTAGCCATAGATACTTTTTATCCGATTTTCTCTAACTAATGTGTGTGTGTGTATTTGTTTTAAATGGTTTCATAGCAATTCAAGCATCTAATTGCACAAATGTGTGTAATTAAAATTATTTTACCATTTCAATCCTTTTGTTTTTTTGTGATTTTTATTTGAAAATATATCTTTTTCAATTCAGTGTCATGTTCTATGTGATTTGTATCGTTTTTTTGTATCTTTATTCGCTTTTCAATTTAATGAATCCTAATCGCATCTATTCAATCGATTGAATGGATCTTTTTTTTTATTTTTCTCCAAAAGATAGATATGGAAGAAGAAGAAGCTTGATGATGTTGCGCTACCTTTAATTTGTTTTTTTTTTTTTGTATTTAATCGGATCGAAAAGTCAAGAAGAATGTCTCGTCTACTGTGAAAGAGGATTTGTGTGAATAGACATTTTGCGCGACAACTACGAGTACATATATACAACGACGACGCGACGCGACGCGACGTGATGTAATGTTTGTTTTATTTTATTTTGTATTTGAATTTCTATATCGTCTAAAGTTAATTGACTCTTTTCATTTTCAAAGCACAAAACGATAATTCAATTGATGACAATTCATTTTAAAACATTTACCTGATGTTTAAAGATTGAAAAAGATACAAAAGATATACACTTAGGTAGTACCATACCTAACCCATGTATTTTAAATGAATAGCTTGTAGATGAGGTTTAAAAAGGTACCAACTTACAATACAGATAGATACATAGATACTTTTGATTTTGAATACTTTAATACTTTAAATAGATATCTTTTCAACTTTCTATGGAAACATGATAAATGGGTTAAGTTAAATAATGTTATTTGGATTGAGTAGGTATTTATTTTGGCATATTCAAAATTATGTATCTTTTAATAAAAAAGATTTGTATCTTTTTTTTTATCT
This sequence comes from Epistrophe eligans, assembly GCA_951394125.1. Classification (NCBI taxonomy): domain Eukaryota; kingdom Metazoa; phylum Arthropoda; class Insecta; order Diptera; family Syrphidae; genus Epistrophe; species Epistrophe eligans. Next base: position 56,404,148 of record OX596031.1, read on the forward strand.
ACATATTTCAAAATAGTCTTTTATTTCTTATAAAGAATTCACCTTTTGAAGTTTCTTTTAGACTTTTAAATAAGTCACAATAATTTAATATATTTTTTTTTTATATATTTCACAAAGCAAAACTGGACTTCTTAAAGCTTGTTTAGTCGTCTTAAAAGATACACTTTGTAGGCATATTTATATTTTATTTATTTTTCGATGTCGATAGTTGATCTCTATTAGATTTTTATGAGGCGTTTATTTGCCCCATTAATACCATTAAAAATTCGAAGAGAAGTCCCTCAAGGGAACCTACTAGGACCACAAGTGGTTAAATTCAAACGTTTGGTTAGTACAATTGGTTTATATGATTAACGATAAATGGTGCCTCATTATCGATCTTGAAAACATGATGTTTCGTCAGGACGGAGTTAAATCCCATAATACGTGTGAGCTAGTAAAGAGTAGTAGCCATTTTATACGAAATTTCTCAAGGGTTTGCAAAATATTTGTAGATTGAAAGTCTGAAAATTTTGATAAAGATTCTTTTTGATTGTTTCTTAAACTTAAATTATTTTAAATTCTTTTATCCAAAAGTTAAAATCAATACTCCATTGGATTATTTAATCTACAATCATTATCAAATAGTATTATTTCTGACAAAGTACCTATCTACTTACCTAATATCTATTCATAATTATTTAAATCACATCAAAGACTGACAAGAGACTACATAAAATTATACAAAATGTTATCCTTACGCAAATATCTACCAAAGATGCATAAAAAAAGATAGATACACATTTACATCTTTATTAGGCAGACATTCTATATCTTTACTCTTTTACCTTTTGAATAAACAACATAGTGCGATGTCTGTCGTCTTTTGAATTCATCGTCATCATCATCATCATCATCATCATTATAACCATCGTCTGCCTTTAGCTTAGTGTTAAGGTGGGTGGATTTGATTTGGATAGATGGATTTTTATCATCTGAATTGTTCAAGATATTTTTTCTATCTCAACAGAGAAGACGACCAAAATGACAAAAAAAAAAACAAATCTTCAAACCACAAAATCTCAAGGGATTTCCTTTTCAATATACCTTACCTAACATAATAATATATAACTTTGCTCTTTTTTTGTCTATCTTTTTTTACACGCTTTTTCTTCTCATTCTTCTTCATTTGCTTTTTTCATTGTGGTTTCTTCTATAAAAATGATTCTTTATCTAACTTTTAGATCATCATTCGAGTTTTTGTTATAGAATCTTGAGTGCATACAATGGACATAGATACTTTAATAAGTTGATTTTTTTTCTCGTTGTCGTTCGTTCTTTTTAAAGTCACGACTTGATGAAGGCTATGCTATACACCACACAGGTACCTTTGGTTATTTAATTGACAATTGGCGGGATCGATATTAGGTATATAAAACGACGACAAATAATTCGTTACGATAATTCGAATGTGATTAATCAGTAGCCAATCGAGGGTTTTTCGTTATTGTTTTTTTATTTTTTGTTTTGCTCAGCACATGGATATATCTAATTGATTTGCTTAGTGTGTGGGCAGTTTTATTTGAAAACAAAAAATAAAATGGAAAAATTGACTTAAGCTAATTGGATTGAAGATAGGAGGTAAAAATTAACGAATGGCACCTGTTGGTGATTCAGATGACAGTAGAATACTTTTTTTTTAAAATCACAAACAAGAAAAATAATTAGATGAATTAGACAAGGTTTATAATAAAACCTACCTATACGTCGGAATATTTAAAAAAAAAATAGGCAAAGGTCAGCAAGACTGTGGCTTTTCGCTATAATTTTAAAATTTTTTTTTTTAATGTGTCTCAAAGTTAATCCCTATTTTGGTCCTCTCGAGATTTTTGAAATTTTCAATTATAATTTCTTCGCGCTTACTTTCCCAAGGATCGATGATATGGTTTTTCATATGAAAAGGATTTTCTTTTAAACTTTTTATGTTTAAATCATTATACATACATACAAGTATATTTCATTTGTGTCCCTTATTTTGAGGAAAATATAAACAAATTGAGTTAAGAAGATAAAGAAGCTAAATCCATCAGATACATAGATATTTTTTGATTACTCTTATGTGGTGAAGATGTGTGTGGAATGTGGATGTGTTGAGTCCTTTATTTTTCTGAATTAAATTGACCTAAAATACCATAAGCTGACTTTGGTTAGACAACAAGTAGGTATCATAAGATATAATATTAAATGAAATGTTTACATTTAATTAATTTCCATTCAAAATGACAGAAACCAAAATGAGAGGGGTCATATTTGTTTAATCCACATAGATGGAAACCAAACATTGGAGTTAATTAGGAGAAAATTGAAGAAATGTAATAATAAGAAGAAGAAGAAATTACTTGAAGTTAACTAATGGGGTTGAGTGAATTAATGAAGGGTAAAATATGTAGTGTCAGCATCTTCGTCATATATAGGAGTGTTTTTATAATGAATTAAAAGGATTCATATTTTGTTGAGAAAATTTAAGGCTTAGAAGAGCAGAGCTGAAAGTGTGTAGTATGAAAAATTGACTCCTAGGAGAGTTTAAATAAATTAAAACCGAAAAATGTAGACTAGAGTCATAGGACTTATACGATTTTGACTTTGGAATTTTTCAAATGAAAAATGATCATTGCTCCGGAATTTGTAACTCATTTATTTTCATATTGTGTAGTTTAAAAAAAAAAATGACATTCTCATTTCTCACATTTTTAAAATTATTATTTTTTTTTTTGTACGCGCATAACTCGACTGAAAATCATTTGATTTGCATAGGGATTTTTTAGTTGGATATGTTTTGATCCAGGTAAACACACTACAGAGCCAAAAATTGAAAATTTTGTCTTGAAAATTTTAAAAATCGTGGAAACCCGAAATTGCATACTTTAGGGGTGACTGGTGGTAATGGGAATTTGAAAATTCCATTTTTTATTGGGACGAAAAAATTTTGATTTTAAGGAATAACAGACAATACGGAACTGACAATCGGCTAATACTATTCCTCACGAAAATGGAATCGCTAACAGATGGCGATACGCCCTTCGACACTTTCGAGTTTGGAGTTTGCCAAAGAGGGTTGCTTGAATACCCGATTTTCGTGAACATTTTTTGTTGGATTCGTATTGAACCAGGTAAAGATACTAAGGAGCCGTAAATTGCAAATTTCTACTAGAAAAGTTTAAAAATCGTGAAAACCGAAATTGCATACTTTTAGGGGGAATAGTGACGATATCTAAAAAAGGGTTATTTGAAGATACTACAAATGTTATATTTACTTTTTCGAGTTTAAATTGAAATTGGCTTACAAATTGCCAAACATTATCATCAAAAATTGTCATTTATTCCAATTTGACTCAAGATTGTCATGAAATTTTCATTTCGATTTAATTAATAATTTTGTATGTGAAGTATATTTCTTATTTTAAATTACTTGTTTTTGTAATTTAAGTTAAAGTCTTAAGATTCTGAGCCTTCTTAAAAAATTGGTAACAATTGACACATGTTGGACATTTTTTTGTTTATTAAATTAAAACAGGAAGAGAAGTGTCACTGAAAAAAAATTAATCATTTCAATGCAAAAAAGGATTTAAATGAAAAAAAAAAGAATATTTAGAAAGACTTCCTACTTAACCATCCATGTCCTGCTATATATTTAAAATAAACCCACATCTCTTCATTTTCTCTCCTCAAGTGATTACAATTAAATATTCATATGCTGGACCACTTATAGTGATGATATTTTATAACTGGATGTCCACAGCATATGAAAAGAAATATAAATACCAAGATCCCCAACCCCTAGACCCCTTATGTTTATTCTATACCTACATATAGAAATTCCATTTAATCTTAATTTTAAGTGTCCTTTTCTAAGTCCATTCATATATGTATATGTATGCATGTTAGCAGTTTTTTTTTGGCTCATATCCAACTAGGTGAGTGGTATTCTTTACACTCTAGAGGCTATATTTGGTTATACTTTCCCTATGCTCCTTATGCTGCACCAGACTATAGGACATGCTAAACCAAACCCAGCCAAGCCAAGTAAAAAAAAAAAACATATTTGCGATTTAATATATGCGAACTCTAGAGAGGAAGAAAAATGTTTAGTTTTCTCTCTACGACAAGTGAGAATAATGGAAAATTAGGGACACTTCTGTGTCCTGGATTCTGCCTTTGATATATTGTCGTTTTAGTAAATTGGCTTTAGTGAAAACAAAAAATAAATTTACACAAAAGTTCATACACCATTTGAACCACAAATATTTTGACACAATAATAATAACTATACATAATTGACAGTGACATGACATTTAAATTTTAAGCAAATAATATTTCTGAGACCGAAACCTTTAAAAACACTGTGCCAGTATTTCCATGAATAACCTAATCACCAAAATTTATTAGAATTAGAGTAGAGGATGAATGATGTAATGTTTGACAAGTAAATAATAATATTTTCCGTCACTCTTTGTGAGATATATGAAAACTGTCTATCATGCGTTAGATAAAATCACTGAAAATTGACAAGATGTCACTGTCATTTTGTGACATTTTAGTAAATTTTTTTTTCTTACATAAAATTTATCTTTGATGAATGTTTTAGGAAAAAAAAATAATTTGATAGTTCTTTGTGTTAATTTGATCTATTTATCGTGACTTAGGGCTCAAATCGGAGTAAATTTAGCTAATTAAGACTTAAATATAGCTTAATTTACTTCGTAAAAAAGTTTGGTGTTCCATTTAAGTTTTCATTTATTAATTTAAGTATTATACATATATCTATTTAAGTTAGTTCTCATCTTGTCAAAATTTTCGCATTTAATTTAATTGCTTTTCTTTGAAGATTGACAGGATTAACTTATTAAATTAACATGGTAAGCGATGTTGATCTAACAATGAATCTTTGTTAAATTTTGATAAAAATATTTCAGTAGGTTCCATCCTTATTGGACTTTTTACATTTAATCCAATTACATTTCACTTTGAAATTAATAGGTTTAACTCTTTAAATTGACATGGTAAGTCATGTTGAACTAACAATGAAACCTTGTTAAATTTTGGAAATGTCACAGATATAATTATTATTCAAAAAATTCTACGACATTATTAGCTATAAAGATAACTCAACCAATTAATTAAGGATTAATTGACAAGATGTCATCAATCCTGCCGCCAATTAAAATTGCAAAAAAATAAGTTAAAAATGACAGCTAAGCGCAACATAAAGTCGAAATAAATTAACATAAGCCCTTGGTAATTTCGAACTCAAATCTTATAAAAGTATCTATAGGTATACAAAATCGCTTGAATTCTCAATTCTTTTTTATAAATTTGATTAAAGAATTTCCCCGCGAGTATAATTAACAATAACCATTGGTTACTTTTTACGATTTATCTTTTCTAACTGTAAACAATCTTAACTTTTCACATTGCTATAAAAGTTATGTACATAGATTATTTGGAAATGCTCGTTTTTTTTTTTCCTTTTTCTAAATTATAGAGAGTTATCCTTTCATTTTTCTTATGATTTTTGTCTCCATTTTTTTGCTCAAAGGATATTGTAAAATTAGTCCAAGTAAGAGCAACATCAAAAAAACTTTTTTCCTTTACAACATTTTTCACGCAAATCCTTATGAATAGCCAGTTTTAAATGTATATTATGACAGAAGAAGAAAAAGGCAAAAAAATTCATCATGAAAATAGCAAAAGTTATGCATAATCCTTAGAAAGTATAATCGTCACAAAAGTCGCATAGTTGGAATTTGTTAAAAAAAATTTCCTTAATCATCATCAACATTGTATAAGTATCATCTCATTCTGATTTTATTTTTTTGTATAAATCTAAAAAAAATGTAACTATACAACAAAAAATCAATCTGTCATCATGTTTCATAACATAGCGGTGACGGTGATAGAAAACTAACCAAAAAAAGTATAATAATATCCTTACACAAAATTACTGATATGCAAGAGCAACGTAAGATGAAGAAGGAGTATATATATATACCCACTTTTGTGTATTTTTTTTTCTTTAATATTATTATGACATGGACACTAAGGAATGAGGCAACAAACTTTAGTGACGTTAGCAAAAATGAAAAGAAACGAAGTAAAGTTTCGTCGTCCTTTCACTATGATTTCTTCACTTTCTCTATTTAACTAGAATCATGAAAAAGGATGCTGAGAAACCAGTAGTATTAAAAAAAATATATATAAAGAAAAAAACCAAACTTTGGAATATCCTTATCTCAAGGATAATCTTGATGGATACACGAAAAACTTTCAGCATAACTTCTATTAAAAAAAAATAAGCAAACACGAGAAAAATCCTTAAAATTATTCACAAGTTAAATGGAAAAGTGCTTATTCTCCATCACCTATAGCTTTTCTTATATACATATTATAGATACACATAGAAACCTGAGAAACGTTATGATGGTGAACAAAAATTAAAAGGATGAAAGGATATTATGCAATGGACAGAGTTTTCTATCCTACAGCAAAAAAAAAAAAAAAAAAACTCTTAGTACATAGAGAGGTAGGTTAGGTACCCACAGGAGAAAAAGAAAGTCTATGTAGTGGCTGAAACTAATTTTCGCGCTGGAACAATGTTCACAGGATAACTCGTTCATTTAAGGCGTGTTTTTTTTTTTTTTTCTTTCTTTAAGCTGCTTCTACCACAATTTTGTTGCTTTGTTTTACTTTTTTTTTTTGATTATGCTCATTTTGCACGATTTTAAACGAGGTGTACCACAAAATTCAGAACACACAGAAGAAAATGAAAGACAAAAAAAAAACAGACAAAAAAACTACAGGATAATGCATTGAAACTGAAGTGGTAGAGTGTAAAAGAATGTGTTAGAGACCTAACCACCTCATTTCTTAAAGGTCTTTTTTTTTTTTTTCTTGCATTTTTTTCATTCACTTTCAAATTGTTCTTCGGAATTGAATTACTGCTGCATTAAGAACACGTTGAGTTTGGGTCTAATTAGTTGTGCAGGACCAAACTTTAAGGATAAATTATGTTGATAAAACGAAAAAAATAAATAAATAAATATTTAAGAAAAAAACTTTTGTGGTATTTAATAGTTATTTGAATGAATTTTTCAATGGGTCAACGTTGGAAGAATTTAATTTAAAAGAATTTCAATAGAAAAGGGACAAAGTTTGGTGGGATAACACAAGGTTGAATTCGTTGGCCATTATATTTTTTAAGTACTAAAGAAGGTACACAGGATTTTTGTGTTTGTTTCAATTGATGTAAATATGACTCAATTAATTTTCATAGATCTCTGATTCCCGATTATGTGGTCGCTTTATTCTCTATCTGAGCCTGAATGGTATAAATTAAAAGTGACAGCTTATTACTCAATTATTGCAGACAAAAATTTTGTTTTGTACACATGCCTAACAAATATAATTAGTGACAAAAACACTTTACATATTTTTGTTTATTTATCCACTGATTGGTATAAACTGGTCTAAAAAGATTATTATAAATTGACTGAAATGCCTAAGATAAGTTTACTGATGTTGAAAAAGAAATTGACTTTTATAGAGCTCTAACGCTCGATAGTCGATTGTATGCCGAATGGTTGCTATATTCTCTATCTGAGCCTGAAACTGGTATAAATCTGGATGAAATGTTATTTCCATAATGCCAAAATTTTTGTTTGTAAATTTTTGTTTAATTATTATCACATGTCAAAATTTGTTTAATATATATGAGAAAAAATTTAACATATTTGTGTTTGTTTATTCGTTAATTGGTATAAACTGGTCTAAAAAACATAATAAATCAATTGAATTGGTTCTAAATCTACTGACAGTTGCGTTTGACATTTTCATAAGATTCGGCTTCTCACTTAAGCTAATAAAACCTTCCATAAACTCTTAAAATCTGACAAAATCCATGGTTCACTTTCTCATTAAAAATTACTGGGTTTATTAAATTTTCATAAAATTATATTTTCAATAAATCTTGAAAACCAAAAAAAAAAAAAAAACATCCTTGTAAATTAACCAGATAAAAAGGGTTAAAGGCTATAGAATATCTAATTTTTGAAATATTGATTTTCAATCACAATTTGTATATTAAAGTATTTAAAATTCCAATAAGAAACTCTAAGAATAAATTATACATGTACATCTGTCCCATACAATAATACTCTGTGTATACTTTGCCTTGATAAAATTATTTTAACCACTTCATTTTGATATTTAAGTGTTTTGTCAATTAAAAATGTAAGAAACGTTTTCTCTCTAAACAAAAAGAAAGGATATCTATTTAAATGGTTTGACATTTGAAAATATGGGGAAGAATAAAAATAAGAGAAGAAAAATACACACAATGAATGTAAAAAAGAAAGAAACTAACATATCCCAAGATAAAGGTATATACATACCTTAGAGGTACCTTTAATATACGGAAATATTTCTTCTAAGGTTTTAAGGTAAAAACGGAAATTGACGAAAGTATCTATATGAATGTCTGTCTAGATAAAAATATAAAAGGTATACCTTTACCATATCTTAAATGGTTCTGTGGGAATGTTCTTATTGTTTTTCCTTTTGGGTTGATAATTTTTTTTTTTCAAGGACTTTATTGAAATTTAAATTGTTTAGTTAGAAAGAAAGAAAGAAAGAAAGAAAGAAAAACAAAAAAAAGGTAAAAGGTGATGATGATTAATTTATTTTAATTTATTTTATTTTAGAAATATACAAAATGAAGATGTGAGAATTATTTATAATAACCACAGAGATAATTCAATTTGATGATTAATTGAAACCTTGATTTTAATTAAAAATTGATTTGATATTTGTTTTCATTTTCATTTTATTTATTTCATCCAATAGCTTTACATAGTAGGTATAAGATATAATATATTTTAAAATAATGAAAGTGTAGTATGGCTTTAATTTAATTACTAAAACAAAAAAAAAATTGCTACTGATTTGTTCATAGAAAATTTAACAATTCTGTATTTGTCTTGTAGTTGCTTTCATTTTAATTAATTCAAGGTTTGTATGGTTTTTATTAAAACCTAGATAATGGTATTGATGGGAACAAAAAAAAATAATTACGGATTTTTGATTTTATTCTAAGCTGCTTTTCAGTTATTAAGCTACAAACAAAAATATTTTCATCACAAATGAGGAGAGACTTTTCAAAAGGGGAAGTAGGTAAATACTTTTCAATTTTTAAAATTAAAGTTGTTGTTTTATTTTTTCATATTTAAATTCTAATATAAAACAACACCTAAATTAGACACTTAAGCTCAACTTAATGTCAAGTAGAAATATTCTTTCTTAAGCCGAACCCCACGAATGTGTAACAACTTTCCCTGATCTATTTTCCTTCCCTTTTTAATACATATTCAAAACTTCACCTCCTTTTTTAAATTTCTCTAATTTTTAAAATTATTATTTAACAAAACAAAAAAAGAATTTTAAACATTTTTAGAATTTTTTCAACCGCTTACAAAAAACCCTCCTAATTGTATTTCCATATTAAAATATAAGATATCGCAAATAGAGCCAAACAAAGAAATTAATTTTTATGATAAGAAAAATGTCATGAAAATAGAATCACCTAGAGATACTAATTTATTCACTTCTCACTTCATTTTATTTTTTTTTTTAAAACACAAACAACAAAAAAATTAACTAAATGTTTATCGAATATTATAACTCCCAAGAAATGTTTCAACTAAATTGGATAACATATACATTTATATCAGATGTCACTAGGCCCACAACATTAAAATAAATTGACAACTTAATCCAATCAGATTATAAGATGAAGGGAAAAAAAGGGGAGAACCTCTATCACTCATTCCAACGACACCTCGCTGATAAACAATAAAAACTAATATAGTCTATATCTCCTATAAAAGATACTCCAAGACGCTGTACTATATAACCATCACCAAAACAACTATCTCTCGATCAATTAGTATCTTTCAAAAAATTAAGAAAAAAAGAAGTATCTATACAAAACATCACGACAAAATACCCTACAGCATCTCTCATAGCTCTCATATAGTTTTGTTGTTAATGGTCCAAATATTTTTTCCCAAGGCATGATAAGGAAAAAGCAAAGAAACAACCAACTGAACAGATTATGGAATGGACTACATTACTATATTGAGAGCTATAAATCATTTTGATTTTCAAAAAAAAAAAAAAAAACTGACCGATTTTTCATCTCGAAGAGATAAGGAAATATCAGAGGCCTGGTGCCTTGGACCTATGCTTAGAAAATCCTCTTCTAAATAAGATTTACTATTTATCTTACTTTCGTTAAACATCTCATTTATATAAGATGATGCTTTCACCTTTATAAAATGACGGTTTTATTTTGATAATTTTTTTTTTAAGGAAGAACGATTTTTATTTTTCGTTGTTTTGTTCTAACTTAAGAAAAACATGAAATTTGTGCTTCTCTCCACTCATAACAAGCATCATTATCCAGACTTCATGAAAAACACGGTTAAAAGATACTTTCAACAATATAATTGTGTTTGAATAAGAAAAAAAAAACGTTGAAAAACTGTTCATTTTTGTTTGTTCTTGGATAATAATTATGAACTTAAAATAATAAAAACACCAAGATGATGACGATATGATGATGAATGCAACGAAAAGACTCATCCCTTTACTTTGTTTGTATCTTTTAATATGTTAAGTAAATTTATACAGTCACAAGGACAAACAAAATAAAATGGTATCTGCGAGTAGGTATATATCTGTATATATGACATTTATTATGTGCGTGTTAAAAGGGCGGCGAAAGCTTGAAAGACCCTTGTCTTTAATTTTATCTCGCGTTTACTTTTGCTTGTAGAGATACTCCCTCCCACCCTCCCTCAAGCCCCATTCCCCATGCGAACATATAGCCAGAGAATCAAACAGAGAAGCTCTTAGATACTTTGCGTATCTTTCGTATTATTTAAACGACTTAAGTGTAGTTCTTTTTTTTCGGGGTTAAGTACACAATAATGAGTGTGAGGATGTTTGCACATTGTTTTAGTCTTAATGATGAAAGTTTAAATAGTGATTCAAGAGGGGATAGAGTTGGATTAAGACGGTACATGGTACACGATACACCGAGACAGAGATGGTGGTTATTTAAATATTAATTGCAGCAGCATAGTGTATTTCGTGTGAAGGTAAAGGTACATATATCTTTGTACCTTTATGTGGGTATAATTTGTAAATTTTTAATTTATGTAGGTAGGGTATGCAAGTGCAAAGGTACTCACATAAATTATCCATAGACCGGTTAGAAGTTGTCGGATGTGATTTTAATCCATAATGTATTTTTTTGTTTTTTTTGTTAAATTTATCTTTTTTTTTATTCTAAAACACTTTTTCACTTTTTTTTTGATTCACACAATTTTTTGCAATTATTATTTTGATTTCGATTTGCCAATTTATTTTCTTATTAATTTTTCACTTGTTAACTAGATAAGTACCAAAGATACTTTCCGCATCACGCACTCGTAGATAATTTTATTTTTTCGATTTTTCAATGAATTTTGTTTTAAACTTAAAAAAATTAATCCAATTATTTTTTTTTTCTTTAAATCGCAAGAAACACACTTTTTATTCGTATATAAGATAGAATTTGAAAAGGGAGCAGAATTATTTTTTATTTGATAAAATTTTTCTCATTTTTCATTCCAAAAACAGTAAAAATCCCGACGTTAAGGATGCACATTTAACACACCTTTCTTCGGCGACTTTCAGTCAGATACTATTCGTTGTTTTGCCAGGGAGAATGTATCTCTGAAAAATTATATCCACAAACTATCAAAGTAGTACCAGATCTCGAGTTGATTCGATGTATTTGTAAGAAAAAGAGTATCTATGTGAAATTTGTTTCATTTGTGTGTGTTGGTGTTTGTTGGTTCTTTGCAACATTTACATAAATTGTGTTTGTTGTGTTTCTGAAATTTCGTCAATATTTTTTTTTGTGTTGTTTTGTCAGGATGGATTCAAAAATTTACACAGGTAGATAGATTCTGCATCATCATAATTTTTGAGAATTTTCTTTGATTTGAACGAATTAGATATTTTTTTGTTTAGTGTGAATAAGAATTTGATGCCAGAGAGTTGTTTTTAGCAACATTTTTTTTGTTTATTATATGAACCTGAACTTGCGCTTTAGAGAGTGAAAAATGCCGGGTAAATTGAAGGTAATTGAGAACTACTATGAAATAGGTAAATGAGAGTAAAACTTTATGCAATTAGTTTATTTAGTTTTATGATTTTGTTATTTAATTTGCATTGGTTTTTGAGAGTTTTTTTTTTTTAATGGGAGAATTAATCAAAAGTTTTTTAAACACAATATTTCTCAAAAACTCTGGAAAAAAAATCTTAAACAAAAAGTTTCATATGAAAATTTACATTCCACAAATTTTATATCGAAAACAAACATTTCAGCTGTCAAAAATGTCACAATTTTGCACGCTATATTAACATTGATAGTGGAATGTATCTATATATTTTTTTATCAAAATAAAATGAATTCACTGTCAAAATTATAACATTTTCCATGCTTCTTCATCTATTTCCCTTTGCTGTGGTTGTGGAACGTAGTGATTTTTTCCATTGTGAAAGATTGTGGATCCTGTTAGGTTTTGTTATTTAAGCTTTTCTTAATATTCCATGATTTGGCAGGATTTCAATATTGAAAAAATAATTTCCTTAAATCTTTAAATTGCACTAAGTAAAATAATTTTGATTGAGCGAAACTTTGTGGATCGATTTCATTTTTCATTTTAACAGATGTGAGAGTACCTACATTATGTCTGTCTCTTATATTTGATCTTTTATACATGTAACTAAACTATTTTCACCTCAATTCCTGAAGTCGAGTAAAGTGAAAAAAACTTGTAGATCCTATTTTTATATTTAATAGGATGTGAGTGATCATAGCTTTGTTTTATGTCTAACTTAACTATTTTAAATCCATTTAATTTCACAAACATTGAACAAAATTGTAGGTCGTTATATTTTTTTCATTATTTCCAATTTTACAGGTTTTTTCTATTTTGTTTTTCAGTTTGGATTTTCAGCCAGTTTTTACTACTTGGGGTCATACATCAATTGAAATAACAGGAAGGGGTTGTTTTAAGGAATTTTAAACGTTTTAAATTGTTAAGGGAGAAAAGATCAGGGAGTGGGTATTATATACTCTACGCATAGTTGAAGCCTTTTTTTTTTAAATTGGAAAAACTTTTAATTAATCAGATTGATTCAACACAAATGTAGTAGTAATATGTTTCTAAACAATTTAAACACATGCAACATAAATTTTGTGTAAGAACTTTGTTTCCAAATTTTCTTAGATTCCACAAGTTGAAATATTTATTTATAAACAAACGGTTATTATGATTATTGTAATAGATATTGCAACATTATTTATCGCTTCAAATTTGTTTAAGAACAAAAAAGAAAAAAACAGACTCCTGCAACATGAATGGGAAAATTATTTTGTGCCTGTTGAAAATAGTTCCTCAAAAAGAAATATTATTTTTCCATTCGAAAAATTGTTTGCGAACACTTAAAACGTCAGTTCGAAATCCTGAGTGTCTATTGTACTAATAAAAACAATCCCTCAGTGAAATATTCCAATTTCAATCTACATTGCCAGGGTTTTGTATTAAAAGAGTTCCCAACGGTGATAGTGGGAGCCCTCTGGTTGACTAGTAAATCGCAATTTGATGTTTGCCTTGATGGGGAAAATTGAAAAAAATATTATTTATTTCTTAGAATAGATAGGCGTTTCTGCTTCTTATTAACACCTCACCTCTAATTTCCCTGTAGGTACCTCCTGTTACCACTCCAGAAATGACGTCTAATGGGGAACAATGCCTTTAAATTTTTACTTTCACTTAATACATAGAGTTTTTGCTTCTTATAAATACCTCTGAATTCTCTATATCTTCTGTTAGCACTCCAAAAATGGCGCCCAACGTGGGGCTGGAGCTCAATGCCTTTAAATTTAAAGTTTCACGTAGTAATTAGCTTTCAATGTGATTTTTGAATTCAGTAAGCAAAGATCTCTCGCTATGTTGACCCAGTGAAGTTTTGGTAAGGCTCGGACAATTAGATTTCAATCTTTTTGTACTAATGTTTTTTAAAGAGTTTTCAAATTATTTTAGATAATTTTTTCGTATTTTTTTCAATATTAATGAGATAGGTGGCGCCCAACGTGGTACTGGGATTCATGAAGACTTCTGTCAGATTCTTAATTTTATGATTTTCTGCATTTTTTTTTTCATTTGAAACATCTACCCGAGTGTCGAAATTGTCGAGTTGTAGAAGCTGAATATGGAAGGTCAATGATTCTCGAGACAAACTCTTCAGATGAGTCCTTAAACCAAGTTAAGCCTCACCAACCTTTTGAATTTTTTAAATTAATTTCAAAATTTTTTTTTAATTATAAATAGTTTCTAGTATTTTAGATTTTTTTCACAATCAGCTTGCCTTTAATATAAAATTCAAGCAGCTACAGCAAAAACCATCGAGTGTTTCCTAATTATCATAATAATTAATCATGATTATAATATGGTCTTCATATATAATAATAATCAATAATTGTGTTATGATTGCCTTTCTCTCTTCGAAAGATGAAAATCAAGGTCAATGTCTTTTTGGGTTGCAAAAATTTTCCATGAGTCTAAACATTTTCAATGCATTTCTAGAATAACCCTTAACAACTGTGAGGGTTTCTTATGCAACTCTGACAACAACTTTATATATACTCAAAGAAACTGCGCTCAGTAATATTGAAGAAGAATTGTTCTAAAGTTCACTCATCCTTTTTCAAGATGATAACAGAGAACCGAATGAACTTAGCTGAAGGATCTGAAATGAAACAGAGAAATGTTTCTTTCCTTTAAGATGAATTTCACCAGTGTATTGCAGAGTTTAAATTAGTCCTGCGAAATTGAAAATAAGTAAATGTACTTTTTCGTAGTTTTTCATAGCACGATAAATTCTAGTTAAATTTTAAGAAAATTCCAATATTTTTCATGCAATACTTCCAATTAGAAAATAACGGTAAATTTCGAAAAAAATGTATTTTTAAACAAATAATTTTGCTTTAAAATAGAACTTTGGAATGATAAGATGAATTGCATGCGAATTTTGTGATTTTTGTTTTACTTTTATTTGATATTTTTCTATGTAAGCTTTATTTTCATTTAACTGTGTTTTAAAGCCGTTTTGAGTTTAACACAACATCTGTTTTCTTTTCTCGCATTTGCTACATTTTTAATATACAAATATTGGTCCATTTGTCTATTGAGCAGATGCTGCTGATTGTTTACTTACTCTTCTCAGATGTTTCTCTCGCAACATTTTTTAACATTCTCTGAGAAAAGAGAGAATTTCAAACAACAACAAAAATTGAGAAAACAGAGAAATGTTTCGGAGAAAAAAACTTGCATCTGTCTGCAACTTGCTTATAACTTAGGCTTCATGTTTATAATAACTTTCTTTCAACACCCTTTCAATTCATCAGCCATCGTAAATTAAAGAAAATACCAACACAACATGGTTGCGATGCATCACCACCGTCACGTTCGTGCGGATGTTTGTTTATTTTTCAATTTTTATTTAGATTTGTTTTAAGAACCAGCAACATTGTTTACATTCAGGTTTTTTTTTTACTTCGGAGAATAAATTGGATTCGTTTATTTAAAAAAAAAACCAAAACCTGATGGCCTCAGTCTGGCAGTAATTTATCCATAGATACGGAAAACCGGGAGTTTCCGCACTTTGCATGTTGTGTCTTCTTTTGATATCATTGTTGTTTTTTTTATGTTTTTTTTTTTGTTGGTGTTGTGTGGGCTCGAAAGGCCCATTAATTGATGACGGTGATAATTGAGAAACAATGTCATCGATGTAATTAGGCACATTCTTTGTTTATTGCACCCAATGCACGTGCATTTAAGAATATATCTTTATACACTTGAAATGGTAATATTATATGAGTAGGCATTGTATATTGTTTGAAATCTAATTATAAACTCGTTAAGATTCTGATTCCTATAGGAACCTTATGTTCCCTCTCCTACACTAAAATTTAAATGAATGAATTTTAATTTCCAATGAAATGGACTTATAAATATATTTAAGAGGAATGTGAAATGAAGAAATCATAATAATGTAATTAAATAACTATTCATGAATTTATATGCATATTTAATGAATTAATTTACATTCTTTGAGTATTTTTTTTTTTATAATTATGGTTACGTAGATTTTTCCAATTTGAAATCAATTAAGTTGTTTATTTTCTGAATTGAGCAAATAAATCTTGTAATCCATGGTTTTCAGAAAAATGTGCGTATTTGTAATCACATCATTATAATAATGACTTCGGGTGCTTCTCCTATCAAAAAATAGCCAAACAATGGCCTTTTTAGCTCTGATATCGGATGCGTTCTCGAAATTGCTAAACATTATCGCGCATTGATATTTTCTATTGCGGTGAACTTAGATTTTTGCTTCGTTGTTAATCTGTATAACTGGGGTTTGTTAGACTTCAATTTAAAGTATCTATAAGTTTTTCTTAAATGCTCTCAATAGTCAAACCACAAAAATTTTAAACTTTTTATATAAATCCTCCATATGATAATTCCTCAAAATCTCATTTCCAATCTCTCTCACTCATTCTATTGCTTCTATGTATAGATAATTATTCGATAAGCTTTACTAAATGGACACTTTAGTACAATATCTTATTCACACTCGAAAAAAATAAGAACTTTCTCCTTCCGGAAGCTATATCTACACCATAGCCCATCTATACATAAGTATAGCCCCAAAAACTTAACTGTCCAAACAAAAACCAACCCAACAAATGACCTCTGCTTCCTATTTATCACTCCAACAGAGGTCCAACCAACCACACCGCATATGGCCAGTGTGAGAGCCACCCTATAGATCCTGCACCAGTGTGTGCAATAAATTTCAATTCAACCTCAAATAATTGCACAAATGGCTTTTCGTAGTTATCACTTTGTTCATATGTACCTACATACATACTTATAGGTAAGGAAGTGTATGTACATATATAAAATGCCAACAAGAACGAAACACGAAACAAGCTTTGAAACATAGAAAGTCGTCCTTGTTGTAAAAAGCGATTTTCAAAGAGGAGTATAGATATGTTGTTCTTCGTTTAGTCAATTGCCATACCAGCCTCCCTTATAACTACGCCATATCGCTGTTGCCACTGCTGGCCGCCACCGTCACAAGGTCCAACTTATATACAACAAACACTACAACAACAAAGTGAAGTGTAGTAGCCCCTTTCATTGATTCCACATATATTCGAAACATCCATTAAATTAACCATCCTCCTTGGCAATTATACAAACACTATTATCGCGTATCCTTAGAGAGAGAGTGCAAGGACTTTTTCCGGAAAGCCCAGACTATTTCCTAGATTTGGCCAGCATCAGAAGTGGGCAACAAACAAAATACAAAAAAAAAAAAAAAAACTATTCCAACCCAATCCGACAAAGGACTCGTTTGTATTGAAACTTTTGCATCTGAATCTATGTTCACCAAAACCAACTATACTGCCGCCACTGTGTCGTCCACACCCCCGCTCGCTAACCATCATCCATCTATAAGTGAGATTGTGCGGTGAATGAATGTGTGAAAGGCCATAAGGATATTGAATTGTTTCTTTATATTTGTATTTTTTTCGCCTGCAGACCACAAGGAGGCGTCATCGCGTATGAAAAAGAAAACAAAATTCTTCCACCCCAATATATGTATATGCATCATTCGCGCAATTGGGATGTTGGATTTCGATTTCGAAATGAGAAAAAAAAAAACTGAAAACAGTGTCCTAGGGCGCTGTTAGAATATATTCACTCTATGCAATGGATAACCTAAACATTTAAAGTCCCCCAGGACTACATCTTTGTTGGATGTGAAAAAAGGCCAAATGTTTTTCTTTAATGCAGACAAATTCTAAAAACCCTAAAAGTCCTGACTCTTGTTTAGCATGTCATGGCTGTGGGTGGGTGGAGGTAGAGCGAGAGAGAGAGAATGGGACAGACAGACAGACATATTCAAGTTATTTGGCCATTTTCATTAATTTCCCGGATTTGACTTCTCTTAGACACCCTAATCAATTTTACTTTGTATGGCTGAAAATTGCCAGGGGCTAAACATGGGGTTCGAATGTGTTATTATTACTAACTGAGCGTAATGAAGAAAAATGTGTTAAATTATTTTCTTGCTGATTAGAAGACTTTATGAGTCATTTTGAAAATACCTTTAAAAATGCATCATTCAATGTAAATATTGATCAACTTTACGATTTTTTAAATAATTCTAGCTTCTCCAGAAAATACTACGAGACCGTGAGACGATACTAAAATTTTTGTGAACGAGACCAAGACTAGATTTACAACAGTCTCGTCTCATGGCCAGTCCTAGGGTGGGCCTTGATTTTTATTGTTCAGTCTCAATGTCTAAAAAAATTGTTTAAAGTTCAGTCTGTTAAATTTCTTTGTGACTTACCTTTTACCCTTTTGTTAACAAATTATCTTACAGTAAAAAAATAATAACTTTGAATTAACATGGTAGCTTCTTTGACATCAATATAGTTGATTTACCATGTTATTTTAACATTAATTTATTATTCATTTATTTAACAGAAATAACTTATAACAATAAATTTATATAATTGTGTAAACTATGGACATCAAGCCAACAGGACCATAGATATCATTTATGTTCAAGATACTGGTCAATTTACATTTTAAATAAGTGTAAACTTACAAAGAATGATTTTGGCACGACCTCAGTGTTGAATTTTTTTTTTACAAATTTTGTGTAATTTTAACATTGTTTCTGATAAATTTAATTTAACTACATACGTATTTGACTTAACATTTCATATAGTTATTTTTAAAGTTTAATCTGGTTAAATTAACATGATATTTGTTTAAATATGTAAGTGCTGTGTTGGTGTATATTTTGATTTACAATATTGATTTTTCCCTTCATAACTGTTTTCTAAAATCTGTTATAACCCGAAACAGGTAAAGACAATATAGTTAGTCGTGCTTGAGATTTAATCGAAAAATAGTGAACATTTCAACAGAAAAAAAGAATAAGACACAAAATCATTAAAAAAAATGAAATGAATCCATAAGTCGATAGGTCTTGATTGCTAGACATGAGTTAGCAAATTCTTAAAGCTACACAAATGTTGGACTGACCCTATATGTTAGCTCACAACCATAACCAATTTCTTCTTCCTTCATAGTTTTTTTTTTTTTTTTAAGATTCCATAGAAATCAAAAAATATACTACTGCATTTAATCTGAAAAATCAAGACGAATTTCACACCCAATTCCCCTGAGTCACTCACTGTGTCTTAAATTGTCATCCTCAATATTTTTTTTAATGTTTTTCCAAACGCTTTGCGGTCCCGAAATCAATTGATTAAATATCAAAAACGATCAAAGTCGGTGTCACACTCAATAGAATCAAAATTCAGGTGTCATCCAAATCTAAGCCCATATAGTAGAGCCGACATACATTTTAAAAATTTGACAGGTATATCATCGGCTTAATGAGCATTTTTTCTTATTTTATTATAACAAAGTATTACAACTTATACACAAAGAAATGTAACATAGCAATCCTTGGGGAGAAAAAAGCAACAAAACAATAACCAAAGATTAAAGGCAAGGACTATCCTCATCTTGTGACTTATAGATTTGAAAAATTGAAAATCTTAAAAGATTCGGCAACTAATTGTTGGTGACATCACATTGTTATTTAGTTGCTTTTGTTATTTTGCTTTATATCAGTTCCGTGCGTCGGTCTTTTTTTTATACATACATAGGTATAGATTGTGTAAAATGTCCTTTTGCGGACGGAATGGTTTTGATCTTTGATGAGAAACACAAGTTTTTGCGGTCTTCTTTTTAAATTTATTTTTTTTTTGCAAAACAACAAAACAATCATTGTAATGATATTATTAATATTATTATCCTTGAATTGAACTCATCGAGTTTTATTGTGTTGGCAAAATGTTTCGCCTTCTTTGACTTATTTTTGATGTTTTACCGTTGAGGGGGGAAGAACTGACTTTTATTTTATTTTGAATACAAAAATTAACTTTTTTTTTTGTTGCTTTTGTATAATGAGCGAAAATATCCTGTGGGAGTTACTTTGACTTGAATTTTCATTTCATTTGTATAAGAGAAATACAGGTTCAAGATATTGCTACCGAGCCGCTTGCCACCTCCATAGTGAATATAAGATATCCTGGCGAAGCAATAAGGGATGATGATGATGATGGTGTGAAAAAGGACACCCAGCTATGTATATTTATATATGTGTAAGGCCAGGAATGAAGCAAATTACAATTGACAGAAAAGGGCATAGAAAACGCGATTTGATTTCCTTGCAAATTTAAAATTATACACGTATAAGAATATCCATGGAAATCGGATGAAAATTTAATTAAAGCAAACACGAAAGTGTAACGAATTCTGCTCAGTTTTCTTCTTCTTCTTTTTTTTTTTTTTTTGGGATTTATAATTAAATTTTCTTCTTCTTAATTTCAAGTCCCTTTATTTTGGCTGAAGTGTGTTGGCTACTCTTTTGACAGGGGTTTGGGTGAAATATTTTGTTAAGGGTGTGATGCGTATATAAATGAAGAAATAATAAATAAATTTCAACTTTTCATTTGTGTAGATATATATATGTATATATATACTTATTCTCACTTTGGTCCTGGAATTTCTATAAGGATTGTAGATAAAGGAAGTCATGAAGATATGTCCATTTTGGATTGCAGCCAAAAGTAAAGTGGCGTTAAGCTTAGTTATTGCAGCTGGCTTTTAGCATATTCTTCTTGAGTATAAGGAGTCTCCTAAAGGAATTACAAGGAAAAATTCGATTGTTAAAAGTGTTAAAGCATTTGTACATTTATGGAGAAGCGACAAATTTGGCTGCTAAAACTGTATTGTTTGTTGTTTTATTAACCAAGATATGCTCAAGATATGTATACATTTAAATAAAAAACTGGTGCTCTTGTGGTTTTACTTAATTTTAATAAAATTTTGCTAAAAAAATAAAATATTGTAAACAAAAATAAACCTTAAAAATTCTTATAAAAATAAAGAAAATTATAAAATTTATTTCAAATAAATCGGCTCAGGACATTCCAAGAATATGATGGACAAACTTTCTTGTACGAAATTTGTTTAGTAAAAAAAATATGTTTTTTCCAATTAACAACAAAACTAGTGCGAACATTTCAATCAAAAGTAAAAATCATTGGGAAGATAATTTATTTTATTTTTTTTTAAAGGCTCGTTATCTTATCAAGCCCAAACTGAGGAAAACAAAAGCTGTTGCTGCCACTAATGTAGTCTCCATTGAACCTACATACTCTTACTTTTCATTTTCATATGTGAAACAGAGTTATTCGGGAATAACAACAAAATTTCCATGTTCCACACTTACTTACTTACTTACTTACTTACTTACTTACTTACTTACTTACTTACTTACTTACTTACTTACTTACTTACTTACTTACTTACTTACTTACTTACTTACTTACTTACTTACTTACTTACTTACTTACTTACTTACTTACTTACTTACTTACTTACTTACTTACTTACTTACTTACTTACTTACTTACTTACTTACTTACTTACTTACTTACTTACTTACTTACTTACTTACTTACTTACTTACTTACTTACTTACTTACTTACTTACTTACTTACTTACTTACTTACTTACTTACTTACTTACTTACTTACTTACTTACTTACTTACTTACTTACTTACTTACTTACTTACTTACTTACTTACTTACTTACTTACTTACTTACTTACTTACTTACTTACTTACTTACTTACTTACTTACTTACTTACTTACTTACTTACTTACTTACTTACTTACTTACTTACTTACTTACTTACTTACTTACTTACTTACTTACTTACTTACTTACTTACTTACTTACTTACTTACTTACTTACTTACTTACTTACTTACTTACTTACTTACTTACTTACTTACTTACTTACTTACTTACTTACTTACTTACTTACTTACTTACTTACTTACTTACTTACTTACTTACTTACTTACTTACTTACTTACTTACTTACTTACTTACTTACTTACTTACTTACTTACTTACTTACTTACTTACTTACTTACTTACTTACTTACTTACTTACTTACTTACTTACTTACTTACTTACTTACTTACTTACTTACTTACTTACTTACTTACTTACTTACTTACTTACTTACTTACTTACTTACTTACTTACTTACTTACTTACTTACTTACTTACTTACTTACTTACTTACTTACTTACTTACTTACTTACTTACTTACTTACTTACTTACTTACTTACTTACTTACTTACTTACTTACTTACTTACTTACTTACTTACTTACTTACTTACTTACTTACTTACTTACTTACTTACTTACTTACTTACTTACTTACTTACTTACTTACTTACTTACTTACTTACTTACTTACTTACTTACTTACTTACTTACTTACTTACTTACTTACTTACTTACTTACTTACTTACTTACTTACTTACTTACTTACTTACTTACTTACTTACTTACTTACTTACTTACTTACTTACTTACTTACTTACTTACTTACTTACTTACTTACTTACTTACTTACTTACTTACTTACTTACTTACTTACTTACTTACTTACTTACTTACTTACTTACTTACTTACTTACTTACTTACTTACTTACTTACTTACTTACTTACTTACTTACTTACTTACTTACTTACTTACTTACTTACTTACTTACTTACTTACTTACTTACTTACTTACTTACTTACTTACTTACTTACTTACTTACTTACTTACTTACTTACTTACTTACTTACTTACTTACTTACTTACTTACTTACTTACTTACTTACTTACTTACTTACTTACTTACTTACTTACTTACTTACTTACTTACTTACTTACTTACTTACTTACTTACTTACTTACTTACTTACTTACTTACTTACTTACTTACTTACTTACTTACTTACTTACTTACTTACTTACTTACTTACTTACTTACTTACTTACTTACTTACTTACTTACTTACTTACTTACTTACTTACTTACTTACTTACTTACTTACTTACTTACTTACTTACTTACTTACTTACTTACTTACTTACTTACTTACTTACTTACTTACTTACTTACTTACTTACTTACTTACTTACTTACTTACTTACTTACTTACTTACTTACTTACTTACTTACTTACTTACTTACTTACTTACTTACTTACTTACTTACTTACTTACTTACTTACTTACTTACTTACTTACTTACTTACTTACTTACTTACTTACTTACTTACTTACTTACTTACTTACTTACTTACTTACTTACTTACTTACTTACTTACTTACTTACTTACTTACTTACTTACTTACTTACTTACTTACTTACTTACTTACTTACTTACTTACTTACTTACTTACTTACTTACTTACTTACTTACTTACTTACTTACTTACTTACTTACTTACTTACTTACTTACTTACTTACTTACTTACTTACTTACTTACTTACTTACTTACTTACTTACTTACTTACTTACTTACTTACTTACTTACTTACTTACTTACTTACTTACTTACTTACTTACTTACTTACTTACTTACTTACTTACTTACTTACTTACTTACTTACTTACTTACTTACTTACTTACTTACTTACTTACTTACTTACTTACTTACTTACTTACTTACTTACTTACTTACTTACTTACTTACTTACTTACTTACTTACTTACTTACTTACTTACTTACTTACTTACTTACTTACTTACTTACTTACTTACTTACTTACTTACTTACTTACTTACTTACTTACTTACTTACTTACTTACTTACTTACTTACTTACTTACTTACTTACTTACTTACTTACTTACTTACTTACTTACTTACTTACTTACTTACTTACTTACTTACTTACTTACTTACTTACTTACTTACTTACTTACTTACTTACTTACTTACTTACTTACTTACTTACTTACTTACTTACTTACTTACTTACTTACTTACTTACTTACTTACTTACTTACTTACTTACTTACTTACTTACTTACTTACTTACTTACTTACTTACTTACTTACTTACTTACTTACTTACTTACTTACTTACTTACTTACTTACTTACTTACTTACTTACTTACTTACTTACTTACTTACTTACTTACTTACTTACTTACTTACTTACTTACTTACTTACTTACTTACTTACTTACTTACTTACTTACTTACTTACTTACTTACTTACTTACTTACTTACTTACTTACTTACTTACTTACTTACTTACTTACTTACTTACTTACTTACTTACTTACTTACTTACTTACTTACTTACTTACTTACTTACTTACTTACTTACTTACTTACTTACTTACTTACTTACTTACTTACTTACTTACTTACTTACTTACTTACTTACTTACTTACTTACTTACTTACTTACTTACTTACTTACTTACTTACTTACTTACTTACTTACTTACTTACTTACTTACTTACTTACTTACTTACTTACTTACTTACTTACTTACTTACTTACTTACTTACTTACTTACTTACTTACTTACTTACTTACTTACTTACTTACTTACTTACTTACTTACTTACTTACTTACTTACTTACTTACTTACTTACTTACTTACTTACTTACTTACTTACTTACTTACTTACTTACTTACTTACTTACTTACTTACTTACTTACTTACTTACTTACTTACTTACTTACTTACTTACTTACTTACTTACTTACTTACTTACTTACTTACTTACTTACTTACTTACTTACTTACTTACTTACTTACTTACTTACTTACTTACTTACTTACTTACTTACTTACTTACTTACTTACTTACTTACTTACTTACTTACTTACTTACTTACTTACTTACTTACTTACTTACTTACTTACTTACTTACTTACTTACTTACTTACTTACTTACTTACTTACTTACTTACTTACTTACTTACTTACTTACTTACTTACTTACTTACTTACTTACTTACTTACTTACTTACTTACTTACTTACTTACTTACTTACTTACTTACTTACTTACTTACTTACTTACTTACTTACTTACTTACTTACTTACTTACTTACTTACTTACTTACTTACTTACTTACTTACTTACTTACTTACTTACTTACTTACTTACTTACTTACTTACTTACTTACTTACTTACTTACTTACTTACTTACTTACTTACTTACTTACTTACTTACTTACTTACTTACTTACTTACTTACTTACTTACTTACTTACTTACTTACTTACTTACTTACTTACTTACTTACTTACTTACTTACTTACTTACTTACTTACTTACTTACTTACTTACTTACTTACTTACTTACTTACTTACTTACTTACTTACTTACTTACTTACTTACTTACTTACTTACTTACTTACTTACTTACTTACTTACTTACTTACTTACTTACTTACTTACTTACTTACTTACTTACTTACTTACTTACTTACTTACTTACTTACTTACTTACTTACTTACTTACTTACTTACTTACTTACTTACTTACTTACTTACTTACTTACTTACTTACTTACTTACTTACTTACTTACTTACTTACTTACTTACTTACTTACTTACTTACTTACTTACTTACTTACTTACTTACTTACTTACTTACTTACTTACTTACTTACTTACTTACTTACTTACTTACTTACTTACTTACTTACTTACTTACTTACTTACTTACTTACTTACTTACTTACTTACTTACTTACTTACTTACTTACTTACTTACTTACTTACTTACTTACTTACTTACTTACTTACTTACTTACTTACTTACTTACTTACTTACTTACTTACTTACTTACTTACTTACTTACTTACTTACTTACTTACTTACTTACTTACTTACTTACTTACTTACTTACTTACTTACTTACTTACTTACTTACTTACTTACTTACTTACTTACTTACTTACTTACTTACTTACTTACTTACTTACTTACTTACTTACTTACTTACTTACTTACTTACTTACTTACTTACTTACTTACTTACTTACTTACTTACTTACTTACTTACTTACTTACTTACTTACTTACTTACTCACTAACTTTCTTACTTACTTACTTACTTACTTACTTACTTACTTACTTACTTACTTACTTACTTACTTACTTACTTACTTACTTACTTACTTACTTACTTACTTACTTACTTACTCACTAACTTTCTTACTTGCTTATTCCTACCAACCTCAATCGCAAGTAATAATACTATCATAATCAAGTGATATGGAGTGTACCGATACTCCCCGCGCTTTAACGACGCTATGTTCAGTCATCATCCACCTTATACGTGCGCGCTATATGTACTAACTCAAAAAGTCCTCCGGCTTTATCCTGATTGTAATCCTTGCCAAATAAACTGCGGAAATGCATGCAAATCTAGAAACCATGCACACACAGTAAGTGTATGTTCATCTTGTATATATAAGCAAACACACAAACAACGACAATCAACCAGGATATGCAAATAGTTTTAAAGAGAGAACAAAAGAAATTATTGTGGTGGGAGTGGTAGTATAATATGGCAAAAATCAGAATATTATAGAACAGTCTTACATTACCACCACCACCCCCCCCCCCTTGTTTTCTGATGTTCGCACAAGGATTGTGTGTGCAGTAATTATATTCTTATCACCATTCATGTGTGCAAACTAAATTACTATGCGAACAACGACAACAACAACAAATAAAAAAAGAAGACATAAAAATGGGAACAACTTGAAATAAAAAAGCGATACACATCCTTGGGACATGTATCCTCTCGATTGCGTGACGTGAAGCGCCTACATCAAAAGTATTTCCTTTATCCTGCTTCATTTTATTTAATTTTTTTTAAGGATTTTGTTCTCATTTTGTTAAACTTCGTGCACAGAGAGAGAGATACAAATGCATAAATATTTTAATAAAATGCAGGTTAAACAATGCTGAATGAGAAAAAGCAAAAAGGATTTTAACATAATCGGATTCACATAAGGATATCTATACAACAATTCAACATGCTTATATATGTACGTTTTATATAAGGATTTTGTTTGGTTTTAGTTTCGTTAGGAGTATGAAATTAAAATCCCGGAATATGACGGCAATAATAATAACAACCCGCTGCAATAAAATGTAACTTAAACACAAAGGGCCCACATAACATACAAAATTATATACGCTATATATGTAGGTACACTCAGTGCACATATCCTTTTTGATGATGGTGCTTATAGGATGCAATTTGCATAAGGATACGAGAGAACGAGAGCATAGGAACATAATAGGACGGTATACCGCAATAATTATCACAACATTAACACCTACAATTAGATAGTATATGTATGTATGTGCGGGACTATTACAAGGATATACCCAACTGAACAATGCATATTGCACCATCCATGTTTATAGTTAAACGCAAAAATAAGGATAATTTTTATAGTTGAGTATTGGGATTAGCCTTAGAAGTGGAAAGCTAAATCGTTTCAGGTACATAAATACATACACAACTGTGATAGGTATGTATGTATATAGAACAACAACTATACAACTTTCAATTGACCTAGTTTAAAGGTAGTTTTGTGGCACACAAATATAAAAAAGAATATGAATGTTTTTATTTTTTCGTGTAGGTACGGTTGCAGGAATTCGAATGCAAATGTTATGGAAAATATACAGAACACAAGAATGCAAGGAAGGAAGGAAGGAAGCTATGTTCGAGAATATAGGTCCTTTTCTATCTCAAAAAAGATTATACATATATAGAGATAGTGCAATGGAAATTGAATATTTTTTAAAGGCTTTAAATACACTTTTGGAGTTCAAGCGTGTGTTTGTGGCAAAATCTGTGGTTAGTACTGGAAATTTTAGGGTTTCGTTTTATTTTGTTTCTTTTTTTTACGGGGGAAATTTGCATAAAAAGTTGTGGCTATGAAAGGATTATGTTTAGGTATATTTAATAATAAAAAAGGATGTATGTTAGTTTTATTAAATTAGTTTGTAAAATGAAAATAATATATTTTAAAATTTACCCATAGATCTTCCCGGAATTTAAATTCTCTTTTGTATCGTATAGTTTGCAAAATAGGATTCAGGATTTATATTTTTCGTAGAATTGTTTCACTAGCTATGGCATTTTATATGTTTGACATTTGCTCCAATCTGGAATTTGAATTTTATGTTGGTATTTAAAGGTCTTAAATTTAAAATAAAATTATATTTATGTATCATCAGAAGTAACAACACACTTCGCAATCCACGCATCACAATCCGTATTCCGCCCGTAGCACGCCGCACTTCACAATCCATACCCAAAACATTGTATTTTCAACTCTATACTCCACACTTCAAACTTTATATTTCGCACTCTATACCCTACTCTCCGCACTTCGCATCTTGTACTCTACAATCCGTACTTTGCACTTCGCACTCCTTACTTCGCATCTTGTACTCTAAAATCCCCACATTGCACTCTGTACTTCACACTCTACACCTCGGACTCTGCATTTCGTTTTCTTCACTTTGCACTTTGCGCAGTGCATTTTGCGCTTCGCACTCCAAACTTCGCACTATGCACCTCCACCCTGCAAGCAATCATCACATTGCTCTCTGCACTTCGCTTTCTGCACTTTGCACTCTGCACTTCGCATTTGCACTTCGCAATTTGCACTTTGCAATTTGCACTTCGAAATTTGCACTCTGCCCTTAGCATTTTGCCCTTCACCTTCTGCACTTCGCACATCGCACTTTGCATTTCGCACTCTGTACTTCTCACTCTGCACTTCGCATTCTGCACTTTGCATTTTGCACTCTGTACTTCACACTTCGCAATCTACACTTCGCATTCTGCCCTTCACACTCTGCACTGCGCTTTTAACATTTTTTGACATTGCACTGATCCAACTTTGTCAATTTATCTTTGATCTCTTTAAAACAGGGTATCTCTCTCGCTCTTCAATTTTATCGGCCGTCTTTTTATCTTAAAATAGGGAATAATCATTGAGCAACGTATGTTTGCATTCATAAAAACTCCGTTTTTATATCTTTAACATTACATATTTGTGTTTTGTTTATCACAAAGAAATTCCAAAACTGTCAAACAGCTCATGTGCTATCATTTATCTCTATACTGACAATGCTTATTTAAACATTTAATTTAACCCCAACCATAGTTTTCTTCAAATCCATAAAGTTCCACAAAAATCATATTTAAAATTAAAAAAAAAAAAAGAAACACTAAAAAATGCTAAACTCCAACAAATTTTTATGGAGCGCTTTTGTTTACATCCCCAAGTGAGTTCAAAAATGAATGTTAAACATCATATCAAAGGATTGTTTCAAACAATCACATTTTGTTTAAGTACCCTCCTCGTATATTAAGTGGTGGCGTCATCTTCATCGTCAAGTCGTTCATTCAATTTCGTCTTGAAAGATTTCTCTCGTTTCACATGTCATAACACAACACTCACTTCACATGACTGACACACACATAAGCAATAAAAAAAAAAAAATAAATTCCAAAAAATAACCTAAACATGATTTTAATGCTGTTTCTTCTTTTTCGAAATTTAACTCGTTAAAAATGGAAATTTTCTCCTCTCCCATGGCCCTTAACAACCGCAGAGAAAATCCTTTTGCTCTCCCGGGACGTCGAGATCAACTGTCAATCAAAAATTCCATGGAAATGCACATCGCACACAGATTATAGAACTGGTGATGGTGCTGCATCACTAATGTGGTGTATTGTCCAACTGACAGCTATATGGTTACATCGTAAACCAAAAACTCGGATGACCGTAACAAATTTATTGCCCTCGCTGTGATCCTTTCTGATGATGTTTATATAAATTTTTGGTATTTTGCCGTTAAATTTGTGTGATTATTGACGGTTAATACAAGGACATTAGAGGATAAATGTCATGCTATAATGTCCCTGTCATAAAATCACATCCTCTTCTTGTCTCTCGTTTTCTCTAAAGGATCAATATGCGGTTGTTGTAAATTTTCGACATGGTTTGAGTTATTTTTTACTTTTGATGAATTTCATTTTGATTGACACAAAGTACATATATCCAAATCTTTCAAATGTCCTTGCTTAGAAGACATAAATGACGGAACAAAAAGGCGCAGTTAACGCATTATCATCGGATTTTTGTTTTGTTTTGAATTTTTATTTTTTTTGTCGTTTGAAGAATTCTAACCAGCACCACCTGCGGCGAAGGTTGAGCTATACCTACGGTCACTTGTTCTATTGGAATTCTCAATATCTTCGGTATCCTTTTTTGCTTTACAAATTACCATGAAATTCCTTGCAGTAGTAAGTTGAACAAATTCGCACATATGTAGGTGTCCATAGGTATCCCGTTGAGCTTCATAAATCAAGCAGTGGAATATTCTCTTCACACCATTTTTTTGTTTTTTTCTATCTCCAAGTCCAGGTTGTAGGATGTATATCCTTGTTTGAGCTCTTAGTCTCCGTTTTCTGGATAGCATCAGATACCAGAAAAAAAATTAATTTCACCAGGATTACAAGAACAGAAGGGAAAAGGAAAAACTCTCCTGATGATGGTGATGGCTTGGTCCTTAATGCACTAATTATTTAACGCGACGAATTTTTAGTTTGTGAATTTCTTTTTTTTCTGCATTTTTTCACTTTCTGTTTTTCTGTTTCTTTCTCTCTGGAGACATATTATTTATGACTATCCGCATTGGGTGTATTATCAGGGCCACAGGGTGCCAAGTGAAAATTTGTTGAATTATACCTAAAGTACTCTACCAACAAGACTGTATGACGATGACAATGCCTGCAGTAAGTGCATTAGCGATATGGTTTTTAAAATTTTACTTTTGTTCTTTTGCATTTTTTTGTTTTTATTTCTTGGCGTTATCGTTGAGTTTTTAGAGGTTTTTTTTTTTTAATGGAATATCAGTTGGATGGTTATGGATTTGTGGGGATGGTGGGAAAAATTGCATTCAATCAGAGATTAAGTATGAGGTATATATTGTTCCCAGTGCCATACGTAACGTTTTCATCCGTTTTATCCCCAAAAATATCTTAAATCGATTAAACGGTTCGAATTCCTTTACGTTTGTAAACTTTACAATCGAACAAAAACGACCTAAAGCCCTTATAGTCTTACAAATTTAAAGTCTTCTACCTTTCGAAGAACGTTGTTTTTATTTTCTTGGCTTTATCGTTGCGTTTTTAGAGGTTTTTTTATCTAATATCAGTTGGATACTATAATAATTCTATCAGGCTTAATTTTGGCAATGATTTGTTAAACTCTGGTTTGCACAATAGTATTCACTCGGAGAGGCAAATTGATTGTCCACAGTGCCTTACATTGACGTTTTCATTCGTTTTATTAACTTAAATCGATTGAATTGCTCAATTTGCTTTTCGTTTGTAAACTTTACAATCGAACAAAAACTACCAAAAGCCCATATATTTTGAAAAATGTATCTCTCATAGAACGTTATTTTTCCTAATATTATCATTCTGTAGAATAGTAGCGTCGATTTGAATAAACACTATATTATACCGATAATTTCAGAAAGCTAAATAATTATTTATGATTTGATTTTTGACTTTCAGTTCAAGCAAATAATATTTTCGAGTTTTTGGCTATTTTCTGACTGCTTCAATTTTACATATTTATCTGTAATATGCCCTTCAATCCATTTAATTGCTCAAATTTCTTTACGTTTGTAAACTTTACAAACAAAGAAAAACGATTGAAAGTGACGCATTTACCTTCAATGAAGCGTTATTTTTTCTTATTTTAAATATTCTCCAGAAGAGAAGCATAGATTAGAATAAAATATATTCACAATTTAACAGTAATTTTAGAAAGCCAAATAATTATTTATGATTTTATTTTTGTCTTTCAATTGAAGTAAATAATTTTCGGGTTTTTGACCATTTTGTTTGGTTTAATTTTTTGACCAAATGAAGACTATCAAAGTCTTACAACGACTACCTATGAACAAGAAGTGTCGATCAAATTCAAACAACACTCTAACATCTCTAAGCTCAAAGCCCTCTTTAAACGAACGATAAAAAAAAACTCCAACACCGGATATATCATGTCAATTCTGACACAACAAAATATCGTTTACGTAGGTACATGAATCAGCTACCAATTGAACTACCGTTATTTTATATTTTTGTTTTTCAAATTCATGTAGCGCTATACCCACAACTCAAAACAATCCTTTTTATACTCGAATTACCCAGCCTCTGGAAAAAAAAAACGAAACCCTTTTCCACAAATATTTTTCAATCGGTGTCTAATTCCATGCTCACCATCACGATTACCATACTCCGAATGACAGTTTTGACATGAATTTGATTGCTTGATTCGATTGCTTTGGATGGCGGTGGTGGTGGTGGTGGCGGCGATGACGACGACGGCGACAGCAACAGTTTTTGCCGCAGGGTGGCCATGGCACAAAATGTAAATGTCATCGAGAATAGACGTCAACAAATTGAATATTCATACAATCCCCACTGCTTGCCTGCTTTAAGAGTATGAGTGTGTTTGACGATGCTGCAATGACATCTAATAATAATAATTTTTATATTATTGACTTAAGTATTAGCCCTGCTGCTTCAACATGGATAACTGTCAATTGTGCTACTGAATATTTTCAGAGAGGGTTAAGAATATGGGGAATAGAGGGATGGGTGGGGGCTAAGTATATTGACACAGCTCTTATCCATCGTCAGAAGGGTATTGAAGAAGTGTAAACAATAAATCGATCATTATATGCATAACGAGGTGAGGTTAGACGACCATAAATTGACGTGGCCTTATTTTATCTGAATCTCTGTGTACGCTATAAGTTGTAATCCGATAAAAATAAAAATAAAAAAAATAGATAGATTTTTCAGTGGAAAGTTTTATTGTATCTTTGAGCTACTTCATGTTGGATGAATGTTTGGAATAAGTGGGAAATAAATCGGTTATCATTTAATCCAATTATTTAAAGGCTTAAGCGTGACACTTCAAACTAAATTGATAAAGAGATTTTGGGTCATTGCATTATTGGATAACCGTAGGACAACCGGCAGTAGGAGTGTATCGAAGTTAATTTTGTATGGATGTACATTTTATTTTTTTTAATTTAAAACCCTAACTTTGAATTAAAACAGAAAGAACGCATCGCCATCTTTTTATTTACCCTTTTCTGATCTTTAATGTTGTTGAAGCACAGAATTAGTAAATCAGGAAATTAGACAAAATCATCTAAATCAGATCTGCGCTTACCTTTTTTGACTAGACTATAGCTAAAAAAAAACATCGCATTTGTCATCACTCATCAAAATATACATACGCACACATGGAAAAGAAAAAAAAAATCCCTCTGCAATCTCTCAAAAGTTCATTCACCCACTTACCAACAAACATGTGGATAGATCTGGTTGGGCGCCACTTAATGTGCACATATTGCACACAAAGTGTAAACGATAATAAAATTCTACGAAACGATCAATCAGCAAGAAGATAAATTCTGCTTCCAACCCAATATGCATCCATGTAATTTGATGTTTATCTTTCATATAAACCAAAATCCTTTTTTTTTCACTTTGCTTATTTTTCTTGCTCACCACAAATAAAAATTTAAAAAAAAAAGGAAACATATATGCCCTCAAAGTCATTGTGATAAAAATCGCCTTTCATTGCTTTAATTTGACATCGATGAGTCGAAAAACTAAGCACAGATCTTTATAGTCCCTTATGGTTGTTCCCTGTATAATCCTGTGTTGCCTTCAATCTTTGTTTATATCCATCAGAGTCATCATCACTGACATGAATCACCGTGCGATTGAATCGTCGTTGTTCTTCGTCATCGTCGTTGCAGCCTTGGCAATTCGCAAACATAGTCCAACCAGTAGCACTGTTGGGGTCTGTTGGCCTGGTCTGGACTGGCTTCATCATCATCATCATCATCATAGCCATCATTAACAACCATTTTCCTGAAGCCACTGTGCCGCTACTAGCCTGTCTGTGCCAACTAGCTTACCCGGCATATCTCATTGCTCCCAACCTGCAATTGACCGAAACACAGGGGAGTTTCATTCCATAGCAGCGGCCGGCGGTAACACAAAACACGGAGCTAAAATTGTTTGGACTATACAACGAACAAGAAGATGGAGTGGCTGCAGAGCATACCATATACGAGTGCTCCTGTTGATAGATTCAGTTGCAGCGCTCTGGTCTGGTTATAGAGTTAAAACCTACTAATAGATGGAAGACAGCACCCTCAAAACATCTGGAGAATATTATCAGACGAAGGAGTAGTAGCTAGTGCAAAGTTTTGTTTCTGACGCTGATGGATGTCAGCCGTTTGTCAAGATCCCAGGAGGCGGGCGGCACAAACATGTGTGATATAGGAACAACGAATATAACGCACAAAAACCCCCAGACCCAGATCCAGAATTGAGCAGCAGAGTACACCGAAGAGAAGAACCAAGGATGCGAGTTTAATTGCTGTACTGTGGCAATTAAGCGATCGAAATCGAGAGTTCGCCCTTGATATGTAGTCCGACACTCGCTAAACATACATCACCCTCGCTCTGATGGATGATGCCTTGATGAGGCTAACGTGTGATGAGGACTAGAGTAGAGCATAGAGTTGGTAAAATATTCCTTTGTTTTTGGATTAAGATTACACAAGGCGCGTTCTACGGGCAAACCAATAGACTTGTGTGAGAATATCAAATAATTCATTTCA
This sequence comes from Epistrophe eligans, assembly GCA_951394125.1. Taxonomy (NCBI): domain Eukaryota; kingdom Metazoa; phylum Arthropoda; class Insecta; order Diptera; family Syrphidae; genus Epistrophe; species Epistrophe eligans. The sequence continues at coordinate 56,439,083 of OX596031.1, forward strand.
TTTCATTTACAAATATGGAACTTGCATGAGTTTTTAATCGATGAACTTGGCATTGGGTTGAATTTAGCTGAGCTGGCCTTGTGTCATGATTATGAGGGATTTTTTTTTTTTTTTTTTTTTCAATTAAGGATAAGCATGATTGTAAACAAAATAGTTTTTATATACATACATATTTATTTTATTTGCTTAGTCTGTCTGGCTGATGATGATGATGATCACGATGATGACTTGAGTCTATACGGAATGTCAGTAAGATTATGCTGGTTAATTTTTCCTAATCATTGACAGAAATTGTGATGAATTCACTTAAGGGAAACACTTAATTGAGATAAAATGAAATTATCAGTATCAAAATTTATTAAATTACTTCGATGATATGAGTTTTTTTTCTCCAAATATTATTTTTAAAACACCAACGACGTTGTAATGGTTTTCAAATGAAAATTTTTCTTTTAAAGAATTGTTCTACTTTTTGGGCTTTGTTCTTCTGGACACAGTACGTACTAAAACAGCGAAAACTAAAACCAGTGAGGAGCTAATTCCTCATTCTTCAAAAGTCTAAAAATTATCCATTAAACATTTAAGCAGAAATAACAGAACCAACCATAAAATGGTCTCGAAAAAGTATTTTTTTTTTAAATTAAACCCACGGGCTTAAATTCTATATGAAGAAATGCACTGAAAAAAATTTTAGAACTTTTTATTTAACAATTGGTGATTACCTATCTATTGATGAAAAGTTTTGATGAGTCACTAATTAAATTATTATTTACTTAAATAAATATTAAATTTCAGCCAGGCAGTATCTAAGTACTTAGTAAAGAAATTCACAAAATTATGATGGCGCCTCTAATTAATTCTAAACTCTCCAAAAAAATACATGAACCCTTGAACACATTTTACCATCACCATGCATTTTCAAGATAGATGTTCCATTTCTTGTATAAACTAATTTCGTCTATGAATTAAAAATAAATAAAGAGGTCTAAAAACAATAGGGGAACCTTTATATTAACTAAATTCCTGAACACATTGCTCTTGTTTTCTTCTATAGTCTAGAGTTTTTACATTAACCGTGTGTTGTCGTAGTCGGTCGGTACCCATTACCATAATTGCCAATTATGTCATAATTAGTCCGTATTCCTATCTAGAGTGCATGCATACTATTATTTATTTATAAAAAAAGGGTTGTCAGAAAAATTTAAAAAAAAACTTATCAAGAGTGTCATACTTTTAAAACCATCTTCGGAGTGCTTGTACCTACTTAAAAAAAAAAAGAGCATAAGTGCTGTCTCCCTATTTATTTTACCCAGCACCTGCAGGCTGAACGTTCCCCCATAATGATATAGTGATCTTGTGACTGACGAAGCATGGATGCGTGCGTCGTCGCCTATATATGCAATGAAGTCAAAATATTGATCAGTTTTGCTGAAGAATGAACTAAGTATGCGTGCATCCATCTCCAAACGCTCAGGCTTAATTATTCCTCCCTTAAAAAATCATCTCTATTCAAATGTAATTGCGATATATTTTTGTCTCCAAGTCGCAAACGAAGACTAATTGAACTATCATCATATCCATTGTTGCACATTGAATGATGTTATCCCTCTCTCTCTCTTTGTTTGTTACCGATCTTCAGAACTCTGATATTCGAAGAAAACAATTGAAATCGCTTCTCTGAAATACTGCATGTCTGTCCTAAAGTGACACCACTCATAAATTCCATCGTCCCCGATTTCGGACGCCTTGTCCCGTATCTGTTTTTTTTGGTTTCGTTTTCTCTGGGCATCTTCTCAAGACGATCTGATGGGCTAATCTCATCGATCGATCGCGTTTAATGTTTTCAAAACATTTCTCAATTTGGTATACGAAACCAGCAGAAGCGGCAACAGGACGCTCCTTGTCACACATTTTGTCAGCTTATAGGACAATTGTGTGCACTTGACAAACAGAGTTTTCTTCGAGACACACATATCAGATTGCATCATCAATTCACCATGCACCAGAAGGATCAGTAGAGAAAAGATCATTGATCGCAATCTTGCACTTGGCTCCTATAAAACGATTAAACTGCAGAAACAAATACATAAACCAATCGTCGTCGTCAGGAGAAAATGAAGGTCAAGAGAGAGAAATAAAATTTATGATCCTCTGATCCCCATCTGTGATCTTGATCATCATCATCATCATCCTCATGATCGGAGTGCCTTGTGCCTCTTGATTTTCATTGGAATCGATTTAATTGGATTCGTTCATGGCTGCTTGAGTAGTTGATTACACTCCTCGACCTTTCTCTCTCTCTCTTTGGGGACTTTGTATCTTGATATGGTTTAGGAATTTTACTATACCAGGACTTCAAGGAACATACATAAAAACTTTATCGTCATCAGCGTCCTTATTTTTAACTCGCATATCAAGATTTTAGAGAGAAAGAGAGTTTGAGCAGTTTGAAGGGACATTTGACGCAGAATGACATTCGTTCGACATCTCTGTACATTTTTTTTTTCGTGGAAAACATTCTTGACATTGACATTCGAATGGCGCGACACAACACATTTAGAATACACAATCATTATTATATCTTGTATCGGCATAAGAGAAGAAGTCGGGGCAATTTATAACCCAACGATGGGTAATTTATTGTGAGTTTGACATTTTGAGCTTAGATCACATCAATGACCCACATCTTATGTCATTTTACTTGTTTTTTTTTCATCGGAAGAAGTGACCTTTATTTTTATGGTTCTCTTATTTTTTTAGGGAAGCACATATCAGAGGGCCAATTAGATTGAGTGTTCTTCTTAATTCTTTTTTTTTCTCTTGTTTTTTGATTGGTTGGCATCACACGTTAATTGCTGACGATGACAGAGAAACAGAAATTAACAAAAAAAAAAAAACGACACAAAACTCAGATAAAAAAAAAACAAATAAACGAAGAAGTGCAAATTAAAGTTAATTGAGACATTTGCTTAATTTGTGCTAAAAAGTTCTGAGAAGGACGACAATATCACCACCATATTCATTTATGTAGATACATACATGTATTCGCTCTACTGGTTGATAAAATTTGTCATGTTACATACATATATGCATCTGACATTTTGACAAGAGTTTTTTTTTTTTAATTGCAATGAAAAATTAAATGAAGCAATTTTTGTAACTTCTGGCAATGTCATCTCTGAAGGCAAGACAATTTAAAATGACAAATGAGTTTTGACAGTTTCCGTTTGGCGGCATTTAACTTTGAATTGATTTTAATGATGCATAAATGTGGATATATATTGGTAGACATTTGGAGGCATATTACGGTTTCATTTTTAAGATGGAATCAGAGTTTGGTGTTTTGAAGATGTGAATGATGAATCTAGAGATTTGTAATCAATCAATTTATAACTAATACTGGATTTACATTGTTTTGATAAAATGTCATTACTTCTGCGATATCTAACTCATTTTCTGTCACTATCATGTTTATTGACAAAAATAGGTAGATACCAAATGGCAGAAATGGTGACATACAAATAAATATATGTATGAATATGAAATGTAAAAAAAATGTTGATTGTAAAACCCAAAAATAAGACAATTTTACCAAAAACTTCCTAACTTTATCCCCCTTATATGCGATTTTTTGCACTGATGGCTTCTGACTACACTTTAGCAGATTCTGTATAGAATAAATTTAGTATCAAAACTAAAAAAAAAAAAATAAAAAATAAAATGCACCACAGGGTCGGACGAACTTTCTCAAATATAAAATTTTGAAAACATTTTTGAGAAAATAGATTGGAATGCCATTTTTAAGCCTTTATTCCGAGTTAAAAAATTAATAATGAAAAAATTACCTACCTACTTATTTTCGAAATATCGATTTTTCTGAAAAAATTGAAAATTTTGTTAAAAATTCAAAATTTGTTTTGTTTTTTGAAAAATTTGATAAACAATATTATTCAAAATTATTAGATGCTCTTGTGAAAAAATTATTTCATTGAAATCGGTTTAACAGACAGTGAGATAGTCGAAAATAAAAAAAAATGGTTTTATGAGAGATACCATCATTTTTAATCGATAGACACAATTTGTTTTCCAATAATATGGTAGATCGTATGAGAAGTACCATTAGTTTTGGACTTTGGTCATAAAAATTAATTTTTATTTAAAATCTACTAGATAATGTTAAAAAACTGCAAAATTACAAGTTTGATTAAAATTGACCGAAGTCGTTTTCGAATTAATAAGTTCTAAAAAAAAAAAATTAAATTTAAAATACCAAACTTTAAAACTTTTTAAAAGATTTTCCATATAAAAATCAGTTAAGCCTTTTTTGAGAAAATCGAAAATAAAAAAAAATAAAAATATGGGAGGTACCTTATAATCAGTTTTTCGATTTTTGTCAAAATTTTACTAATTTTTTTTTATTGTTGTGGGCATGTTTTTAAGATTATCATAAATTTTTACGGCAGGTACCGTTATTTTTGGTCTAAAAAAATAAAATTAAAAAATGTGTCGGGGTAGTGCCCAAAAACCAAGTTTGAAAAAAGTTTGATAAAAACCTCGAGTTCGATTTTTTTTACGAATCCATAACTTTCCTATGTATATGTAAGTATGCATGGTATGTACATACATATCGTAAGTAAAATTAAATAAAATAATTGAAAAGCATATCATTCTAACTAAACCCTCGAACATATGTTTTAAATCCCAGACGAAATCTAAAACCCTCCAAAACACAACAACTGTCTTGATGATGGACATGGAATAAGAGTCACCCTTTTTTTTGTTGTTGTTGGATTTCAATTCAATCCCTCAATATGAATTCTAACCTGACAACTGTCAATCTGGCATCCATCAGCAAACAACAAAATTCTAAATGCATGAGTGTTGTATAAAGATAACTAAAAACATTTCACATATTTGTTGTCGCCCATTTAAGGGACACTTCATGTGCAATAAGATGAAAAACCGAATCAAATCAATTTCCTCCTCCAATTACAAACAAATACACACACACACCATCACCACATCAACGCATACGACATGAATGTCATTTTCATCCGCAGAAACGTCAACAAACATCATGAATTTCCATCGAATTCCTCGGGTTTCAGGGCAAATATGTATATAAATGAAAAAATACAAAAATCCGAATCAAATTAATTTTCACGTTAGATTCTCCATGGAGTGCATTTATTTGAAGGATAACAAATGTTACTGTGAAATACCAAACTCTATCATCGATCTGTCATGGTTAACGGTCAAATGGACATCTTCATAGAAAAATAATTGTATTTTTTTGGTTTTCCACAAATAGAGATAAACCAAACAAAAAAAATCCTCCTGCTGATCTTGATTTCTCTCAACAAGGTCATCGATCATATCCTTGGCTACCACAATCCCTAGAAAAAAAGAAAAAAAAAATCAACGACAGGTAGTCAGTCTCAAGCCTCTATAATGTGCATATGTATAGTCTCTCGAGTACCTGTCAATATAGTAGAGATGTATCTTAACTTCAAGGATAATAATTATATTTTTGGTTTTCTTTTAAATTTTTGCAATTTGTTTCTTCAATAAGATTATGCATGGGTAGTCTTTTTTTTTTGTTTAAATTCTATGATTTCTCTTGAGAATCCACCAAACCATATCTTTGAAGAAATTATTTTTTTTTGTTTCAAGTGGCACAGCATATGGCTTAAGAATATTAAATTGTTCAGGTTCACATATTAAATTCTCATAAAAGGATCAAATTCTGGCAGATTTTCTCTCATTAGAAATAAATATCTATATTTATTTATTTCTCAAGTGGAAAGATCCTTCTTTTTTTTCGGTCCAATTGCAAACACATGTTGCTGTTGAAAAATATTTTCGTTGCGTTTTCATAGTTTTTTTTATTCTGTGTTCACAGAAGTCGAAGAATTTGAGCCTTTTTTTAAAGAAAATAAATAGACAAATTTTTGGGATCAAGGAAATTTGATTGTGACATTTTTTTTAATAAAAAAAAAAGCAAATGCTTTAAAAAAAAAAACAGTTCAACATCGTATCGGAAGTAGGTACTGCCTTGCGTGGATTTGATTTTTAGGTCACGAAAAAAAAACGATTAAGGATTTCAACAAAGAACTCGGTTCAGCAAAAACTGCCACGCCTGCTTTTTTTATATTATTTTCCTTACTGAATGTTTTTAGACAATCAAATTTTGTAATTAAGCTCTTTTCAACCTAAAACATGAAATGTGTTATTTATACCGCCCATTACCACGCCCACTTTTACTATATTAGAATTTTAAACTTACATAACTTCTTTGGAAGGCTCAAAATTTATAATATAAATCTCTCTTGGCCCAAAGTCATGACATGTTTATATTTTTGGAAATTCTCATATACCACCACGCCCACTTTTTTGTATAAGAGTTGTATCCGTACATAACGTCTCGTCTTATAAAAGATTGCTAATTTATGAAAAATCTCTCTTAAGTCTAAACCATAACATGTGTTAGTATATTGGAAATCCGCCTAACACCACGCCCACATTTCTTATGACTGAGATTCCTTCTTGCTTAACATGCCTAGAAATTTGAATTTTTTTTAAATTAAAATCTCTTGAACCTAAAGCATGACATTAAATTTTTTTAATGCCGCCTTCTGCCCCACCCACTGTACTTATTTGTCTGTTTTTTTTTCCTCATACATGCATTATAAAGTTTTTTTGTTGAAAGTTGAAGTTTGGTAATTTGATAAATGTTTTCAAAACATTTTACTTATGGTCTTCAGATAAATCCCTAACAAAAAATGTAAATTCAAGTATTTTGTAAAACGGTTGATACATTTTTTGAAATTTTCATTTCAATATATACATATTTTCATTGTATATCGAAAAATACCGTCATTTATTTTTTGTAAGTTCCCAGAAAATCTTTAATCTCTCTCTTCCTTTCGAAACAGATGTTATACAAAAATTCCCTTTAATCTAATATCCGTTTTAAGGAGCTATCCTCTCTAATTATTGTATATTGTTTTTTAATAAATCAGTTCTTATTACGTAAAAATCCTTAACAAGATCGTATAATTTCCTTTAAAATGTTTTATTAGAATTAACGTCTTCCCAAATAAACAAAAAAAAAACGAAACAAGGCAATTTCATTAAACCTGAGTTGCTTTTTATTCACATTTGTATACCCTTAACCAAACAACAACAAACAAAAAACTCTAAAACCCCAAAAGCATTTAGCAAAAAGGCTCCCCTTCTTTATTTAAATAACAAAAGGCAACAAAAAAAATAAATAAAAACTAAAAACCCTCTAATACCACCTTTAAACAAAACGACGCGTCTCGCCGCAACTTCATTGGAAATAATTGCTACCAGGCGTAAACACTTTTCGCCCATTTAAATAAATTAGAAGTTAAAACCGAGTTTCCGCAGACGTCTCTCTTTCTCTCTGTCTCCTCTGCCTTGCCATTTGTTACTCTTTTCAATTAGATCTACTATCGCACAAAAAATATTATGAGTACAAAAAAAAATATAACAACGAAACCACCGAAAACCCCACAAAAAGCCAAGCTGAAAAGGACTATCTCTGGCTCGATATCCTTAAGTAAATATAATAGGTAGATATGTACATTTAGAAAAAATATAAAATAAAAATGCATTATCCTAATTAGTTATGTGTGCAACAGAGAGTAAATAGGTACCTATATGATAACACTCGACATCATTTGATTAGGTTGCTTTTTAAGGGAACCATTTAGTTGCTTAATTCTTTTAGTCTTTTGAAGTTTTTTTTGTAATCTTTAATTTCTTTTGAGTTTTAAGTTATTAGGTCTTTTGAAAAGTTTTAAAGTCCCTAATCTTTTGCAGTCTCTTGACCTTTTGAAATCTTCAAATTTGTTTGTATCTGTTTAAGTTTTTTTGTCACAATATTTAAGTAACAGAAAGCTAAAATATCAGGACCTGATATTTTTATTCTGTTCTAATTTAAAATTCTTTAACTTTTACGATTTTATCAATCACCTTTTTGCAAATTTGAATTGTTTTATTGCTTCGGTATGATTGGGTTGGGACTTTTTGAAATAAATTATTTGACTCGTCTGGAATCTTCAATTTTTTTTTTTTTAAGGAAAGGACGTTGAACTCTTCTTCAGTCTTTTTGTTACATTTTAGCCTTATTTGTCTTGAAATTTTTTTTTGGAAATCTTTAAATCCTTGGAATTCTTTTTATCTCCTGAAATATTTGAATCTTTCCAATAACTGATATTTTTGATATCTTTTTAAAAAGATTTGTAAAAAAAATAGATTCTTAATAAATCGATGCAGAGTGTATTATTATAGTGATATAGTTGCTATAGTTAATATACCAAACACACAATCCAATGCAGAGCAATAAAACAAAAAATATTTAAGTCTTGTGGCGTTTCTCTGAAGAAGCACCACTTCCAAGTATAAGTGCTGAGGCTAGGAAAAAAAAAAAACATACAACAAAAAAATGATTATCTTTGTGGGAAAATGAGAAAAAAAAAACAGAGAAAATTTATTTAACCGAGAGTTATTTGGGTGTTTTTTTGCCATTTTTGTATTCTTCTAAAAATTCGCATTTTCCTAAGTTACAGTTATAGCTGAATATTGTGAAAATTTATTCAACACTCGTCGTCATCCAGCAGCAGAAGAAATTCTTTTATTTTTTATCTTGTGAAACTTTTTAGGTATACCAACCTGTATATACAAATACATATAAACCAATAACAATCTCACCACATATGCTATATGAAAGGGGGATAACTTTTGGGGTGAACTGGACTAGGTTATCTGGACTGTAAAACCAAATGTCAGACCACAGAGAGCCGGAATGTGGACGGCAGAAATATAGATTCACCTCCAAATCCCCATATCAGAATAAAAAGGATGAGAAACTGAAAAAAAAGTCTGAAAAAACAGAAAACTTGGACTTTTGATATTTCGAGTGTGGTTCGCTTGTATAGCGCGAAACAAAACACACAACGACGACGAATGGAAACGAAAATTTATGCTGAAATGTGGAAAGAGCACACTCAAAAGGACTCTGTTGTGCGAGGTTCTTGGGAATCAAGACCAAGAGTGCTAGATGGTAGAACAGAGGTCCCGCTATGGGCTGACTTAAAAAAAAATTAATGTTTCTGCAAAAGCATGAGATATTTTTTCCCATGGCTGAACGGTATTAACGCCAAATTCGCTTTTAGGGAGAGAGAGAACCATGCCAATGGTAAAGCTATAAGGCAAATGAATTTTAATACGCAAAACATGCATATTTATCCGCTATAAGCTAGCAAACCAAAAGCTTGTTTTTTTCTCAAAGATTCATATAAACATAACCCTGTGTGCCGTTCTATATCTCGACCGCAAAAGCATTGCAAACATTTTTTGATGTGCGAAAAGGATTTTGTATAGTCAGACAGGCACAAGAAGGAAAGACACATATTAGTGTGGCCTGTCGAAAAAGTTTGGGCCTAGGGAGTTAGGGGTAAAAGTTCTTGAGGTAGTCATACAGCCAAAATTAATATTGAGGTATTTTCTACACGGCCAGATTTCTTAGAACGAAAAATAGTACATTGGGTTAAATTGTACCATGTCTATATAATATCTGAAGTATATCCAAGTCGGTTAAGTTAGCATTATGATTTAATTAGATTAATTGTCGTAAATTTGTCACTCTTATTTTTTTTTAAATAACCTCTGGTAATTATAACTTAAAACAAGACACAGCAATTTTTTTCTTTTACGACATTTTTACGATAAAATTTACGACACTTATTTTAACATTAAATTATCTGATTTATGTTAATTTTATCCGTTTTTGGGTTATTTTAAGAAAAAAACAGGGGCGACAATTGTTTTTGTTTTACGAAAATTTTACGACATATTTACGACATATTTACGACAGTTATTTAAACAATCCTTTTGGATTTTTAGCTTATTTTACCCCTTTTTATGATATTTAAAGAAAAAAAAAAAACAATTGCGATTTTTTTTTGTTTCACGAACAATTTACGACAAATTCACGACAGTTACATATTTACACAATCCTTTGGGCTGTTTTTAGATTATTTTATCCCTTTTTAGGATATTTAAAGAAAAAAAAAACAATTGACATTTTTTTTGTTTCACGAAAAATTTACTACAAATTCGCGACATTTAATCACATAGGTACTCCTTTTTATAAATGAGTTCAGTTCAGGTAATGCCAACTTGATATTCAAGTTATAAGTAAATGTGTTCTGTTAAAATGTGTGTCACTGAAATTTCCCTTAATATATGTAAAACTTCAAAATTTATAATTATTCAACAATTCGTCGCACCCATCAAAGAAATTCAAACATATATACCTACATACTTGAGAGTAATTTGTGCCTTCATTAATTCCATTCTTTAGCACTTTAAACACACTTAACTCATATGTTGTTCCATTAATGCGCAAAAGGATGTGTGCTATGTGTATGCCTAAAATCCTTGAAATTACTAAATTAACAGCTCAAAGGCAAAACAATCCAAACCAATGGCCAGACATCTTCTGAATGCTTCATTTCTTCAAGATGTCTTCATTAGTAACATTTACCACGATCAGATAAGTTCCACATTTCAATGTCCTAAATGCTGGAAATTATAACTTAGAAGGAAACAACAACAAAAAAATGTGTTTTTTTAGGTAGGTATTCGATTTGGCCTGAATTCAGGCGGAACTCTGTTGATGTTTGATAGTCTTATCACGATCTGTATATATATTCTGGAACAAATGGCATATAAGTCGACCAAAAAGATACATTTCAAAATTCACCTCATGTTGAATAAAAAAAAAATAAAATGGGATTCTCCGAAAAATTAGACAACCAGAGATTACGCAAAGAAGGGAAGGCTAAAGGCTCTTCCTTCTGCTATATGATCGTAGTAGAACTCTTGTGATAAAGATATATACAAGAAACGTGTCGGCATTATGGTTTGAGGATTAAAGGATACACGCAGATCACATGAGTTTTTAGAAAAGATAAACGTATCTATATATTTACAACAACAAAAGGAAACTATATATCGAGAGCGCCGCTGCGCTGCCGCCAGAGAGGACCCCTGTGGCAATTGATGATCGGCCAGAGACTACTCTTCTATATATTTACAATGAGTAGGTATAGGGCAACAGGCTAATAAATTAATTTGTTTTTCCTTTTGTCCGTTGCTGTTATATCTTATAGGGAACATATCGCCACATGCTGCGTCCAGAATCTTAAATCCAGAATTGAGACCTTTTGTTAGAAAATTATTATTGCAAGATCGAATTTATAGACGACCGACAACGATGCTGGATTCGACAGGATATGGAATTACGTATTGCGTTAGGATGTTTAAAACCAAGTAATTATAGGGAAGACATTGTTTCGATTGTTTTATTTTGTTTTTAGAACACAGGATAGGTGGGGATCAAACGTGTGGAACATGTTAAGATAAATGTACCTGCACTGCTTTCATAAAAAATAAAAAAAAAAACAGATTTATGATCTGTGCTCATCAGGTTGCTTGCTTATATTCGATTTTTTTGTAGTCTTCTAACAATTCTTTATAAATGCGGCTGCCATATATAAAAGATATAAAACGATATCTGTTATTATATGAGGCCCTATGAATATGGAAGGTGAGATGAAATCATTAGTTTTGCTTTGATTGAGATGGAGATATAGAGAAAGAATTTGGCAAAATCACCTGTTTTTCGGTAGACATTTTTTTGACACTTGATTTATAGAGACAGGCATGATGCCAAATCTTATCACGAATCATTAATATGAGATGAGGATTCTTCTTTTTTAGAAAGACGAAGCTGCTTGTTTTTATTTTGTGAAAATTGTCAAAATTGATTATTATCTCTGTTGAACTCTGTTTATAAAGAAAAAAATGATCCAATTAAATAAGTCACCTGCCTAGCAGTTAGGTACATCTGTACAAATTTGTAAAGATATTTATAGGTAGGTACTTATTCATTTGCTCTATTTTTGTCCTTTGATAGGATTTTCATTTTTAATGTAATTATTTATCCTAAAATAATGTAATTAATTGCTTTTCTTATCTGGGATCTTTTTTTAATATTAGTTTAAATTAGACCCAAAGTTTTATTTACACAAGCATTTTTTCTTTTAATTTGTAAGACTTGAACAAAAATGCAATAGTTTGTACATTTTTAGTAATATTTTTTTCATGGAACAAGTTTTTTTAATTTGTTTTCATTTATATTTTTAATTACATAATTATTTAAAAAAATTTGGGACACAAAAATGAAGTTTGGCCACCTACTTTATCGCTCGAAAATCTTTAAATGCAATTCGGCAGATAATTCTTTGTACCTTTTTCCATTTTTTTTTTGGTTTTACATGTCCCAATTTTTTTTCACACTTTTTTTTGTAATTATAAAAAAAGTTTAAAATAAATTAAAAAAATTGCAATCGTTTTTACATTTTTTATAAATATTTTTCATTGAATTAGTATTTAATATTTTCTTTTATTTTCATTTTTAATTAATCAGGTTTTCAAAAATTTTGGGACACAAAAACAGAGTTTGGTCTATCTACTTTATCTCTCGAAAATCTTTAAATGCAATTCGATAGATAATCGTTTGTCCTTTATTTTGGCTTTTACATGTCCCAATCTTTATTTCACAATTTTTTTTTAATAATTCTAATGGAATAAGTATTTCAAATTTTCTTTTATTTCCATTTTTAATTAATCAGGTTTTCCAAAAACTTTGGGACAAAAAAAAAACACATTTCGGCCCACTTAGTTTATCGATCGAAAAATCTGGAAATGCACTTCATTGGAACACGTTTCTAGTTTTTCCTTTTTGAATGTCCCAATTTTTTTTTTTGAATAATTTTTTTTATTATTTTATAAAAATGTCAAAAGAAACGCAATTGGTTTAATATTTTTATTATGATTTTCTATAAAGTTAATTTCATGAATTTTGTTTTGTTTCCATTTTTATTGACCCATTTGATACGTCCCTCAAAAAGTCTAAAAATACAGTTCGACAGATGATCGTTAGTAAAAATCCCAATTTTGTTTTCTGTAAATAAATTTAAAAAAAAAAAATGTTTTAAAATTTTGGAAAATATATGCAACAGAAGAAACAGTTCTTACAATAAGTTTGCATAATGTTCATTTTATAAACTAAAATTCATTTCTATTTTCAATTATTTATTTAAAATGTTCGGAAAAGAAATCTAGCTTGTGTATTTTAAAATTTAAAAAAGTGGTAAATCAGTAAGATGTTTTCTTTATATTTATATATATATATATATTTTTAAATCTTGCTCTTAGTAAAAAATAAATAGAATATACTGTGAGGTTTAAAGTTTTGACATGTGTTCCTTCTGGAACATACATCAGTTTCGCTTGTGTTTTTAGTCAATAGACATAAAATCAAAGTTGAAAGTTCCTATTGTTGATGATGGTTTCTATTCAAAAATTTTATATTCTATAATCTTTTATTTCAATAAGACACTCAAATAAAAAAATTGAAGAAAACCTATTTAACATTGGTATATCAAGTAAAAACAAAACTATACACATACCTACTAACAATATTGGTCTAATCACCCATCAAACTCCCAAAAAAAGAATGTCAGAAAAATTGGCTTCGCTTGTACATATGCCTCTTAAATTCACTTATAACTTCCCTTTTTTTGTATCAAGAGATATACATTCAGTTTCAGAGATGATAATAGATTCATTTTTCCACATCAATCTGACTGCATATCGACTTCAACTTCGACGAATCGCCTTCAATTCAAATCCACATCACTTTCTTGTCAGAATGCAAACAATTGTGTATACATATTTCCATTTCAAATGACACAACCGACGATTCATTTATGCATCAGAGCAGGGTTTATAATCAAAGTGAAGTCTTTGAAAGTAACTTCCAGGAATAAGGTCTTGGGTTGATATTATTTTTTTTCGGTTCGTCATTGAGATACAAATAAAATACAAGAATACAAAAAAAAAACACTTAGGGAATATCTACATAATGAACAATTGAATCAAATCAATATCTCAGGACGTGGATCTCCGCCTTTGCGTTTTCGTTTTCGTTCTCGCTTTCAATCCAGCTCAAACGCAAACGGTGGTGGATCATAATGCATCATCGATATGATCCGTTTGGCTTGGCTATATTGCTTTTTATACAAAAAAAGGTGTATAAGGCCAATCTTCGTGTATTCATCTTCATCGATATAATAAAATATACATTCACCTGAATTCAAAGTGCATTCCATTCCATTCGATTTCATTTTTTATTTTCTCCTTTACTGTCACTGTAGGTATAGGTACTGTAACGCGCACCCTCACCCCCACTTGGCACATCCAATCTCATCTTCCATGCATCGTCCCCATCATCATCTGAATCTGAATCTGGATGCACCATCATCATTGGCTTTGGCTATGGCATCGTCATGTTTAGTTTGACGGTATCTTCCATGTACATCGATACGATACTTCTTGGATAGAGCTACTCTTGGCATGAAATTATGTAAAACTCGACAAACGTTTAACATCTCTCAACTTGGCTCGTCAAGATTTCTATCTAAGTTTTTCTTTTTTTTTATTTTTTATACTTTGTGTTTATTTTTTGCGCGCTTAACTTTTGAGATTTCCAGAGAGGGATAACAATGTGTGTTTACAATGGAGATATGGTTGGTTTTGGTCCTTTTAGGGATTTTTATATATGTTTTCAGAATATACTTTTTTTTTTAACTGGTATAGGAACCGATACCTAAGCATCTTTATATCTTTTGGAGATTTGGGGCTTATGATTCACAGAGATGGGAGACTATATGTATTGAAAAAAAAAAACTTGTTCGAGGCCATAGGTTATACTTGGGTCAGTACTTTAATACCGTAGCTTGGTTATGTTTTGAATATTTTTTATTCACGATTTTTTCGGTGCAAAATAACCTAAAGCTTTCAAAAACAAATTCGAAAAAAACGTTCTTTAGTTTTATTTTATTGAATCAATCTCGAAATAATGAGACCTCGCAATAATGAAATCTCGCATATATTCAAATCGCGCAAAATTGAAACTGCGCAATATTGAATTCTCGCGGTATTTTAATCTCGCAATATTTTAATCTCGCCATATTAAAATCTTACAATATTGAAATATTGCAATATTTAAATATCTCAATATTCAAATCTGGAAATATTGAAATCTTACAATATTGAATTATTAAAATTTTGCAATATTTAAATTTCGCAATATTTGAATTTCGCAATATTGAAATTTCACAACATTGAAATCTCGCAATACTTAAGTCTTGCATTTATTTAAATCAATAGCAATATTGAAATATCTCAATATTGAAATTTCGAAATATTGAAATCTCACAATATTTAAATACATATTGCAATATTGAAATTTCGCAATATTGAAATATTTAAATTTCGAATCTTTCGAAGTCTCGCATTTATTTAAATTTCGCAAAATTGAAACTCCGTATTGTATTGAAATTTCAATATTGAAATCTAGAAATATTGAAATCTCTCAATATTGAAATATTGCAATATTAAAATTTCGCAATACATATTTAAATTTCGTAATATTTGAATTTCACAATATTAAAATCTAGCAAAATTGATATCTTGCAATTAAAAATCTCGCATATTGAAATCCTCCTATATTAAAATCTCGCAGATGTTGAAATTTTGAAATAACAAAATCTCGCATATTGATATCTTGCTATATTGAAATCTCGCAATATTAAAATATCGCAATCGCAAAAAATCTTCTATATATGTACATATAATGTGGTTTCAATTATTTTGGCAGTATTTAACGACTCTATGATTGCAATGTAAAACTTCATTATGACATTTTATTTCTTAATTAATAGCTTTTTTTAGAAACAACAAAAATGGTGCAAATGGTAGATCTCAGAGCTTACAAAGTTGATTTATCACCCCAAGATTTTCAGTATAGTTATGCAGATGGCCTCAATTCACAAAGTAGCTTAGAGCTTTAAGTAGTTTTTCGATCGTTATACTATTAACTTGTTAAAACAAATTTCCCACATGTCCACTATGTCTTCAAAATTAACATAGGGAATTGGGGATCATCTCCTAAATCAAATTTTTGTACGAGTATGTTTATAATATTTCCAACCCACAAAAAACAAAAAAGATTATAATCTTTCAGCATCATTGGTCATTTTTGTGATGAAAATTAATGGAAAAATTGTGTGCCTATAGTGCTGATGCACGTATATAAGCAATACATAAAAATAATAATTTGGATTCACATAAATTGCTTTAACTCCATGCGAAATCAAAGATATAGGAAGGGGTTGGGGGAAGTAGCAGTAGAAGAATATAATTTCCCTAGATCCCAAAACAAATCAAACAAATTTCATCTAACATTGCGTATCTATGTCTAGATATCTGTTTACCTACTTCATTTGTTTTGCTTTGAAAAAGAAAAAGAAAAAAGCATCGTTATATATTTAAGGACGAAAATACACCTTTTGCAATATCAGTTCATTAAGAGAACGAAGCAGCCTACAAATAGAAATCGATTGCTTTCTTTTGATCTCTTTTTAGAAGAAAAAAAAATTATGTCCCTTAATTATTCTGACAGGACTGTCATCCTGTATCCATAGGCGGAAGATGTTGAAACCACAATGTTAGTGATGTTTTAAAGAAAAAACCTCTTCTTCCTCTTGATGGTTGGTTGTTCTTACTGAATGTGATTTATTTCGGGAGCTGTTCATACCTACCCATCCAGAGCCAGACTCAAGGGACGATAGTATAATTAAAATAAAATTACAAGGAATACCAAGGGCAAATACAAAAAAAAAACGGGAATTCTTCCAGACCGTGTCGCGGTCGGTCGTCTTCCACCTCCGCAAAGGAACAGCAACAGCAGCACAGATTTTAATGGTTAATTGGAAACAAGATTTTTTTTGTATCTACGATATTTTATTGCAGTGAATCTGTGAAATATTCCCTGTGCTCTCTCGCTTCTTCGACTTTGCGCCATATGTTCACACTTTGTTGCGTTTGATGTTTTCGTTATGTCGGAATTAAAATCGGAATCTTCATCGTCTAAATAGTTGAGTCATTGGGCGGATGGACTTGATATTGGTGCTTCTGCTGCTTCTGGGCTGATGATGATGCATCATGGTGTGAGAAAAATTTTGGGACAAGGCGTAGAGTAATGATTATGCTTGAGCGCTTTGTGTCTGGTTATATATGTAGGCATATGAATTGGATGGCGCAGAGTAATTGGAAGGAAAAAAAGGTGTTAATAGATTTCACTTCCTTGTCGGGTCATTTGATTTGAGTTTTTTTTTTTTTTTTTACTCTGTGGATATGACTTTATTATGGCTAATGTAATCAAGCATATCCGGTTGAATTATTATTTAGATGCTGTAGAAGGTATATAGGTACTTGAATGTCTGTTTAACGTTTTGAATATACGAGATAGATTATTTATTGGCTTTATAATTTTTATTGAAAAGCTAATATTTTCTGCAGCTTAAATGAAATCGAGGACACACAGCACTAAAACTCAAAAGTGGTAGAGCAGAAAATAGATCATAGACTAGTACCTACCAAATGTACAAACTTGAAGCTTTTAATCAACTTACTTATGTCATAATTACATTTAGAATAAAAATTTACTCTTAATCTATAAAGGATTTAATTAAGTTAATTTCAAAAACTAAAAAACAGTTAATTGATGGAGTTCCGCAGGGTAGTCACCTATTTCCCATACTTTTAAAATTATTCAATTAATAGATATTTCCCTCCATGATACATAGGTTAGAGGATCACCGGATGATAATTGATAACATTTTGGAAGATGATCGTTTATTTCCGTTAAATGGTGTTGAAGTTTTTTTTTATAAAGACGATTTAAAAATTATCCCTATTAATTTTATCGAATAAAACCTCTATCTTAGCTGAAGATATTTCCAAGCTTTGGTGTTCATAAAATACGACAACAGAGATGATCTTAGTCATGTTCTTTTATAGTTTTAAAGACCTTGGAGTCAAATCAAACTCTAATCTTCATTTCAAAAAGGTTGTAAATATAGCTAGCACTTAACTGTTTGATATCATAATTCTAAGTTTAAGTTAAGACCAGACCACCATGGTTTCCAGATTAAATATATAATCATCAATTTTTGTTTGAAAAATAAAAAATAAAACCAAAACCAAAAAATATTCTTCGTTATATCTCCCAGCTGTTTGTAATATACAAAAGTTTTTTTTATTACTGTTTTGTTAATAAAATTTAAAAATAAAAAAATATTCTAAATTGTATTCAGGAACTTTCAATTTCTTATCTAAAATAAGTAGTAAAATTCTTCATTTCCCAATATGATATCAATTTAGCTTCTCGTGTTTTTTTTTTTAATTTTTTCCTCACATAAAGTCCACAAGAAGTTCATATCAAACCATACACGCTATCTACTGTGACTGTGGCATGGCATATAGTAATTCTCAATCAAAATTCAAAAGTAATTCAAATTTTAATTTATGACCTCTAAAAACAGATCAATGTTCTTAAAATTAAGCGCCGAAAGATCACCAGTTTCTACATTTTAAACCCGAAAGGAATCTTTATTATCCTCCATCAAATTCCCATTCCGACAAATTGAAAGGCAATAACTTTTCCATTTAATTAACCGATAATGATAATGATTAGGTTACTGCATTTTTTTTTTGAGAACATTGTCCACACAATAGTCATAAAAATTAAACCCCGAAGACTTTTAGCCTTTCTTTTTGTTATAAGTGATTTTTTCGATTCACAATCTGTTATCTATGAAATGTAAAACTCACTACAATGACGATGGAAAGGAGTAGTTAAAAGTTAGAATTGATAGACGCTTATCATTATTTGGAGCACTCAGTTTTTTTTTTTTAATCTAAAAATAAGACAAAATAATTAAAATGTTTTTTTTTCACAAAATGAGCAATAATACCCTGAAATTTCTCCGAATTAGTTTTACCTTATTAAGTGGTTAATCAAAATCCCATAAAAATTCAATTGAGTCCAAGGAAAAATGTTATAGTTTGTGAAATCTTTTGGATAAACGGGGTTCTGGATATTTTCGTTTGAGTTTTATTTTATAAAAAAATAAAAATAAAGTCACTAACCCCTGTCGCATGTACTGGTTCCTTCAAAAATAAAATTATTAACTTAAAAAGTGAAATTCTGATCATTTTTGTAAAAACAAAAATGTTTGTGTCCCAAAAAAATTGTTAAAATCTGGCAGTGAAAAATGAGTCTAAAATTGAAAATGATGAAAAATAGTTGTCACTAACTAGAAGTGCCTACAAAAAACTTGCAAAAATCTGGCAGTGAAACATGTGTCTGAAATTGAAAATAATAAAATAACAGTGCTGTCCCAAAAAATTCCAAAATCCATCATTGACAAATGCGTCTGAAATAAAAATGATGAAATAATGGTGTTGCATAAATCTGGTAGTAGAAAATGTGCCTAAAAATGAAATAATAAAATAAAATCATTGTTTAAAATAAGGTTGAAAAAATGTTAGCAAATTTTTTTGTGACACTCTCAGTTTTTAACAATTTTATTTTTGGTTTTAAATCCCCAATCCATTACTTGCCCTAATCCTTTATCACATAACGAAATAAGTAGTGAATGTCACAGAAAATATTTAAGTGTTTGTTGGCCTTCTTGAACTTGTCATTATAACTCACCGCACTGTCGAGCATCAGAGCAGCGCACATTTTATTCGAACTAAACTGACAGTTGTGCGGTGCTGCCATTATATTACCTACCTCCTCTCGCCATCACCGGAACCAAACAATAGTTTTTAAAACACAAACAAAATTCTATTTCTTCGATGCCGATGACGATGCCGCCATTGCTTATTCATGCACACTGGCTTCTTCCTGGGGCTATGCAAAGTGTGGCGCGTCGCAATCGACGACCGACGGTTGTTTGGAAAAATTTCCTATTTTAATTTTTTCTTTTTCTATTTTTAAATATCAACGAGAATTGTATTGAGTTGTACACGAGCCAAAGTCACGTCAACTTGACAGATGAGCATCGTAAATATTCCAATTAAATAAAGTTATTTGGATTGTTTTTAATTGACGGGCAGAAAACTGTTTGTTTGTTTGTTTTTTTTTTTATTATATTTTTTTTGTAAGAACAACTTTGAATGAAATTTGCCAATTGTCATTTTAAAAATAGAGATCATCTTCATTTTGCATTCTTTCACGATTCAGTGACTTTTCTTTTGAGACAGCACCACAACACCAATATCAGTCAGCAACAACTGCTAAGTACAAAAAATAAATGTCGGAAGTGTTTTACTACTCCTTCGAGAGCAATGAGCACCTTTCATCGAGGGTTCACTTTGTGAAGATTGATGGTTCCTTTGTTTCTCCCTACTTGGCTTCGCGATCGTTGTCAACTGATATTGTGGTATCAACTTCGACTTCAGCATTGGCTCGAACCACAAAGAAAAGACAGGCCCTCGCTCGCCACATATACCTATACTTTGGGAAACAGGTGTTAAAGTTAGGGCGGTTATCTCTTGCACCGACGACGAGTGTTACATGAAGTTCTCATGTTCGCTTGTCAGTTCTTTTTTTCGTGTGGTCGCCGCCATCACTGAACAGAACCCTTAGTTCCATTGACAGCTTAACAAAATGGAGTGCAGCCAAGCACGCGATTTCTGTAGAATTAATGAACATATTAAATAAAAAGTAGGTTCGCTTGGTTGCGTTGAAATTTTAAAAGTTAACGCCTACTTCCTCGGAGCCAATTCGCGTTTTAAAATATTTACAGCCCGGAATGGGTATACTCGTAGGATATATTTACATAAATTTCAATTGAAAAACCCTTTTTTTCTTTTGTTTTATTTAAACTGAATTCCTGTATTCCTTTGTTTAACATCAGGGAGGAAAATTTATGTTTGGATTTTAAATTATTTTTGTATCGCATCGCTATGCAGTTTATGGTATGTATGCGATTGCTATCACATATCGAGGGGGTTGAGTACAGTGAGTGAGGTACAGATGGTGCAATAAGAAGTACATTTTTTTAAAATTTCGAACTCGCCTCTTTTCAACATGCAATGGCAAAATAATTGCTCATTTTGGGATAACATTCCATAAATAACAAATTAATTTGTATTGATTCCAGAATTGAGGTTGATTCCCTTCAATAGATTTAGATATTATACGAAAACGCTGGTCCGGTTAGTACCTATTGTATTTCAATTTATGTTTGAGAAGAATAAAAAAGAAGCCTCCCAAATACTAAATAGTTAATTATGGGGTCTTCACAATAAATAATCAAAAATGGTCTGCGAAGTTGGAAAATTCAAAAAAAATCGAATTTAATGAAAAAATTGGAAATAAAGCTAAATTTCTAATTTATTTTACAAATATATCTTTTTGTTTTAGATTAACAGCACAAAGTTGCTGTAGTATAGGAACTTCTTTTATACTAGCATACTTTGCGGCATTTGCAACTTTACGCCGTTCGCAACTTTGTGCCATTTGCAAATTTGCGCACTTTAAAACTTTGGGCCATTAGCAACTTTGTGGTCATTTCCAACTTTGCGCCATTTGCAACTTTACTCCGTTTGCAACTTAACTACGTTTGCAACTTTATGTCATTTGCAATTTTACGCAGTTTGCAATTTTGCACCGTTTTTAACTTTAATTTATTCAATTTTTTAAGCAAAAATGACTCTCAGTCACGATCAAAAAAGATTTCGCAATATGTACCATGAATTCCAAATAGTAGGTATTTCAACGTTTATCAATTTTTTTTTTTTCATTTCGCAAAATCTTTTCAGTAAAATTTAATTATATTTTTTATCAGCTCGTATTATTTTGATTTAATTTAAGTGCTAAAGGTGATGTTTTAGTCTCGCAAAATTTTCTTTCCAAATATTATTTAAGATTTTCGCAGAATAGTAATTTTGCAATCTCTTTTTTTTTTTTCATTGCGTTGGTCTGGTCTAGATATCAACAACAAAAAAAGAAATAAAAATTTAAGGCAAATCCATACGAAATTATATATATTTCGTATTTATTTTGAACAATTTTAAATTAACTTAATCTAAATTAGTGAACTAACTCCATCAATCTTCGCAAAGATTGATTTTTCACTGAAATGAGTTCCATAAGAAATACCGACAATCCCAAACCCATTAAAACTGCCAGCAATTGAAACGCCCCCGACAACTGGTTTAGTGACATAATATTCACATCATTTCCCAAGTTTTTTTTCTGTTTCTTCGAAAGTTTACTCTTATTAGGCTTATCATAGAATTTTTTCAAATGTCCAAAATATTTTAATTGTTTTATCCTTCGATTTAATTCATTTGTTAAAAATGAAAATTTTGGCAAATAAATGCAGAGAATATTTTGTACAACTGGTTTCTTAATTATTATAAAATTACTATATTTGGATTGTTCACTTCTATTTCCACTAAATAATTCACCAAGTATAATCAAGGCATACTTTCCCTCGCTCCGATTGAATTCTTCAATAAGTTTTGTCTGTGAACCATCAACAAATAAAAATCGATCGGAAAAATTAGTAAATTGTTTCAAAGCTGTGTAATATGTTGATCTTGCTAGAATTTTATAGCCTGTAGCAAGTGCTTCTTCTAAGCTCGATGGTAATTCTCTTCTAGGACTATTGTGGAGAAATTTAAATATCGAACCTTCATAAGAACTTTGTAGAATCAGAATACTAAAGAGCCAAGTTAGTATATGAAATCTTGCAGAATATTCTTCCAAATTAGCCATTTCTAGAGAATTTCTTTTCCAAAAAACTTTACCAATCCATTTAGCCATCAAAAGTATTAAGAGTGTGAACCAAGTATATCGATCGAATGGTAATAGCAATATTTCTAGCGAACTATAGGGATTTGGACTTTTTACAATAATTCTCAGATATGTTGTGAAATAGTCTGTTGTCGAGGAAAATCGTTCCATTCTATGAACGGAACAGAAAGATCCACCCAGCGATAAATCTCCAATTCCATCTTCCATCTGAAAAAAAGTTCAAGAACTCCATTAATATTATGACATTCAAGGCTGGCTAACTTACCATTTTAAAAGCTCCATTAACAATTCCATCTGGGCTTGTTTTTCCAGTACCACCTTCTGATAAAATTGCATTTATTGAATAATTCATAATATCAGCAAGAGTGTTCAAATAATATCCATCAATTCCTGATATTCTATTATCGTCTTCAATAACTGCAAATGGAGGTTCTTCAGATAAAACCACCAACAGAGGGCACTGCCAAAAATTGTTAAGTTTTGATGGAAAAGTTTGATATTCATTAAATTGAAGACTTCCATTGATGAAGCGATTATGAACTATTGGTGTGTAGTTTCTACAACTTGTTGAAGTAAACGGATAGTAGGTGTAAGCTGTAATGACTTCTTCGACATTATTTTCAACTAGAACATTTATATTAACAATAAAGTTCATAAAACAGAAATGCATGATCTTTGCAAGGAAGTCCTCGAGATAGTGAAATGAGACTTCGGGTGGGAGTATGATGTAGTAGAATTGATTTTCAGCTGATAGATCAGAATTATTAAGACGTTGCTTGGTTATCAGAATTCTGAAAGAGAGAGAAAGAGAGTTATTTTCTTTCTAATTATATTTAACTCATAGAAAAATGTGTCCCACAAAGTTTCCACTTTACTTGAAAATAGATTCCACTAGTGATTTTAAAACCTTCTTTAAATACAAATCGTGAAAAATTTGTTCCACAAAGTTTCCACTTCAATTCAACGCACTAACGCCAAGGGCTACTACCTTTAAATATTTAAGGAAATTAAATTTTCATGGGAAAATGAGTTTTATCTAATCGTGAAAATGTTTTCCATGAAATTTCCACTTCACTTCAAAATTGGTTCCAAAACAACATAAACATTCCAACAAAATGAAAAGTAAAATTGAAAATTTCCCACTGGTGACTTTCTATAATTGCTTTATTTTTGCATTTAATAAATTAAGAGAGAGGAAACAATTTTGTAAATCTTACCTTAATGACTCAAAACTATCAACAAAAAGAATTCTGGCATATAAATTAAATTTCGATCGATTCATCAAATCACTGTCTCTCAATTCTATTAGCATATTTTGTTCATTTAATGTCTTCAAAAATTCACCAACTATATCACCGAAATTCCATTTTGCTAATTTTGTTTCAGTTTCAATACTTATTTGAACAGTCACCGTGTAAACCACTAAATCGTTATGAATCAATTTCTTGAGAAACTGGCTCATCTTAATTTCATTTGGTAAAATCGTTTCCAAACCAGTGTTTGGATTTATGATTTTTATCAAAAGGAATAAGCTTATTCCGAAGAAATGTTTCATTGCCTTTAAGTCTCAGAATTAAACTGAATATTCATTTTATGAAAAACAACGTTGACATTGTAAATTTCCTGCAGTCAATCATTCAAATATTTATGACGTCGCAATTTGTCTTAATATATGTGCCATTTGGAAGTAAATATGTTGTGATTAAATAGCATTAGTGACCAGACAGTATCATATAAAATAGAATGTTTGTCCTTGATTTTTCTAAGTCAGTCTGTGTCAAAGTGTAAATAATGTGTGGAAAGTTATTGTGATTCAGTTAAAAGATAGAAAACTATATTTTGAAAGCACACAATGTGGAAAGAAAATTTATTTAAATTTGTGTTCCTATAATTATGTATGTATATAGTTTGAAGTTCATGTGAATAGGATTTCCATCAGTGACAGTGAGTGAAAATTACAAATTTACATTACACAATTTGTATATTCAGAAAAAATGTATTTACTTAGAAGTAGACGTCATTATGACGCTTTCCTTGTCTTAGCTCGGTTTCAAATATAATACTAGTATGTCGTGAAAAAAGTTGTGGAACGTATTTTTCAATTTAACGAGAAGAATTTTATATTTCACCGGTTTTTTTGGAAAACAAAAATCAATTGATTGACTAATTTTTAACTTTTCCACATTAATTCAATGATTTCCCTCGTGTTCACTGGCTTTAAAATTTAAAATGTAATGTGAAATTGTGGAACGTATTCGATTTTCCATTTCACGAGACGTGAAAATTTTCTTATAAGACAAATTTTCACGTCTCGTCATCATCATCAAATTTAGAAACTATGTAGTTACATAAAAATCAAAAAAGACAGATTTCACTTTGGGGTAGAATGAAAATTCTTTACAAATTTTAAAACAGTCAAGTACTTAATCCACTGTTCTATTTTCACCCGCTTTCCAACTTAACATCACCACCTGTGTAATTCTGTATAAAGTTAATTCAAAAATGAAGTGAAATCATGTTAAAATTACCTCAATTTGCCTGAGTAAAAAAATTATTAGATAACTAATTTGACATTTTGCATAATAATCTCACCTGAAAAGAGAAACTATTCTAAAAAAAAAAATCATGAGTCATTATAGAAAAACTAGAAAAAAAAATTATGTACCCATTCGCTCAGTGTGGGGAAAATATGATTTTTTCTGACGACACATTAAGATAATTACCTTTAATTTGAAGGGAAATCATTTCAACTTCACATCATGTTTCATCTTCACACATTATTGCTCAAAGTAAAAACATAAAAACATTTTTCTTCGACAAGAACAACAACTCTATAGGCCTAATCGCATGTTTGTCCCCAAACAATGCGATAACGGAGCTTCAACCAAGTTGCGTGTTTAAAGAATATTAAATTAAATGCATGACTGGGTTGTACGAACTTGCTTTTGGATTTCGATTGGCTAAGAATTTTAAAGATTTTTTATTAAAGAGGAAAATTAACAATCCGCAATGTGAATGTTTTTTTTTTTTAATATAAAAAATGTTGTCTGCATGTATGTTTCTGAAATATAAAAAAATACTCACCTCAATTACATGACTCCGATCAATGCGCTGCGGAGTCAATTTAAATTTTGACATTTATCTTATAATTAAAATGTCAAAAATGATCCTGACTTCTAGGCATCTAATTCATCGGATTCTGTAATCGGGGTGAATAAGTTACGCTGTGACAATGCAAATTTCATTGGGTCATTGTTAGGTAATTTTAATTGGAAAATGTCAGTTTAGAAATGGCGACCAATGTAAAAGGTTTTTTTTTGCTCTTTAAATTCACTATTTTGGATAATAAAACAATTTAATTCACTCAATTCTTCATATTTTCAACTTTTAGGTATGTATTTCAATACAAAGCAAATGTCATTTTAAATCGCGGAGGGACCATTTCAAAAAATGATAAACGTCAAAATTTAGTGTGTCGGGCGATGGAATTCAATAATATTGCCTTTCATTTACCGAGCAATATTGCCATCGCTATTGCTAAAGCATCTCCATTGGTTATATATTTAAGGCCAGGGCAATTTATTTCCTCGAATATTGCTAATGGAGCAGCTGGGTTAAGAAGGGAAAATATTTAGCTTATAATCAGAGATTATGAATTATAAAGATTGGAAAGCTGGTTGATTGTCATTCTGGTTTGCCTACAAGCTAAACACGGTGGTGAGTTCATATTTTTACACTAGTGTCCATGTTTTAACGCACACTAGTGCAAAAATATGAACTCACCACCGCATAAATTGTTTTTGTAATTCACATCTATTCATCGACACGAGATGAAATTACAAAAACAACAATGTAAACAAATAGGTTTTGGAGGGTGGAACGTACGAAAGATTCCTATCTTTATAATTCATAATCTCTGCTTATAATTTAGATTTTTCCTCACCATTCTCATTTTATTATTTTGACGATAAATATATTATCTTCAAAAAATTCAATATCAATTTCTGTGTTAATAAAATTCACCATCACCATTATTCACCTTTTAACCATTAATTTGTTCGCGCACAAAAAATTTCCCCACTGCAAAACGAATATAATATTCTAAACTGTCACCGTATTTCTTCTCTAATGACGTGTCCACTGTCCACATAGAAAGTGTCGTAGTATTGTATTCTTGCATTCTAGAAATATCCACCTTCGCTCTCCCACTCTGCTCGTGTATGTGTGCTAAATTTGTTTTCCCCAAAAGTTCCGTCTCATTCAGTGTTAATGGTGAATTAAATTGCGAAGTTAAAGATCTTGTGTGCATTTATCAGAGACAAAAAATATTCCCTGAAATTAAAAAATAGTGTACAATTGTTTTAAATTTTTACTGAAAGTGCATTTTATTGTGTTATGACTTGTCCATTCTTGTCTCGTAATTTGTGAATTTATAATTTTGTTTCGTCGGAGATGTAAATAATTAAATTAAATCAATATCAGTGCATTTCGTTTGTTGTGTAGGTCACGTACGCCACCATTTGTAGTGCTTTCAATTTAATTTCAAGAAATAAAGTTTCGTGTCGTAAAAAAAAGTGATCCATTTAAAAGAAAAAAGCAGCAGAGATGTTGAGATCAATTTAAAGGTGATTTTTTCTTTTTTATTGCGTTTTATTGAAAAAATGTGTTTTGCCTTGAGAGTGTTTCTTTTTTGAAAAAAGCAAAGTTAAATTTAATTTTTTTTATTTTTTTTGTTAGTGATAAAAATGTGGTTTTGCTTCCGTGAAAAAAGTGCTCCTTTTTAGAAAAAAAATCAACAGTGATGTTGCAAAGTTCAATTTAGAAGTGTTTTTTTTTTTATTTTTGCCTGGTGTTTTTAGTGCGTTAGTGATAAAAGTGAAAATGAAAAGGAAATAATGCGTGCAAGCCTTGAAATTTTTAATGAAAAATTTAATTTCACAATGGTGAGTTTCTGTAAAATATTTACTTGACTACAAATATATAAAATTTTTTCGTAATTTTATTTTCCTCCTACTTTTCTACCGTTTGTGATCCCAAAATTTACAACACAAATTGATTTCGTTAACCTAGTGGATTAGAAATTGATCTTGTTAAATTTCCATAGGAACAATTTTCAAATCGAAGAAATCTAATCCCCATATACCGCTGAACGCATTCATTCTAAAATCGATTTATTATGTCATGGTCATCGTTTGTCCCAAATGGAATTTTCTCTCTTACTCCTATTAAATTGCCCAGAGAAAGCGTTTTCTCTTCTTTCCAGTTCAAGAACTGTCATTTTTAACCCAATCGAAAAGGTCATAAAGCGGAGTTCACATTGCTTTTTCTCTTCCGACTTTTTTTTACGTCTCCGTGCTTTATGTCAATCACACTTTATTGCGAAAAAGAAATGCCTTTCTTGCCTCTCCCGCCATCAAGTGGAAGTGAAATTAAGTACAGAGACGTCAAAAAAGTCCAATGAGGCAGTCTAATGTAAACACCGTCAAGAACGCTATTTGATAGGTAGGTAATGTCAAAGTTAATCCACCCGTGAATCTCTACAAGACCAATAGTTTTTTTATAATTTGACGCTAAAAAAAAACTTTCAATCTCCCTTCCACTTCATATTTGACAGCAAATGTTGCTGTCAAAGTTAAGGCTATCCTTAATAAATGCCAAACATTAAGAATGTCAACAAAACTTTAACCTAGTGATTAAGAAAATATCCACACAGAAGTGATGCAGAGAACATTTGCTGTTGACAACGTTTTTATCGCTGTCGGTCATCGCATCGTCTCGTCGCGCCTTCACTCCTAATCTTTCACGCATTGTTAGAGGAAGATTAAATTTGTTTGAGCGTTTGAAATATTTCACAGATTTATTTTATTATTAGCGGCCTGTTTCACAATATCTAAGTAAAGTTCTGGTTAGTTATCTGACACATAAATATTGGCACAGGGTCATAAGTCCACGGGGGCAAAAATCAATGTTGTCTTGTGACCCACCTGAGTAAGTTCCAAATCCACTGTGGACTGTGGATTTATGACCCTGTGTATATCTTTATTAAATTAATTTATAATAATTAATTGACAAAAATGCTCTTTTAGGAGAGTTATTCAGATATACTCAGAAAATTACATTTAAAAACAACTTTTCTCAATTAAAAGCTGATTTTGCAGTTGATTTTGACAATTTTAACAAATCAAAAACAGACACTGGGGACCACTTTTTCATCGTATAATGTAATGTTTGATTGAAATCGCGAGTTCGATTTTTTTCACGAATCCAAAACTTGCCCTATAGTAACTACTAGACTTAGACTATATCGCATATAAAAAGTGTAGGCTATAGGGTTTGAACATAAAAGGTTCCACAATTATTATTTTTTTTATTTATAAAAGAACCCATAGTCAAATTGATTCCGGTGTAAATTAATAACCTAATCAGAAACGCACTCAATATACACGCCGCTGAGGCTGCGCTCTGGCTTGAAGGTTTACTTTATAATGCTGCTGATGGTGATTCAGCGGCATCACTTTTCTCACATCCCATTGATGTGTTAATTTCCTCATCAATATCAACTTTGAAATAGAAGAACAAACGAGATCTTTTATAGAATGCGTCGGAGTCAGAGTCGAAAACCGTCTTTTCATAGGTCAATCGTTGAGCTATATATGTAGCTGCTTCTTCAGAAATTGTTGTTGTGCCGCCATCGAACGTCTTTGAAGTAATTTATCGAGAGAGAGAGAGAGAAATTGACGCCAAATAACTGATAATGACCCAATTAGAGTCTGAAGTAGCATCAGTTGAAATCGAAGTGAAGAAATTAGACCAGTCGAAGTTCGAAGATAATGCGAAGAGCCATGATTCAAATTGGAATGATTTTCGTTTCAAGAAAAAAAGGTTAACGTCTAAATTATAGACCAATGTTTTCATAATCACTTTCTTTCTATACCTGTGTATAGTTTTTGATATCACCGGAATGTTATTGGGAAAAGGACATTAAATAGGAGCAGTAGTTATCTATGGAGTATAAAGAGTCCGATGATTAGTTAGGTTCATTTTGGATTTAGGAATTTGAGAGTGTCGGTTTTTATGTCTCAATTAGGTTTTGACGGTAGGTAGGTACATATGTATAATCGAGGTAAAGAGAAGAAGTGGGTTAAAATCTTTTTTGAGTTGTCAAAAGAGAGTGGTCACAGTACCTATCAGTTGGATGGTTTTATCAAAATAAAAAATTTACTCAAATTGAGTTAAAGCAATAAACCCAAAATTTGTTAAATGTAGAATTTCTCACTTCTTCGCAAGTGGCAGTATCCCTGAAAAAAACAATAGTTTTTTGATTGGACTCGAACCCTGACCTACGGAATAATAGTCTAACGCAATAACCATAATTTCAAGGGGTTTATACTTCTCATCAAGTTACGCTTTTTATTTAAAAATTTTCAACTTCATTATTTTCTTTTTTAGCAAAAAATAGAAAGTCATTATTTTTTGCATGTACCTAAATAACCCTGAAACATACACAAAAATACGTTCAACTTTTTCCATTATATCTACCAATCGCATCAATCAACTTATAAAAAAGCTTTTCAATATTTTCTTTCGCAAATAAAAATACAAAAAATTAACAAACATGCTTTAACCCCATCAATCCCATTTGTATATATGTACATACTTACTTATTGCTCAATCATCCATTCAGCAAATTTTAAAATGACAACTAACCAAGTCAATAATAAAACTTAAATAGATTTTCCTGTCAAATGTCTCAACTCGAGACATCTTGGCTCCACATTTTTAAGATCTAAGGTGATGAGAAGGAATGGGCAGCCTCAAGTCGCGTGTATTAGTCATATAATGTATAAGGTTTTGACTTCAATAGAAAAAAAAAAAAAAAAACAAACAAAAATGACGAAGAAAATAACATAAAATACACAATTTATATGAAGAAAAATTGAAAACAGAGGGATAATTTGAAGCAGAATGAGAAACGAGCGAAATGATTTTTCACGTAAAACGCGCAATGACGACGACGATGACAAGGCGAGAGTAGGTAAACATTATATATATGTACCACATTTTTGAACCAAGTAGTTTAAGGTACTAATGCATTTTTATAGGGTGTTCTTTAGATGAACAAGAAACTTGTTTTTGTTAGTCAAGATATCTATACTGTATCTTATGAAGCTAACTACTTAACTAATTTCGGTGATGTTTTAGAATCTTATTTCTTTTACCACGCCCACTTTTATCATATCTTACTTTTTTCCCTATTGAATGTCGTTAGAAAATTAAAATTTTATAATTAAGCTCTCTTCAAAATTAAGTAGGAATTAACCTAGGAAATTTAAAATTTTTATAATTAAAATCTCTTGAACCTAAAGCATGATTTGTGTATATTTTGTTAAACCCGCCTACTACCACGCCTACTTTTCTTATATCTAAAATTTTTCCTTACTTAACATTCCTATAAAGTTGAAATTTTGAAATTAAAATCTCTTGAATCAAAAGAATGACAAGTGTAGTTTTTTTAAGTCCACCTACTGCCACAGCCACTTTTTTTATATTTGAGATTATTAATTTTACATTATAAAATTCCTTTAAAATTTTATAATTTAAAAATATTAAAAATGTGGTGTTAAAGGTTTGACAGGGTTTAGCTAGTTAAAGACTGTTTTTAAAAGATTTCCTAAATTTTAGGAAAATGTTTGTTTTAACACCCTGTATTATGATGTCCTCCCGTCTCGTCATGATCTATGTGGAAAAAAAAGTGATCCCAAAGAGTTGGGTTGACCGAACTGCATATCTAGTTATATACAGAAGGTATATAGAGTTCTGCACGTCCTCTTTTGCAACTTCTGTCATAGCAAATGGGATGATTACTTTTCGTTAATTTTCGCTTCATTTCTCTTTTTGAAAATGGGTGGTAATAGTGGTGGTGGTCTTAAATAGCCGGTTTTTGAAAATGACGACAGCTAACGCAGGAATATGGGTAGTTATATGTAATGTCTATATATGTACACCCAGGTCGAGGTATATGAAAAGTTGTCAGTTATAGTTGAGTGGCTATCATTTCTTACAGGTCCTTTTGCAATATATGTGTGTGTGCCTGTGCATGCGAAATAAGTAGGAGGGTTGATGGATATGTTGAGTATGGGTTATATGGTGGATATGTTGAGATGGGTTGAGTATATTTGCGAATTCAGAATCAGTAAGCAATGAAAAGCATATTTCAAAAAACAATTACCTTAGGTATTATATTTTTATTTTCATGACCATTTTTTATTAGTTATTGAAAATCTTAATATTTCTTTTATAGTGTTGATCAACAATTTGTGTCCTATTAGAAAATTACACAAATAAATGACATTTCGGAAATTTTTAAAAAAACCTACTTAAAACAGCTTTTAACAAAGTTTTAGATAAAAAAAACTTGGCGCTAACTTGTTTACCCTTTAAAATAAAATGTTCCCATCTTTGAAAAAAGTTTAAAAAATTTTAAAAAGCAACAATTTTTAAAGTCTTTTTATATAAAAATTCAAATATGTAATAATCTTTTAAAAAATCTTAATTTGAAAAATCGAAAAATTAGTCCGATTTTCAAAACCCTTTTTCCAAAAAAAAACAATATTGTCAATATTTTTAATCTGCAGAAATAAACTTCAAAACTACATGAAACAAAAAAAATTAAATAAAAACTAAAACCTTTACATTTTTAAAATGTGCTTTCTTAGTCCCAAATAATTTTCTATTTTACTTGTTATATCACATATTTTCATAAGCACATTCCGCATCCCCAGCCAAAAAAAAAAAGCAAACATAAACTCCCAACAAAATCCATCCCCCACGAAAACGTGCAAAAATGTACAACACTTTGAAAATGACAAGCAAACTGCGAAGCGGAAACTAATGTGCAATGAAGTACGACCGCAATAATGCACATGACACTCTAGTGCCAAAGAAAAATTGCAAACATGCGACTGCCATTTAAGTTTTTGTCTCTAAATATACACCCCGTCCCGAAACATTTTGTTTCAGAAAAGAAATGTATATCATCATGTAGCTATAGGTACTGTACTTATAGTGTGAACATTTAGAAATGCACAGTTTGTCAAAAAAAAATATAGAAGGTGGTTGGATTAAAAATCTGGAAATATAGAAAAATTTTGCAATAACCAAATTTTATAAAAGCAAATAGTTTTTACATCTGAATTGATATTAAATTAAAAATAAGATTCAAAGGTCACCAATATCACAAAATGTGGATTAAACTTTCATTTAAATGCACAAATAAAGAGATTAGGTATAAATTCCTAAAAAAATTTAAATAAAAATATTTCAGCCACTATTCCCTGTAGGAGATTTTTTCTCTCAAATTATGAGTAGCTCGAGATGCTTTCTTTTCATGTTAATTTAAAAGTTAAAGTTACATCCACCTACCTTACTTATAGTCCATCAGTTTTCGAATTTTGTTTTTACAAGTGCTCATAAATATGAGATCTTTCTTATAAAAAAATTAGCACTTGCTCATAATAATGAGCACTTGCTCATAAATATGAGCACTTGCTCATATGATTTAAATGCAAATAAATATAAATGTTTTTTAAAAGTTATTTCTAGTTACACTCAAATGTCTTTCAATATTTTAATAAAATTTTGAAATCCCCATTTACAATCTCCATGTTCAGAAATAACTATACAAACAAATCAATCCACCTTAAAAAAGATATAGGCCATTCGCCTGTCGTCTGACAGAATTGCATGTAAAAATTCACGAGCGTAAAATCCAACCTTAATTATCCGTGACAATTATGAATCTTTTCTTAGATTGTAACATCTTGACATTAAAGCCACCAAGAGTCATTAGATTTAAAATATATATTATGTTTGTTAGGTAGCTAGTGCTGCCCTGCACGAGCTGTGTGACATTCAACTATACGTCCACCTACATTTTGCATAAAACAAAAACAGGAAAAACTGCCACGATTATACCATCAACAAATCATCAATCACAATCATCATCTTTGAGTCATATTTATATACAACAGTGGTGTGTAAAAAAATTCATCAAATTATTTAAATTTTAGCAAAATTAAAAAAAAAAAAATGTATACGGTGCCTTATAGGTATTTAAACTCGGAATCTAACGTCAATTGTTTTTAGAAGAAGCTCTACAACTTCCTACTTCGTCCCGTAGCGCCACCTATTGATCATTTGTCAAAATACAAAATTTAAAAATTAAATATTTAATATTTAATTTAAGGAAAAAACTAAAATATTAGTAAAGTGGGTGTGGCAGTAGCTGAACTTTTAAAAAAAATATATACGTTTAAGAGTTTTTAATTAAAAAATTTCAACTTTGAATCTATGTAAACAACCTTAAGAATAAAAGAAGGCGTGGTTGCAGTCGGATTTCCAAAAAAAATGTGATTTCATGTGTTCGCTTTGTATCAAGAGAGATTTTATATAAATTCACAGCATTCTAAGGACGCCATATGAGGATACAATTCTTATATAAACATAAAATGGGCGTGTTAGTGGGTGGGAAAAAAATAAATATTTTGTTTGCACAGCACTGTCCAAAAACAACATTTTCTCTACCATTTCTTAAGGGCATTACCATGCTAAATTGCTGCGTCTAGCTGGGTGTCTGTATCTAAATTTAGTCATCACAAATATGTACAAAATTATCTCAAAACCTCATGCCATAGATACATCATCTGAATCCCCATGAGAGGAAAAACCATCACCATCATCATCTATGATGGTGGCACGGTGCATTTCTACATACATTCACCACAGAATTCAGCTTGTTCTATGCGGTCGAGAGATGAATGACACGGCTCATTGCAATAACCACATCAGGCACGATGATCTGCGCGCCAGATTTAAATCATTTGCCTTTGGTGTCCCCGAAACCATACCAAACCAAAACCAAAACCGCAACCACAGCTCCTCCGGTATTCTAATTGCATTTGGATCACAATGAAGATTTTTTATTTTTTTTTTGTTAATCCAGGAGCGTGGCATTCACTGCTCTATATGAATCGTTTGAGATCCACATATTGTGGTTTATTCTCTTCGGGCACAACAAACAAAAAAATTAAAAAAAACAATTAAATAACGGTTCGTTTGTTAAAATATTTTGATAGACCCTCTGGTCCATAAAACATCACAGAAAATATGAAAAAGTTTAGAAGAAGAAACAAAATAAAAACTATCCATCTATTCCTAGATTTTGTGGTGCCCCCTTTTTTTGCGGGAATCAACTCGCACTTTCATTAATGGCCACTAAAAGGCTTCCAGCTTCCAGTCATCATCATCATCATCAACTCGAGTTCGCCTCTTAGGCTCCCCGATTCTTTCAATTGCCCCATAATGATTTTAATGAAATTTTAATTCTCCATTTGATGTGAATTTATTGTTCTTAGTGTGTGGCATCTCGGAAAAGTGCGCATCTATTTTGAGAGGACGCGCATCTATTTATCTGCTGAGATCAGATAATAATAATAATAATGTGATGGGGATATGTGATGCTGATGTGTATAGATGCGGTGTTGTTGTTATTGCGATTGTTGGTTTGTTTTAAGCGAGGTTGATTGAGTTGGGGGAACGCTGCTGTTGAAAAATAACCATCGCTGATAGGTGGTGGGATGTTGTATTTACATTCATATACAGGGTGCATACACTTGTATTAGGTATATTAGGGTGCTTTTCAGGAACAACAATGTTCAGTTATTTAATTGAGTATAATGGGAATGTTAAGTTGTTATTTTTAAGTCTATACAAGACCAAGACATACATGTGTAGGTACATTCACTTTTCTGAAAGAGATTAATGATAATCAGATGTGACATTGCCTGGCTAAAGAATGTTTCCTTTTAAGTTGTCAACTTCTGATTAACACTGAACAAGGATAATCAAATTTGAAGTGATTGTGCAAAAGAATCAAGTCAACCCAGGAAATCATATGTCTGATGTGATATTTGTTTTGATAAAATAATAGTATTGGTCTTTGTTTTCACTTTTTTTATTTTTTGAGAACAAGGGCGAAAAGTTTTTTCATTCACGACAGATTTACGACAGTTATTTGCATTTTTCTTCTTCTCCTTTGGGTTCATTTGACCCTTTTTCACAATTTTTTTCATTCACGACAAATTTACGACAGTTATTTGTATTCTCCTCTGGGTTCTTTTGCCGCCTTTTGGTTGGTTGTATTTGAAAAACAAGTGCCACAATTTTTTTCATTCACGAAAATGTTACGACAAATTTACCACAATTATTTAAGTACCTACTATTCTTTTCTTTTGCTGTTTTAGATTCATTTTACACCTTTTAGGAGATAGAAATGCTAAATTGACTGTCAAATTGCCATTACTAGACGTTATATTTAAAAAAAAAAGCTGGAAAATTGTTTTCGCTTCACTACATTTTTACGACAAATTCACTACAGTTAATTATATTTACCTACATATGTATATTGTTTTTCCCTGTTGGGTTCATTTAACTCCTTTTTGGAGGATATTTAAAACAAAAAACAAGTGTGAAAGTTTTTTTCTTTCATGACAATTTTACTACAATTTTACTACAATTTTACGACAATTAAATTATATATTATTTTCCTGTTGTGGGTTCATTTTACTACCTTTTTGGAGATTTATTGAAAAAAATCAAGTGCGACAATTTTTTTCCTCAATAATTTTACTAAAATTTTACGATAGTTTTTAAGATAATGCTTTTTCTGTATTGGGTTAATTTTACATCTTTTTGGGTTAAAAAAACAAGCGTGACAATATTTTTATTTTACTACAATTTTACCACAAATTTACGACAGTTATTTACATATTCCTTTTGCATTTTTTGGGTGTTGATAATGCCAACATGACTCTCAAGTTAGCGTTTACCAGTTTTTATTCTTTAAAAAATCAACGTCACAAATTTACGAAAAGATCACGAAAATAAATCCAATTATTAAAACCTTGAAATTTTGAAGTGGTAATCCTTACTTATCAAAACTTTTTTTTTATAAAAGCTAGTGGCACTGAAAAAAGAAAAATTGGTTCAAAGTATATTTTTTTCTGTAGAGAACATCTATCTTCATAGAATAGTTCTTGAAAATTATTTAATTTCTTTTCGTCAAGTTAAAGAATAAAAATCATTTTAAAGAAACTAAATTCATCTTCTTTCTTAAGTTAAATAACAAACTTCTAAGAAAAATCACTCACCGCAGGAAAACATGTCTGATGGAAAACCTCTTCTTGGGAATCCTTTTCTTTCTATATTTTCTTTTCTATAACAACAAAATTCTTGATGTGCATCGCAAACTCCTTCTCTATGTTTATTTTAAATTCAAAGAATTAATTACCTCAAACGTTGCTGTATTATTATTGCTCTTAATGGCTTCTTTTGCAATTTCCTGTATATATATATATAACCAACGATTCAGGATAAAAAATAAAATGCATATAAATATCATCGGGGGAGAACTGTTGTTGCACGGCCGCCCATAAACCTGCGTTCATCATTCTTTATTGCCTTTCGTTGTGGGGACATTATATAGCTGAAAGCTGACTATAGAACAACTGCAGCAATGTGTTGAGTTGTTATATAGGTACCTATACCTCTTCCCTTGCTAAGTCCTGTTTCTATGATGATGCACAAACTATATAAACAATTATTCTACACTCTCGGAAAGTACTTTGATAGTTAAATTAATTGTGGCAACCATAAATCAAGTTAAACGTTTCGAATTGTATTTCTACGAAACCTCAAGAGAAGAAACTTTTTTTCCGCCCTTACAAATTTAAGAAAAGAAGAGATCTCCAAACTGCGGGTAACTAACTCATTAAGATACATTTCTATGCTGGCAGCTCGCAATTTGCATTTCACAGATACGCTTCGTATGTTGCAACTCATGCGAACTCTTTTACGCCACATTTGATCGAGAAGAAGTTGCAAAAATATAAGGATTAGCAAAAAGCGGTGTCTTGAAATGATGGGAGGAAGCTGGCAGTATATGATATGGGAAAATTAGGTCTTCATTATATGACATGAACCCAGCTTATCTAAGGGCGGATGCGTTGATATCCTTCGTCCAGCATATAAAGTTAAACATATCCATCATGACTGTTTAATTATGTTGTCATAATTAAATTGATGTGACACAAGGTTCCATCATAAGTATAAGCTAGCCTATATTTGTAGCTCCCGGGATTCCATGCGCACTTTCCATATCGAGGCCAATTAAATTATGTGACGTATCATCGCCGTAATAAATGAGGGCCCTTTGAAGTCACACGATAAATGGTATCCACGCGGTATATTAACATCCCAGATACCTCTTCGCACCGTGCACACCCGTTGCGCGTTACATTCTGGCTTTGATGATGCGACAGCTATGGCAAATAAATTTGACTAAATTGTCGCCAAATCAAATTTGACATTGACAGACGTGATTTACTCTCTCGCTCCTGGAGAAAGAAATCAGATCCCTATATACTTTCCATCTCATCTCAGGGAAACAAACCACACAACAGTCAAAACGATCAAAGGAACAAAATGGCGAGAGGGGGATATTCGGGTTTATTGTGACAACCTTAACGGCTCCCTATTTAACTTATACCCGCTACCCTACCCACCAGCCATCACCACCGCCACCGCCATCGACTTCGACGACGAAACGGACCAAGGGAGCTTATATTCACGACTCTCGTGACATCATAATTATGAAACCGACGACGATACAACGACAACGACACATCATGAGATGGAATTTTCGGTCTGCGTGTCCATGAATTTCACCCAAAGTAATTGGATCCCGATGTGGATCCGGTATACGGGTCGTTATATATATCTATACGGTGCGGTGTATACGACTTGACTTCGTCGTCTTTCGGTGGCAAGAAAGAAGTTGGGTTAATGAATTTATTGCACCTTTTTGATCTACTTTAGCCCAAGCTAATTATGGGTTATTTAGGGATCTACCAGGCGGAGGAGGTTGTTTCTTACAATCTACGTTTATACTATAGAGTCTTAGATGTCCATAATTCATGGGGTTCCGTTTTCATTCCTTTGAAATTTCGCACTCTCTATACCCATACTCTATATAGATATACCATAATCTATGTAGAGGTATACCGATACTGTGGAGGAAATGTTTGTTGGGGGGGGGGGGGGGGGGGCTAACGGGGAGAGCAAGCAATTTGAGTGCAATAAATAACAATCATCAAAGGAGCAACATCTCTAATACGACTCTATAGCATAGCAACATCGCAGATGCAGCTAAATGGTTCCCTCCTATTACTTGGGTTATGGCATTCAAATAATTAGATGTTGGATTTAGCTAAACATACATATATTTCTACTATAGGTATACAAAATTGTATAAATTGATATATGAAAGGGAGGTATTTTCTTTGATATAAAGAATGAGAAAATGAGATTCAAAACTGCGTTGGAAGGAATGACGTTCAAATGAGATTCAAAACTGCGTTGGAAGGAATGACGTACCTACCCTGAGGTGGTCTCTGTTAAAGAATATTGTTAATTGATTCTCTCTTTATTTCCAGGCTGACTTAATTTTTGGGTGTCAGCCTGTTTTTTCACAGAAAAAGTCTTTAGAAATTCAAAATGAAAAACTTTTTTTTTTTTTTTTTTATTTTTTATTTTTTGTGAACAGTAGTTTTTACTACATTTTGATATTTTTAAGTAATGTCCCTACACAACTTATACACCAAAATGTTCCATTGGTAAAGATCTGGGAAAAAAACTTCCAGTTCAAGATTTTTGCAATGAATTTTCTGTTTCTACGTTCTAATGGCGTAGTGATTAGTGCGTAGGACTGTTGCGCCTAAATGCTTGGGTACGATCCCCACCTTACGCCATCTAAAAAAAAAAACAGAAATGTTTCTACGTGTACTGTCGCTAGTGAGAAATTGACAAAGTGTCTTTTGTCATAAAAAAAGTGCTTTTCACCTTAACCGTTTAAATTCGGCAGAAAATTGTAGGTGAACTTGTGCGATGGGATAAGTTCAACTATCAACTCCACATTGCTTTGCTTTGATGCTTATCACATCTTTTTCAAAAACAAGATTAAACAAAAATTCAACAAAACTCAAAAGTCTGCATTTTAAAACTTCAGATCTTCATTTCCAATCATTTTTGACGGTTTTTTTCTATTTTTTTTCAATCGGTAGAAAAAATTTCGTCTATTTTTTGACAATGTTCCTCCAGGAACTTTACTCCCTGCGGATTAAAAACAAAAAATAAACAAAACCTCATCCATGCAGATATAGGTAAGGTATACTCAACTCGTACTCGATTCTATTTTAATTAAGTTTTGTTTCTAATTTATGTCTGCTACTGACAGCAAGGATAATTGCGTTTGTAATTGCAAACAAAAAGCCTATAAGTGTACTTTACATGGTTCACCCTTATAGCCATCATCAAGCGCTCACTCTTTATACAGCTATGTAGATGTGTGTGTGTAGCGGGCAGGCAGGCGAGCGCGCACTTAAAAACCCCCACAACAGAGTCGAGTCGACATTTGAAAAATCATTTAAATCTAATTGCTGACCATATGCTGGGGCTTGTTTTGTGTCGTGTCATGTCATTTTATTTCGTATATAGGTATGCCCTCCTGGCTGGTATGATGCAGCATTTAAGAGAATGTGTTTTTGTAAATAAAGCTTTGTCTAACCGGTTGCACATTTTAAAACCTGCTACATCCCTGTTTCTATACTCATGATATTCCTTCTGTCTGTGTGTGTTTTTGTTTGCTTAATGTCATATATCCCTTTCTCTAAAAATTCCTTAAATTCAATTCATTTTGTTCATAACGACCTTGCAGAACGAAATTCTGTTGCCACTATACTGCTCCTCAGTTTTTGTTATATGTTGGGTTTTTACGGTGTACACGGTACACCAGTCCTGTGGCATTTAATTGCGTTTTTCCAACCCTATATCCATTTCATGGCGCATCCTTATCCATCCATTCAATATATAACCCACCTCTTCGCCTCACTGATCAATGGATGTTCGCATATTTGTAAAACGACCACGCAAACAAACCTCTGGAAACGCATTAGGACCGTCAGTCTGGATTGATGAGTGTACTGCGGCACCACGACTACGACGACGACGACG
Organism: Epistrophe eligans; assembly: GCA_951394125.1. Taxonomy (NCBI): domain Eukaryota; kingdom Metazoa; phylum Arthropoda; class Insecta; order Diptera; family Syrphidae; genus Epistrophe; species Epistrophe eligans. Next base: position 56,480,049 of record OX596031.1, read on the forward strand.
ATGACTATGGCTACGAATATAGCAACCATTTCCTGCCTGTTATAATGCCGGAACGAATCTTCCAGTGGGAACACGTGCAACATTACAATTTTGAACCATAAACCCATCCCATCCCACCCATCACAGCAGTGATGTCCTGCCTAAAACCCAAGCTTGTGCCACACTAAGACTCCTTGTACCGCAACGAATACCATTTCGGGTTTTTAATTTCAGAAATGAGATATATACCTATGCCAAACCGGCAGGCTTAGTGGCCAGAACAACCCGCCCGCCCGGCCGTTGGTCTTGCTGTGAATCTTCTGCTTTGCTCCTGATGCCGAACGTAACGCATCGATTGCAAAACTTTCGGCAATTAACGCACCCATTTCTGGAGCGAAGTAATTCGCTACACTACTGACATTGGTTCGAGCCACCACTTCCATCACATCAACCACCACCACCACAGAATCTGCCTCTACCTCCATCAGAGCTCTGGAAGAAAGCTCCTTTCTCATGATGATGCTTCAAAGCCAGTTCCAATTATTTATCATTTTCAGGTTTTTGTGTTGTTCATAGGCCTCTAGAGATACTCTGGCCGACGGGCGTGCGTGTTCGTCGTAGTCATCTCTCCTGGTTTGGGAATATATGGACATATAGCAAGGATTCTCGAAGTGTTCATTGGACCAAATAAACGCAACTGGCCAATATGCAAACTAACAGACAGCCCAACAACGTTACTTTTGGTGCGTCTTGTGTTGTGTGCTTGGGCATATTCCATAAAACAAACAAAGTCTATAGGTTTATACTCTACTCATGTTGTATAATGAGTCCTGGATTTTACGAAGTTGTTGCTGCATCAAGGGGTCTGAATTTTTCTTAGAAACCCGAATTTAAAATCCAGACTTTTGAATGCTGATGTTGTGTTTTTGAATTCTTTATGCTATTTTAAGGTTGAGGGGTATAGGGGGAAGTTGTTGATGTTATAGATACGCAATTTTCGTTAATGAACAAAATGGACTTGAAATTGAAGTAGTTTCGATTACATAATATATACCATCAGGGGTTGGTCTCTATTTAACTGATGGACCTGCGGCGCTGGTATTTGAACTATGTTCAGTAATGGGAGCTGAAAAATTACAACCTTCATTAAAAGCATGCACAGGCACAAACACAGGCACACACAAATAATTTGCTCTTTTTGTTTTTGTTATAGAAATGTGTAAACATCAACAGCCCGTTGGCATGATAGATATTTTACATAGTTTGGGGTTTTGAAAAAGAGGGGCTTGGCTTGGGTGATGGATAGGAAAATATTAACAATATGAAACCAATCCTGGTGGATTTTTATTTAAAAAAAGAGAGGCTAAGCTACTTTTGTATGACCCTTATATTCTAATCGGAACAGATAAGAGCACAAGACTAAGGCTACAAGTCTTGTCTTAAGTCCTTTGGAGAAACTGCAAATCCATTATAAGAAAAAACGATTTCGAACACGCTAAAAAAACGAACTGTATGATTTACGTCGAAGCAGTTTTATTAACAAAAAAAAAGATCGGCAAAGTCCGTATACCTAGAAACTTATCTCTTACGAAAAGAAGCCAAGAGGAACTAGCTAGAAAACCCATTTTTATCTAGTTTTATAGCAGACGACGGTTAACCAGTCCTTACTTATGCCGGAAGGCTAGAGTAAACTAAGATGTCTTAAAGTCTGAGAGCGCTAAACTTTTTGATATTCATTCGCTATCGAAATCGAAGATATGAGGGAAGGAAGGAAGATGAAAAAGGTTATTTCTGAAGCTTATTCTTGATAATATAGGGCTTCAAAATCTTTTCTAGTCTCTTCTCCTTCTCTTCAAGATTTATTACTTAATAGAACTATGGCCTTTCCGATTGGTGTCGAAATGACCCTAATGCCGGGAAATGTTGCTTCTGGCTATTACTTGTTGTGGTATCTAGAACATGTGGAGGAAATAGAGATACTCCAACCTGAGATTTCCTACTTCTGATCATGTGTAGCAAGAATTTAAATATTTCAATTTTTTCCAGAAAAGACTTCTTAAACATACAGTTTAGCTGCAATGATTTGATGCCAAGCAAATTATAGAGGATAAGAAGCTTTTTACTGAAATTCGCTTAATATTTCATTTTCACTTAGGTTTAGACTTTTATACTTCCTTAAAAAAATATTCTACACGTAAAACGATTTAAAATGAATTAAAAAATCAAATAATATCTACCTAATGACTTCCGGTTAAATCATACGTGTAAGCTAGCTATTTCCTATTCTATACAATTTAATCTTTGTGGAAAAGAAGTGTCTACATTGAAAACTTACTTACAATTCAACCAACGTCCGTTGTTAAATTAATTTTGAATTTCTAATTGCAAAATCGCAACAAAAAAAAAATGCAGAAAAAATCGCAACAAGGCACATATCCTGTTCCTGTGCCGGGCGCCATTCCTTTACCAATGACTTGAATAGTTAGAACGGAGGGACGGAAGACGGGCGAGTAAGCACACAAATACGAGCGAAAAAAAATAGATAGAAAGAGATGAAAAAAAAAATACTCAGGCAGTTTCAGGATTTTCATTTTGTATGGAAACTGTGAGGTCGGTAATGAAATTAAAAACAATTTTTTGTGAGAGCATAGAACTACCATAGAGACATGGAGTAATTTTTTTTGTTTCTTCAACCGACGTTCGTAGAGCAACCAGCAATGCAACAGATGGCTATGTTGGGAAAAGTTTCGTCCATGGTCAAGCGTCACGTATTCCACAAAAGTGGACAAAACACTATTTTGGTGTCTGTGGGTTTTTTTTTTTTTTTTTTGTTAATTAAAAGCACCATTTTACAAGTTCGCTCCAAAAAAAGCCTTCATAATGAATGCAAGAAGGACATTATGGATATATCATCGGAGCTTGAGACCTAGGGTCATGAAGCTTAAATTGTGGTTTGAAAAAGTTCTAAGAATTTTGCAAAAAAAAAAAAAAATACACATTTGAGGGTTAAAACAGGACGAATTCATTGAACCAATATTTATTTAGGAATATCGACAAAAAAATCCTAACAAATATTTGATTGACTCTATACTATGCCCTTTTTTCAATGTGTATGCCTAAGTCAAGGATAATATTTTATGTTTACCCTTTTTGGAATTCGAGGGTCGCGCCGTCCGTCGTCGGTCGTTAGTCTATTTGATAAACATTTTTCTTCTTTTCGCTGCAAAATGTTGTATGTATTCGATCCATCTCAACAAATAATGTAGTATATCTACTTTCTGGCAAATTGCAAGGATTAATTTCAGAAATAGAGAGATGGGCATAAGAAGAAAACGCAAATAAAAACGGCACGCACTCGTTAATAAAACGTGCGTGTGCACAGGATTCTTTTGAGACAACAAGCAACTTATATTGATTGGCATCAGTATACATATATAAAGGTTGTTTCTATCTTTTGCCGCATTTTAAAAGATATACCTATAGAAGACGAATACATACACGCATACCAACACATTAGTTGCATGCTAGATTGATTTTGTGTGTGCTGCCTATCAGTGTCTATGTGAATTAAGCATTATATTATGTACCTAAAAGAAAAAAGTGTCCTTTTGTTTGATTTAATTATTTGAAAGACAGTTGAAAAGTTTTATTGGCTTTCTGTTGCCAAAAGGATTACTGGTATATTTACTTTTGTTTATTTTTATTTGTTTTTGTTATTAAAGAAGTTTTAGCTTAAACAAAGCCCCAATATGGATGATGGCTGAATATAAAATAGGATAAGAAACAAATTGCTTAAGAAATGAAAAAAACAAAATGGGAATGAATCGAGATTAAAAATATTGGAGTATTGCTTACACAAATAAGTAGGTACCTATACTTGAGGTTTATAATAGATTTGAATGTTCTTTTGAGATACCTCGAGAAGGTATATGGCATTGAAACAGTCGAAGAGGAATCAGCATAGTTGGGGAAGAAGAGAAAATGGTGGCTTATGACCAAGTTCTGATATTGTACCGAGAGAGGACTTCTTCTGTACATAGAGGATTTCACTGTCGTATAACCTCATTTAACTGACAATATTTCCGATACAAAAAAGAAAATCTCCAGGACTTTATTAAAAATATTAATTTCCCTTATTCGCAGAACATCGGAAACCCATTAACCATTAACCATATATAACCGTGGCCTAAATGTGGATTTTTCTTCGTTCAGCGATTTATGTGCAAGACCTCGAAAATGTATTTAAAAAAAATAATAAATAGCTTTTCCATCTCGAACTCTCTCTCTCACTCTATCTCGCTTGCCTCTTAAACCAATCAAATTATACTCTTCATCGTTAAATTAATGTTTCTTTTTACACAAAATCAGCAACAACAACAATAATAATTTTATATAATGTGTGCGTTGCAGAAAACATCGAAATGATTTCCAATTACAACCTCACACATAATCTCAAGGGTAAAATAAACAGCGCATGAATTTACTTCGTTTATTTATTACGAAAGTTAATTAAATGCATCCTGCTGCTGCTGTTGTTGTTGCATGTTGCGTCGCATGTCCTTGATGGGTATTTAATTTTTTTTTTTTTTTGTGTTAAATAGGGATTGTTCTTTATTTAAGTGCGAGATACTCCGATATATTGGTTGAGTCCTTGTCGGAGGTTCTTTGTATCCTGCGATGTTATATATAATTTTTTTATAATATGTATACTTCCAACTTTTGAATAAATAAGTAATAATCAGGATGAGAAAATATTTCGTCCTTGTGGGAAACGAAATGATTTTCTGCATATCCTTAAATTACCATTAATGCTATAGTAGGTATACCCTAGTCGTTTATTTTGCCAATTTGGGGCGCCATTTTTCAATTCTCAAGGCAGTTCTAGTCCTTACTTTACTGCACACATAACAAAAAAAAGGATTATTATATATAGCGTTTAAGAGTGGCAATTTTTCTCAATCCTCCATTTACATATACACTCCAGGACAATAATGAATCTTTTTAAATATACGCATTTAAATTGCATCCGTAGTTTTCGTTGTGAACATATAATTTTTTGCAATATCCTTGTAGGCTTATTGTTCTCTAGTGGTCCTTGGAGAACTGCATACAATATACCTAAACGCAGCAATCCTTCTCCGATGATGGCACACTTCAGCAATAAATTATCATAGAATTCTGTGTGAGTCCTGATGGCTGAAAAAAAAAAAACAACGCAATATCACAATATGAAAATCCAAGGAGCAACAATTGGAAAATGTCCTTTTTTGCTTCATCCATTTCTCAGCAATTTAATTTTATTCTACATAGGTACATATGTATATGTATAAGCTCTTCTTCACTGATGGGTGGGTGATGGAAGTAGAGATGGTTATGGAGGTATAAGGAGGAAAAAACACTTGCAGCCAATTTCTGGCCATTTAATCAACAAAAAAGGACACAATAGGATTCTATATTTTTTTTCCCTTCCCATAACCATATCCAAGCAAGCCAATGAGTGGCAAAGGCGAGTGGCTATGAACGACGACAATGCAAAGTAATTTTACTGAGACCCCTAGGATGATTGTGACGCGTGTCATTACCACGACAACGACGATGACGCCACCGACCTATGACGACACGGGTCGTAACACAGGATGTTTGCAAAATTCGCAATATGTGCGTGTGGTATATAGGAAGTGGATTTTTCTGACTTTGCCTTTTGACTGGCAGCCACCTTGCAGAGTAAGCCAAATATTAACAACAAAAAAAAAATAGAACTTTTAAAAGAGGGGTAGCTGCTGATGATGATCCTTTTTGGCATGGGAATACAATTTATGTACACAACAAAATTGCAGTTACTTTCATTAAAAATTCTGAACAGGTTCATGGGGTTTGTTGTCGTTGTCCCTGTCCCTGTTGTCGGTATACCTCTCTATAAAGAAAATGAATAATGTTGCAGATGAAATGTTGCCATTTTTGTTAATCAAAAATAAGTTGATTGCGGCTCTGTAGGGGGGGTAGGAGTGACAAGCAGTGCACGCATCAACCATTTGATTATTTCCGAGAGTTTATTTATAATATTTTTTTTGCTGTTTTTATGCTTGGGGTGGATGAATAGAGCCCAAACAAAGGGTCAGGATTTTGTAATTTTATATTAAATTAGCTCTTCTGTTAAGCTTATATAAACACGAGTCGATTGATATTTTTAATGTTTATGGAAAACTATAGCGAAACCTGCTGAACATTGTATTACTCTATATTATGGCGAAATAATACTGGCTTTAATAGATTTGTTTTAAAGCCAGGAAAGTGGACTATACTTCGTCAAGCTTGTTGAAAAATACGTTAAAAGAGCTTTTATCAGAAAATAATGAAGTAATCGTAGGTATAAGTGCTTTAGTTCCCAAGCCTATCCACCTAAAAAAAAGAAAAATGTTTTTTCACGAGTTACTGCACCTTACGGTGAATTAAAAAATCCCTTGTAAATATCTCTCTTCATGAAAATAATGAAATCGTAGGTATAAGTGCTTTAGTTCCCAATCCCACCTAAAAAAAAGAAAAATGTTTTTCAAGAGTTACTGCACCTTACGGTGAACTAAAAAATCCCTTATAATCCCTTCATGAAAAAGTAATTCTCACCATAGCCATTTGGACTTGGCAGAAAATTATAGGTCTCCTTTGTTCCTGCCACTCACACAGGAATGGTTATGAGTTGTAAATCAGTAGCCCCTGGTTTACACGAGCTGTGATGCATCTATTTGTTTTTTTTAAGTGGTTTAGTGCTATGTCTTTAAATTCACTTTGATAATTTTATATGAAAATTGTATCTTTCGGGGAAATTGTGTCTAAGCTTGTGGAACATTGGAATTTATCAATAACCCTAAATATGAACGAAGTATACTTCAGATATATTAAAAGCTTATACGTCAAAATCATTGATTGAAGGTATGGGTTCACACGTATTCCTTGAAGGACGTCACTTTCAAGTCAAGCTGATATTAAAGTATTTTAATAAAGAGCAAAGGCCTCAAGACCTTTCCTTGTGGGTTGTGATAATTTGTTTTTTTTTTTTTTTTGATATTTCCATAAATATTCACTCATAGTATCCAAGAAGCCCACATTCCCCTAAACTTTACTCTAAACCTCATTTAAAACTCATTTAAAAATGTATTATTGCCTAGCCAAAGAAATTTATATCAAGTTAGGAAGGCACAATAATTAAAATAAGTATCTATAACTCAAATCAACTTGACCCATCACCATACAAAAATCATCATCACACGAGTTCCATCACTATTGAAGATATGTGATCCACATCCTTAACCATGTTATCGATCACTTAAACGTTCATTTATGAGATAATTAAAAGATAAATAAAAATAACTTATTCCTTTTTTTTTTTTGAAAGGAGGGACATCGGTTCAATAATTTTGTCAGGACTTACTTTTGTCTTTGGGCCATAAAAGAATTCGCATTAGGAATACAAAAACCCTATTTAACTCGCATAACTTCAATAAATATTTTATATGACTTTTTCCAAAAAACAAAAAATCGATTCGAACATATCTCTGACTCGAAGTGATGGCCAAGATGACAAAATTAATTATCTCTCCACTTCCTTATATCAATTTAATTACATCCCACACACTCTATATTATTCCTATCACAAAAAAAAAAATAGAAAAACCAAAATAAAACGTTCAACATTTTTATTGAGTGAACTAAAATACCCACAAAGAACCAAAAACAGATCCGGGTAATTCTTCATTATGTGATGTCCTTGCAAACAAGTCAACTGCAAAAAATGTATAATAAAAGCCCACAAAAACAACAACAAAAATCATATCCTATTTCTAGATTCCTTTCAAGACATTATATATATATGGGACACACAAAAAACCCACCCACAACATCAGTGAGTGAAACACAAACCGCAACTCCTGATTGTACATATATCCTTATAAATCAATTCAGGCGTCACAAAGAGAGTGAGAGCCGAATATCCTTTTAGTTTCACATCATGTGCTCTGAATTAAAAATTAGCCCACAAAAGGATGATTCTTCTTGTTGCTGCTGCTGCTGCTTCTGCTTGCTGGCTTGGCTCGGCTTCGACTTGAATTAGAGAGTTGGAGTCTTGTGGAGTTGACTGCTGCTTCTATATATACTTTGCTATACCTATACTCTGTCTGAGACGGATACCAAAATTTATTGTGCACCCAAGGAAAAGCATTATTGCTTAGGTTGTATTATGTATTAGACGGTATTATCCTTATAGGAGAAAATACAATGTGTGTTAGATTTTTTTTATTTTCATTCTCTGACGGAAATCTGCCGAAAATCTTTTGTGGTAGTGTATACGATCTTCTATTATCCTTTAAATTATATGGTTTTGAAATAAAATTACAATACAACACACTGAGCTCCTACAGTTATAGAAGTGATATGAATGCAATAAGGATAAACAAAAATTGATAAGTACACTTAGCGAAAAAAAAACATAATTTATGTAAATTTTTTTTCTAATGAAATTCTCACTTCCTATGAAATAAAAACAAATTCGTTCCACAAATGTTCTTAAGTCATTTTTGATGCGATCACAAAACATATTTTATTAGTTTTGTAAGGAAAATAAATTAAATTGTGGAACGTACAAATATGAATTCCACATGCTGTAAATTCTGTTTAGAAATACGTTCCACAATTTTTGAAGTTAGTTGTGGTTTCTTTTGGAAAATTAAATCTTGGGCAGGAATTTCAAACAATAGTTTATTTCATAAGAAATCAAAGAAATTGTCTCATTCCCATGAAAAAATACGTTCCACAATTTTTAAAGTTTTGTTTGGAAAATAAAAGTGTGGACAGGAATTTCAATCAACAGTTTATTAATACAAATGCCTTAAAATTGTCCCAGGCCCGTAAATAAAATACGTTCCAGAATTCTTAAAATTACTTTATAATTAATGGATCGTAAGTGAATATTTGTAAAATAAAATTTCAACAAAATTCAGTCCCAGTTGGCCTCCAATGAAAATACGTTCCACACTATTTTTCTCAAGTCAATTTATCAATTGACCAATTTTGTCATTATTTGTTTACTTAGTAGTTTTACTAGAGAAAATAAATTGTGGAATTTGATTTCAAGCTGTCATTTTTGTGAAAACTTCTTTTTTTATTATAAATTATTATTATTATTTTTATTATAAAATTTTACGTGAATTTTTTAAATATCAATTTCCTTCAACTTAGAGCCGATTGAATTTTTAGCCAATTTTCTCTTAGTGTATTTTTATACATTCAAGTTCAATCAATCGGAAAGGAGTAAAATTTTCCTTGAATAGAAGATTGAGACGTTTATTTCGGCTTTGGTGTATATTTGGGCATCTGTTGCACTACATTATCCTATGTATGTATATATGGGTGGTGTATTGATGTGTGGTATTTTCTAATAGAATTAGCACACAAAATATCTATTTCTACTTCAATGTTATCTTTCTGCACATGGACTTGAAAGTCGATATATATTTGAACCTAATTTTGTGTTTTTGTTATATTTTTGATGCGCTCACTCAAGGACGAAACACCATCACCATCAGTTTCACACACGAGCGCAAAAAGTAAAATTATAGTTAATGTGTATAATATTCTTGTTGATGGTAATATGATCCGAATAAAGTGTGTAAGGTTACCTAAAGAAAAAGGACCTCAGAACAAAAAAAAAGAAAACATTAGGACATTATTTGCTATTTAAGGACGAAATACATGTACCTACTATTATAATGAAAAATAATATTTTCTCTTCATGATTCAGGATGCAGAATGAAATTGTAACCTACATATTTGGAGTTGGTTTTTCTGTTTTGTTTTTCGTTTTGTGAACATAAATCCAGGATCAGATTTCATCCTGTTGAAAACAGGCGGAGTTTGGTATCGAATTCCTAAATAATAAATTATCATAGAAAGTAATAAGGATGACGACAGACATACGCCTGTAGACTAAGGAAGTTGTAAATCGACATGGTTGTTGAAGTCAAAAGGTCACGAAGTGAAACATATTTGTTTTGAAAACTATGTACATACTCGGGTTGAAAATTAGAAAAATATAGACATCCAGGAAATGTATCAAATCGTTCTAAATCATTGTTTTTTTTTCCAGGGAAAGTCTTCAACTTAATCATATCGATATTCCAGATGGTTAAGACTTTTTGGGAAACAACTTTAGGGTATACAAGTTGACAGGCCCTTGGGTACCCATAACAATTTTTTATTCTAATAGAATGTCATTCTAAACCTACGGTTAAGGTACCGACCAAGTACTGACTTTCCTAAAAATAAAAAGTAAATATGATAAATCCTAAAAATTATTGTGTTGCGACGATTTCTATTAATTTAATCATTCAGGATCATTTCATCTAATAGATCAGAGGAAATAAAGTTTTTGAATGATATTTAAGTAAGCAACAGTCGAAGCGCCGTACTGCTCAAATCCCTTAGGGACATACATTTAAACGCAAAACATGTTTTCGATGCCCATATCTGGTTTAGTTTAACAATTCCCACGGTACAGATACCGAATACCTACTCTCAAAATATTGGAAAACTTTTACAAAATTCTAAACGGGTTTTTTCCTGAAATATCCATTTCAATAGATGAGGAATTTCCAAGCATGACACTTTTCTACTAATAATAATAATAATTGTTAATAATAAAATTCCAAAATTTTTTAATAAAACGCAACTATTACGATTGCCAAAATATCAGTTGATAGTTCATAAATATTGAAAATCGATAATTAATCATTCGAAAGGTGCAAAGGAAATTGATAATTATTACAGAATAGTTCTTCAATTTTTTAAATAAATTTTAATTCAATATTTATGAACTTTTAATTAATAATTGAAAATCGTTATATCGGAATGCACATCCAAAGAGTGATACTTTTAGGTGTTTCTGCTCTTTTACATAATTGATCATAAATTAAACTATTCTGCCACCATTTTTTTTAAACGAAAAATAAAAACTCTTTTAATCCTTTATAGCTTTCTCTATATTTCAATTGAGACAACCTATTCGCTGTTAATTTTTTTTAATTAAGATCATTTCTTCATCTATTTTCGAAAGATATTTTCACAATAAACAAAAAAATAATAAATAAAACAAAAAAAGAAAAAAAACTCTGTCAGCAAAACAATTTATGTCCCATTGGACAATGTAGCTCCCAAGGGAACGCCTCCCTTTTGCACATACTCGTATAATGCTTGCACCCTATAGCCTCTTATTCACATTCGAAAATAGATTTTCGAGTCAAATATATTTTAGGAAAATATGTGTGAATAGCATCAGCACCACTTTTTATATGAAAATCATTTGCTCCACATGTTCACACTGTCATCAATTGGGTTTCGGTAGTTTTTTTTTGTTCTTCAAATTAAAAAACAATAATTTACAGATTAAAAAAGTAAAAACCAAAAAATGAAAAAAAAAAAAAATTAAGAAAAATTTCGAAAATCGAAAAAAAGTAGGCGGTTTTGTACTATTTCAAACCAACTGAAGGCGATGCCAGATGTCGTCAGAAGCCAAGAGCTCCACATTCTTTGTTATCTTTTAGCTTACTATGATAGTATAGACTAACAACGACGAAGACGAAGACGACGACGACGTGACATCAAACATCATTAAGTCATTCCTTTGCTGCATCAACCAGACAATCATTTTGGCCGTTTATTGGGCTAAATTTGGAGAAATTTAATGCAATATATTAGTCTGCTAGGGGCGTGGTAGTCGCTGGATATTTTTTTTCATTATATAAACCTCAGGGAAGGATTTTCATTCATAGGCCAAAATAGGTACTGGCCAAGGGGCTCAGTGTCCCTTATTGGTTTGGAGGTTTGTAGGAACTTGAACTTAGTTAAAAGAAGCTTTAAGCTTTCTGAAATATTTTTTTTTTTCAATTCGACAGAAAAATTGTAGGAAAATAAACAAACTATACGAACAAACTACGAAGGAACATCTAATTGGACGTTAGTGGCAAATTTCGCTCCTGGTTATCATTTTATCAATCCCATTCCAATAATTAAAAAAGTCTGGCAACGAAACGTTTTTTTAAAGCAAGCCTTCACTCAACGAAATAATCAGTTTGGTTTTTGGAGCGAAACATGCCAGCACACACAAAGGTGATTAAAAATAAGCAACATGATTGCTCCCCAAGGAGATCCAAATGGGAAGTGAGAGACGAACCTCTGGGTGACCTCATCACCTGGTGTCAACACGTCATATCATTCGGCTGTCATTTTGTATTGATTTCTTAGACAGACAAAAAAATTGTAGTATATTTTAAGATTTATGTCTAAATTAAGAAAAAAGAAAGATTGGAGAAATTTTGTAGAAAATAATGGACTTTTAAATAAACGATGGTGAAAGAAATCCATTTGTCACATAAAAAGTTTAAGAAGGTACCTTTTTTTTAACATAAGGATATTCTCCGTTGATTAATTTGTTGCTTTATTTTTTTAGCGAAATTTTTTTACCTTAGTTGACACAGTTTTTCTCCTTTAAACGAAGGTGTATACTTTTCCGGAGGTTTTTAATTGGTGTACTGCAAGGTTCCTTCTTAGGGCCTATATTGTTTTGTAAACGTAACTACGTCACAAATGCTTGTTTAAACGTAATTATATGAACCTATATAGGTAACTGTCCCAAGAATTTGTTTGATTTGTGACCAAGAAGTATATACCTTCAAAACTTCTAAGGCTTCTAAGAACTTAATTTGCTCTTCTTTCTTCCAACACTGGAGACAATACTTGGGATGTCATATAGCGCAAACTTTTATTGTAATGAATTAATTTTCACCTTTGACATTTGCTCGTCATTTATTTTTTTGGGAAAAGTAAATGAAAAAATTGATTATCAAACATATGTATATACCTACCTAGCGACTGTGAAAAAAGTTCTTGAAATAATAGTGGAAACCACGAAATTCAAAAGATAGCGACCACACTGTTTTTTACATAACATAACAAAAACGTTGGATTAAGCCATCAAACCCACGAACATTTCTTGATAAATAAACCTCAGTTTGACATTATAAAATGTTTTTCTATTTTTTAATATAATAAGCGAACTTATAGAAAGCGGATAAATCCTGAAATCCTATTAAAGATAAACAATAGATATTTCAAAGGTTATATAGGGTACATTTCGCCATATTGCATGTTTAGGAAGTTTATATTTTTTTTTTCATGTCATTGTAAAAAAAAAAAACTAAGAAAGAGGAAGCCAAATTCTTGTGAGGGTTTGTTGGTTGTAGGAACTTGCTCAAATATTATTTTTGAAATATCAAAAAAAAAGGAAAGTGACTGTGAGAAAATTCCTCGTAAAAGAATTCAAGGATCTAAACACATATCATAGATCATAGAATCAAAATTCTAATATTTCTATTATTATTATTATTATTATTATTATTAGAATAATTTTAAGACGGTCTAATTTCCTGATTTCAAACTTATGGTCAAGCGATATTTGAATGTTATTACAATTGAGTGAAGGAAAGGAGAAGGAAGACATTGAATTAGTGTGGTCGAATGAAGACTATTAGTGGTATTACTCATCTCTTGGGTTGAAAATTCAAGGGAGGATAGTAAAATGATTTTTATTTGATTGGATTATAATGTCGACAAGTGGGTTTACTTTGTTCATCAAATAATTTTCATTTTATTAAAATTTCTACTACCTGATTTTTTTCCATGTTTTCTATTAAAATTCTCCTACCTGATTTTTTTTCGATGATTTCTATGTTTTCTGTTTGTTCTGTCTATTGCAGAATGAGTCGAACCTGTCTATTGCAGAATGAGTCGAACCGAATAAGCATTTCCAAGTTTGCCATTTTTCTATGATTTTTTGTATTGTTTCTATGTTTTTTCTATGTTTTTCTATGTTTTTGGTTTCTATTTCTCTATAGCCTAGAACTAATTTAATTGAATAGATTTTTTGGAATATCAATACTAAAATCGTTTATTTTGACGAGACAAAGTTTAGAAACTAAAAAAGAAAACTCAAGGCGTTGGAGGTATTAACTCAAATATTATTGTTTTGCGTGTTATCACAATTGAACTTTAAAGACTGTAAAACTAAAACTATAACATTTTAAAAAGCTCAACAAAAGGTTTAAAATGTCAAGAGTTCATTTTTGAATGAAGCTTCTCTAAAAAGTCTTTAAAATAAGAAACTGAAATGATTTTATTAAAATTCTGTGTTCAATTTCCTTCGCTTCGAACTTAATTTTTATTAATCCAATACTCCCTCCTAAATCATTCAACTTTTAAGGACACTAAACCATGAATATGAAAAGCGGATTGTCTCTACGTTATTTTATCCTTCAATCTTCACGAAGTGAAGTTAAGAACATTTCATCAACAACCGCACCGCGCTTTTCTTTATCCTGGTTCGCCGCGTCGTCCGCGTCCGTTAATACTCAACATATGTGCGTTATGTGGCTCTCTCTATGTGATTATACGTGTTCGATAGATGGGCCCCGACTTAAGTACTTAATCCTATTTCGCGGTAAAATGCGTGACTAACATTGAAATGTTTTATTTATGTGCGAGGGTCGTCGCAAAATCCTTGATTTTCAACGCATATGTTGCAGCTTCATCGAAGGGAATTAAATTATTTCGAATCACATACAAAAAGTTACAATGATCAGAATTGTTTGGTGTTGAAAAATGACAACCAAAAAAAAAAAACGCTAAACTGATGTGTATCCATATATTGAAGTCCTTCTTTTTTTGCAATAGGTTTTGTGAATTGCACTCAACAACAAAAGGTTAAACGCCGAGGAAAATGTATTTTCCATGTCAAAGCGTTTTTCTTTATTTTTTATGTGATATGGCGGCATTGCATGTGAGGACGATTTTTTTTTTTTTGTAGGTATCCTTATTTGTAAGTTTATCGAGTGGAAGTGATGCGTGTTTTATGTAGAGAGTTTATTCTCCTATTATCCTCGAATTTTCATTGAATTAGGTATTTTATTTTAGCTAAACGGATTATATGGTGATGCAAGGGAAAACTATCACGCAATTTGAAAATGAAAAACCCAGGACAATGCGGTATTCGTGTGCGTTAGGTCAGCCAAAAAAAAAGGTAGGTCTATATAAGGATATTCGTGTTAAAAATGCAAATTTCTGTTTTTATTTAATCTTCTTCTTGGTAACATATGCTTGACGTTCTAAGCAAATGACCACCAATGAAGATAAAAATATAAAAATGTCTCCATACGTATCGTAGATAACCGTTATCGAAAATGTCCTTTTCTATAATGATTTTCCATTAGTTCCGATATTTTCAATTGTCATAGTGATTATAGAGAAAGGGCACACCACCAGAGACATCATCTCTCTAAAAGGACATTTCTTTCTAATTTTGCTTTAATATCCTTTTTCGCCTTTTGTCATCCGCTTAACGGTCAGTGTAATTGTAATTAATTTTTGTGTACATTTCCTGCTTGTGATATGATTTTTCCATTTAATGCGATTAGAAGGACATTAATGGAACAGCGAGGGGAAAAAAAATAAAGAAGATAGAAATATAGGTTTGCAAGGACCTCTTTAGTATATAAATACAATCTCATATATAGTCGTATAAACCTTGCTTTACAACAAATGCCAGGACAAGAAAAGTATATAATAGAATAAGTGATTTGACTGCATTTCGCTAATGGAATAACATTAAATCGCTTCTATATAGATTTTTTTTCTTCTTCCTGGAATTCATCATAATAGGTATAGCCAGGAGCAGAAGCTTGTGCGGGATAGCACTTAAACATTGACCTTCTATCGACAGGGTTTTTTTTTTTGTTGGGCGAGAGGAAATTAATTTCTTCCGCAAAGTGTGGATTTTATTAACTGACGAATAGGGCAGTGTTGCTGATGTGGGCGAGAAAATATGGGATTCCTTAATGGTTGAAGAACTGAGGAGGAGGAGGAAGACATTAAATTAGTGCGGTCGAATGGAGTCAATGAGTGATATTACTCATCCTTTGGGTTGTAAATTCAATAGAAGGATAATGTAATGGTTTTTATTTAATTGCAGCATATGTCGACAAGTGGGTTTACTTTTTCATCAAATAAAATGCCATTTCGTAGCCTTATAACTACAAAAATCGCATTAAACTGGATACGAACCGGTCAGTTGGTGGTGGAGAAAATCTCTCAAAAAAATTTAACGCAAGATCATTCTCATTTCATTAAAATTTTTTCTTACATACTTTTTTCGATGTTTTACATATTTTCTATGTTTTCTATAGTTCTATGTTTTATTGTTTTTTATTTTTACTCCAAAATAAGTCAACATTAATGAAAAAATGATATATGTACTGCCTTTCTTTCTATGTTTGCCAGTTTTTCTATGTTTTTATTTTTCTATAGTGCAGAACTAATATAAGAACTAATGTAAAAACTTTCTAAATTCTATGTTGTTCTTAAGCTAAACTAAAAATCGTATGAATTCGTACATTCTCGAATCCTTATAATTAAATAATTACCAAAAAATGCAAATATTTATCTGAAAACATATAAAACAAAGACTTGAGAGTTTCCATTGGCCACACGATCATGCCTAAATTATAAAATTATTAAATCAAAATAAAAATTCTTTTTTAAAGTTTTCACTGTTTTAAGTTTAAACCTAAAATATCCTTCAAAAAGCGTCTTGTTTTGCAAGGCTTGACCCACTAGAAAAGACTGAGCAAAAATATCCCAAAAAACATAGAAAAACATTTTGTTCGTTAATATCATTAAAATATGCCATCACCCTTTTAATCAAATTTTATTCTAAAGAATCTCAGTTATGATTGGTTGCTCTTTTAATACAAAAAAAACAACATAAAAATGCTTGTCAAAAACTATTATACCAGCAAGCTGCTGTATCCAATCAGTCATACTACTTCAAAATTATACGTATATACAACATTCAATCTTAATTAAGAATTTCGCAAAAGAATTATCTGTCTCTCTACTTAAAGCCATACCAGCAAAATCAGATTTTCATTTCGAACATAAAAGACCTGTTCGACTCAAACTCAATTACTCATGTCCTCTTCAATTTACCCTATATACGTTAAATTTGAGCCTTGAACAACAACGACACTAATAACCCCTGTCACAGCAGAACAACAAAAAAAATCATAGAATTTCACTGAAAGCCTAAAATCAAATCGATCAAATTCGCGAATAATATAGGTTCAAGTACGTACGTCTATCTTATTTGTGTGCCACGTGTCAAAAAAAGGCAAAACCAAATTGGCCCCGGGTTCCTTTTTGCCTAATTTTAGTCGAGACATGTTGTTCTAACATGGATATCATTTTGTAAATAGCTAGCTATATACCCACGCTAAAATTATTATCATGTTCCTGACATCCCTTGTTCAGCTACTGATGAAAGAGCACTTATATTCTCTTTTCCTTCATCGAAAGCACGAACTGAAGTAATATTTATGTAGGTAACAAGGATTCGAATTGGAAATTCGTTTTCTCAAGAGGATGTTCTAATCTCCATCATTCATTCGCAGGATATATGAGTATGAAATTATTGTTAACTTATATACATAAAGAAGGCGAAAAGTCCTCCAATCTTCCCCTTTCTCTCTCTGTCTGTTAATCCTGATGGTTAACTTAATTACAATTATTCCCGGCACACTCAACTCCCCGATCACAAATGACGGATGATTGAATATGAAAGCGATAATTAATAATCCTTATAGAAGAAGGCAAAGCAAAATAGTACTCTCGGTAGACTTACAATTAGTCCTTGGCCGGCTTAAAATAATATAATCAGACCATCCAGGCAATCGAAAACGGAATATGTCAAGAGTCTTAAATGGTTTTCCCTTTTATCGTCGGTGTGGGACCAGGCGGCGAGTAAAATAAAGAAAGGAACAAGAAAAAAAAAACGACTTAAGAACTTAAAATTCGAAGAATTTCAATACCGGAAAATGTCCTGTTCCAAGTGCCTGCCCTGTGTTGCTGAATCCTTGTATAAAGCTGCTGTCTTGTGAGTAAAATAAAAGGAAGGCGTGCCGAGCACATAACCAGATTTCTTAGGGGAGATAATTAATCCTTGGTGCAAAAAGTTTGTCCCTTTCCTATCCTACGCGCCGCTCCGCGCCGTACCTATATAAGTTGTTGCTGTTGTTGTTGTATTGCCTTATGTTTTTTTTTTTTTATTTTCACTTTTTGTTTTATTTTGTTATAGCTTTGTTCAAAATAATTGAAAAGTATTTTACGCTCGAGGAAGTTTGGTCCTGGCAGCAGACTAATTAAATAAACAAAATCAGCAGCAGGACTATATACATACATCTCATCTGATGTATAATAAATTCAATTCAATTCAATTTATTTATGTATAAAGGAAAGTACAAATAAGACGTAGTCTTTTATAGTACATGTTTTTGGTAGACTTAATATGGCAATAATAGTGAATACAATTTATACAAACTAAAAAAAAATAAATAAACAATAATATATGTAATATCTATATATATATATATATATTATAGACAGAATAGATAGAAGAAGAAAGTATTGAGAAAAATAGTTGTTGTTGAAAAAAAAATTTACAAATATTGTAATACCGTGGTTTTGAATTTGTAACCGCTTATTATTTGTTTTATCGTGGGGGGAAGTGAGTTCCAAAGTCTGACAGCATGGATGAAGAAGAGGCGCGAAGAGTTTAAGTAATTAAACGAGGGCATAACAATATTGTGGGTTCTGGTTGATTGGGAGAATTGAATTTTTTCGAAGAGGTATGCTGGAGATTTATTATGAACAAGACTGTGCATGAATTGGCAACATCTTAAATCCATAAACTGCTGAAAAGTGCAACCAAGTACCAGAGTATGATACTGTGATATATGGTCATACCGACGCAGTCCATAAACGTACCTGATTGCATCGTTGAATGCTACAAGCAGCTTGTGTTGGGAGTGGGAGTCAAGTTTACAGTAAACCGCAGTGGAGTAATCAAAAATGGGAATGAATAAGGTTTTGACAAGCCTTAACTTTGTATTTATTGGTGTAAACCCAGAAGACAACCAAAGTTTTCGCAAGCCCGCATAAATTCGGCTTATGACATAATTTGTATGGTCAACTGCAGAGAGCGATCGATTGATTTTGAATCCAAGATTCATGACAACATCGACAAACTTAAGTTGTCTTTTATTTAAAAGAACTGGTGGTAGTTCATTCGTATCATATTGCTTTTTAGATATAAGAATCAATTGAGATTTTTCTGAATTGAGATTCAACCCATTGGAAATTGACCAGTTATAAATTTTTGATAAATCCTCATTTATCCTGACAATGAGATCCTCAATTAATCCAATTGGTCGTGACAAATATATCTGGGCATCATCAGCGTAAAGGTGAAAGGCAACATTTGAGCAAACAGTAGGAAGATCATTTATAAACAAGCAAAATAAAATTGGACCTAATATAGATCCTTGCGGCACTCCCGTAAGCAAAGGTTTAAAATCGGAGGATTTACCATCATATACAACTCTTTGGAAACGATTACATAGGTAGTTGCGTAGCAAGCACACAGATCTCTTACTAAAACCAAAATATAACCTGAGCTTCTGACACAGAACTTCATGATTCACTCTGTCAAAAGCCTTGGAAAAATCAAGCAGGCAAAGTATCGTTAAATTATCCATATCATATTTAATTCTTATGTCATCGAGAATTTTAATCATAGCTGTAGAGCAACTGTGACGTGGTCGAAATCCAGACATACACCCATTCGAATGGGGGGGGGGTGAGTTTCTATGTAGGTGTATGTTTTTTTTCTCTGAGTTTTGTTTTCATTGATTTGAAATAAAAAGGTGGAAAGTTTAAGCTGTTTGCTGATTAGGAAAATCAATATGGATGGAGTTAAATTTACGACTTGTGTGTCCTTTATTTGTGCAAATACCTATACCTCCCTACTTAAGGTATAGGTAGGGCGGGATATTTCCTTTGGGTTCGCATCTATAAGCGTTGATGATTCCTTAATATCGTAAACTTTCACAAAGACCATTTAAATATTAATTGCTAAGTGTTTGCCTTTGGTCTCATTAGATGAAATGAATGTCCTTATTCCTTTATATACATCTATACTCAAGTAGCTATTTATAAATGTATGTATGTTGGTAGAGTTTGTTGTTGATTGTGTGAATAGAAGATTAAAGGAATTCGTTGTATATGTAGGTATACATATAGTGACAAACTTTGTTTGGATTTTGTATTGGAATGTTGTCAAATGGAATTTATATAGGTATATTTGAAATGTTTGACTTTGAATTGAAAATATTTGTAATCATGGGATCGGTTGTGTTTAATAGTATGGGCTTAAATTATTATAATTCGAGGACTTAAGATGACATAGGCAATAAATTAATATTGGAAAACTGTTGAATAATATATATGTAATTTGAATCTGACTTTAAGTGCCTATACCTTTTTACTTATTATATTAAATGAAATGAAAGGAGTTTATGTAGTTTTCATAAAAAGTTATTATATAACGCTCCCCTTTAACCACTTATACAAAATCTCTCAAAAATATTACTGGTTTTTTAATTTTTTTTTTTTTTTGAAAATAAGTTTTTAGGTGTTCTATAAAAATTATACTTGAAATTAACAGTCTTACCAAATTTCTCTTTTGTTTGCTAAGGCAAGACGTGATGTCTTGAATTTAGTTCCAAAGAAAAAAATAAGAAGGAACAGTTGCAAAAATCTTGAACAAAGTTTTAAGGAGAAAGTATGGCTCTACCTATCCCCATACCACACACACTCACCCACATACAAACAAATTTGGTACATACCTACATAGGTGGGTACATTATGTATAGTGTTTTTTTTTTTATTTTAAAATTTTATACTATTTTCTGAATTAAAAAAAAATAGGCAGTAATTTGAGAAACGATTTTTGTCGCCTAAATTCTACAAACACACCATTGTGCGATTATTTCATATTTTTAATCAACATTTAAACAATTATGTATATACAGATTTTGAATTTTTAAACTTATTAAATTTGAGTACGTACATTACAATACATTAACCATTTCCATCAATGAAAATATTTTTTTAAATCACATTTATCTTAAAAAAAATTCGAATTTCCCAAAAAAATGGGCGTTTTCCTCCGATGATGAAAGATTGCCTCAATCATATGTGTACATATGTCACAAATCATGAAATACAACATTAAGGGGCGTCAACACAACGCAACTTGGCGACAAAAATTCCACCAACTCATCATCATTGTCAACCCGAAGAAAAACATTATTTATTTTTGGGGGGGGCAACATATTATCTTGTACTGATATACTCACGAAAGCCGGTGTGTGTGGATCTAAAATGACAAAACAACCAAAAAAAAAGTTGTATTGCATTGCAATAGACCGTAATGCTGGGAGGTCGTCGAAAAGATAATTGTATCCGTACTCTCAAATCAGCAAGCAGCGTTTATAGAGAAAAAAAAAAAAAAACAATTCTGATTTTAATTATTCCTTTTTCTTTCACACATTTAAAAACAACAACTGTCAGATTTTTGATATGGGAATTTAATTTTAAGGAATTCAGGAATAACCCCCAGACTTGCAAGTGTTGATGAAAATGTTTGTATAAATGTATATTAAAATCTTCATGAGAATTAAAGGAATTCTATGACTTGGTAATATTTTTTAAAGTAGGTATGTATTTTTGGGGAGAAGGCTTTAATTTAATGATACAAAAAACTCCATGTTGTTGTTGATCTTATCTTACACCCTGAGGAATACTTCACGATGTTGTTAATTAGCATCATCAAGTTTTTTTGTTTTTTCTTTGTCGATTTTTGCTTAAGCATGTGGATAGTTTGTCCATACTCTGAATTTACTCAACTGTCAGAATTTCTGTCACAAAATTTGCTAAACATTAAACAAAATTTATTTTGAATGAAAAATTTTCAGCAGGTTAAAAAATTAATGCAAAGATTACGAAGTCAAAAAATGCCTTTAAGAATTTAGTGCAAAAATGGACCAGAAAATTATGAGCAAATAAGGATGTTCTGTTCATTCTTTTTTCTTATTTGTCATAATTTTCTTAATGGCAAAATTTAAAGTCAGTTGGACTTTTAATTTTGTTGCTTCAAAGAAACTGGTACATACCAATAAGATTGGTATGATTACGTTATCCTTGATTCTTAAAAAAATTTGCTGTTTTCAAGCTTTTTCTTAGCACCCAAAGAAACAGACAGACCACGCTCTGTAAAAATGCTTTTCTATATTCTTCAAACCAGATCTTCTTCTTAACTTATCTCTACTGAAGTTACCCAGTCACAAAACCCTGCACGAGCCTTTAAAAACATTTTTGGTATAAAAATCACGAAACTCATTGTAATAAAATTCTGTACTAAAAATTCTCATTATAAAATCATATAACACCTTTGCAATTGAATATTCAACAACTTCCACTGTAAAAAAAAAATAAAAACTATATTATCTAATCCGGTCCCGGATATAGTCACTATATCTAGGTTCACTTCCAAATGAAAAAAGTCCAAAAAAAAAAAGGAAGAGAGTTCATATATGTATGAAACGAAAATATGTATTTTATTGAAACAAAAATATAACCCCCACCCCCCACTCAGAAAAAAACACTCATATTCGTAACACCTATATACCCCCTGGCTGTAATCTAACTGAACCTCCTATAAGCCTTTGATCCAGAAATACTTCAAAATCTGGAAAATAAAAATGAGAATTCAAATCATTTTTCATATCTAACCTGTCTATGACCATTATATAGAGCAAAGCTAAACCAAACCATCCCAAGAGCATATACACATCCTGCCTTTTCTTCCACCATCTATAGTGAATTACTATATATAATCTTGTATCCTTGCCAGTGAGAGAGCTATAGATAGGTAGTTTTTTTTTTTTAAATATGCAAAACTATTTCAAAAACTATGAAACAAAAACAAGACACTGAAGTGTGGAATCCTTTTTAGGTCTTTTCCTGTGTGTAGCAAACTATGTATGCTAAGTTCTGTAGCAATTTTCATATATGTATGTTGAAAATTCCTTTTTTTTTTTCTTTTTGGGGAATTTTCCAATTTTTACTATTACAAAAAGGCCGATTTTTTTTAGAGGGGAGGGTGAATTTCACTAACTGAATTCTTTGAACTTCGTCATTATTATATTTAAGAGATTTTAAATTAAAAAAAAATTATTAAATGAAGGGGTTTAGGGCCCCCCTCCACAAAAAAATCGTTTTCAAATTAAAAGTAAATCATTGAAGCGACAGTTAGTGGAGAACAGTTAGTAATTTACAAGTTACAACTGTCAACCATTTCTGGGGTGGGTGTTATTTGTTGACAGGAATGCGGAGGGGACCTACAATTTTGTGCTGAATCTGAACCGCTAAGATGAAAGTGGCAAAAGAGATACTTTTGGGATTTTTTCTTATTTCCTAGAAAGAGACAGTACAGCTTGAAGGGAGCGCTGTATATATGAGCAACCTAGTCCAGCTCTGAGTGGGGGCATAATAGATCTTAAGGTGGCAGTGTAATTGAAACCCCCTAAACAATTCGTTCATTCAAGAGGCAGTAACCTTGACAAAAAAAAATATTTTTTAGTTGGAATAGGCTGGGACTTGCTCTCCAGACTTCCTGCAAGATAGTCGAACGCACTAACAATTGCCCCGCGGGTTAATACGAAAACTTTTCGACGGCGAATCAATGGAAAAAGTTTTTGAAACTGTCAAAAAGCTTTAAAAAAAAACAATAAATTGCCTTGGGTTTTTGAAAAATGAGATTTAAAAAAAAAACGGGTCAATAAAAAACGGGATATTTAACCAAACCCTGCTTTAACGTTTAGAAATAACAGCAGCTATTTTGTTATAAGGGTCTTAAAACCTTTGCTGGTGAAATTTAATCCTTATCTTTATTCAACTTCCACCCATCATCATCATCATCAGAAGCACTGAACACACATTGCTCAGGGCCGACGAAGCAGAAGTCAGGAGATCATATAATCTCTTCCATACGTGTTCCTACATTTATGCAAATTTTATTCTCCTTTTTGTCCTTGTACGTTATATGTGGAGTTTGCATTGAAAAATGGCGGCACTTCCTTTCTTTTTGTTTTGGATGTTTGTTCCGACTGTGCCAGTATAGGGTTTTTGTAGGTTCCTGATGTTCGATTGCCCAAAAGAGGGATTTTACATCAAGCAAGACTCTGTGGTCGTTTTTTTTTTTTTTTTTCTTGCCCTGCCTCGTCTCCTCCTCAAAGCTATGAACTCAGTTTATTATATAGGGACACTTTATTGGTGGCGCTTGTGCCATACGTTTTCGGGTTGAAACACAGAACCCATAGTAGGAAGAGTAGAGTAGGAGTATAGTAGAATGGTATAAAACACCGGGAAAAACTTTAATGTTACTTGCGGCTTGGTTTTATGATTGTTGCGTTGATGTGGCATCAATGATGATGTAGTGTGGTTAAGTGATTTCCTCTTCCAACTGTGGGGAGTGGGGGGCAAAAGCAAACGCCTTGAATCACAGAAATCTTGTTTTAGTTCGTATGTATGGCTATGTGGATATATCCTTGGGACAAGGTTGAGTAGTTTATGTTGTCATGTTTCATTTTCTATGAGTGTTATTTTTCTGGGCTTTATAGGCATGGGGCTATACATATAGGTACTAGGTACTAGGAAGGAACTTAAGTGGACAGGTTATGTTGATGTTCGAAGAATGGGTAATTTGGCGTTTTATGTCGCACAATTTTTGATAAGAATGCTTTTCAAGTGCGGAACGGAATTGATGACGGCTTGTATATTGATGGACGAAAAGAGGCTCACAAGAAAAAAATGTAAACTTGCGGTGGTGATCCTTTTTCTTGTTGTTGGGTTTGCTTTTATTGCAATGAGTTTTTTTTTTTTTTTTTTTTCTTAAAGTTAGGTAGGTAGGTACCTATAAACCTTAGTCTGTGTAAGAAGTTGGTATATTTTATATTCAGTTAGGTTTAGTGCTACACCTGAATTCTTATTTTTAATAATACCTTCTTGAGTTGTTTTTTACGAGAAAATCGAAGATAAAACGAAAAAATAAAACTTACGACTATAGGTATAAATGTTAAATATATATATAAATAGCTCGCTTGCTTGCTTTATTTAAGACCTCAATAATGTTTTAGATTACGATGGTTAGTATAACTTTTAGAATATTTAAATTTCCATTTGAAAGAAATTGAATTTCTGAACACTGATGTAGATTTTGACCCTTTTAGCTGAGCTTATAGGAGAAATTTAATCAACGCGAATATTTATTAAAAATAGTAATGTAACTAGTAGTTTCGAAATTTATCATTTTTTGATTGTTGTTTTGAAGGATTTTCTTTTCTATTGGCATTTCTGAATCCTGTCGCTGTCGTAATCAAGATATAAGCTAGAGTTGGAAAGTTTTTTGATTTTAGTCTAGAAGGATTATCTTTTCTAGTGATATTGAGTGGACTTCTCTGAATCCTTTAGTTATAACACTCAAGATACATATAAGCGTTTTAAGCTAGAGTTGGAGACTTTTTTTTTTTAGACAGTTGGAGTTACTTTTATTTTTAGTTCACATTCACCGAAAAACCTTTGAATGTCACCCATATTACGATTGTCTCATTATCAATTGAGAATGAGAATGAAATATTGAAATCTGGAGAGTTGGAGTTATGTTTGTTGAATTTTTGTTTATTTACAAAATCTTCAAAAAGTCTTGATTATCACACCTATTACGATTATTGAAAAATATTGCAATTTAGAGAGTTTTTTTGTTTTAATTTTTGAAGATTTTTCTTTTCTTTTGATATTTGGTAGACTTCTATAAATCCTATCACACTCTAGATACATATATGCTGGAGTTGGATAATTTTTTTGGAGAGTTTCAGTTATTTTTAGTTAAGTTTTGTCTTTTTACAGAGTATCTACATTCTACATATCCCAAAAATCCTTCAGTATAACCCCTTTTGAAATTTGCCATTATCATTTGATAGTTGACAATCATTTGGAGACTTTTTTTGGAGAATTGAAGTTATTTTTGGTGATTTTTTGCTTTTTACAAAATCTCCAAAAAACTTTGACTACATCTTTTTTTACGATTTTCAATTATGATTCGATATTAATAACTCCAGTTCTCCAAAAAAGTCTCTAAATCTAGCTTAAAAGGCTTATATCTATACAATAAAAACACCTGCATTTAAGATCTTATGCAGGCTCTAAAATGAAACCTTCAAATTTATTTTTTTTTTCCTCGCAGATTCTCCTTGTGTTTTATACCCTCGAGCCTATTTGTGCAATATACATATTTTGTGCAATATACATATTTAATACCTTTTCTATAGCCTCCAAATTTTGCCAAATAAATTGCTCAAAACTTTATCAATTCTTAATTCTTTTTTGTTTTAATGGACAACCTTATTAGTAACTAAACGTTTCCATAATAACAAAAGAATATCCTTCAGGCTTATGAGAACCCTATAACATGGAATATAAATATAATAATGACACACCTCAGACACTAATTTGCATTTTATTTCTCTCATATCACCCGATAAATCTACATCTATGTACATCTGTTGTCTGTCAAAAAAAAAAGAAAAAAAAAAAAAACACCAACAATTATCTTCAATTCTGACCTTCAAAATACAAACCAAAAAAAAAGTTACAAAAAAAATTAAATATCTAAAACAAAACAGGAAAGGATCGATCGCAAAGCCCTAAATTAAGTGCTCCACACCTGCCCTAATTTTTCAGACATCAAACCGAACGAACGAACACAACGCTATAAGGATAACGCCTCTGGAAATTAAGTTTTGCTTGATGTCTCAATTTAGACACAAAAAAGCAGTTCATTCAAAATAATAAAAAAAAAAAACAGACAAAAACAGACAAAAACGAATATTTTGGAATCCGCCTCTGTAAGCCACATCGAAACAACCCAACAAAAAAAAATAATAAGAGCCACCAATTTTTCCATTTCATATTGTTGTTGTTCCCGAAACCCTATAATTAGGCCAGGTCAAAAAAAAAACAGAAATATAGGTATAGTTAGACTCAATTCAAGTTCCTGTATTTTTTTTTCGTTTTCAAGCAATTTAATATTTTTTTTTTTTTGGGACTGAAAATTGTTCCCAATCCAATTTGCTACAGTCGACCGAATTCAAAATGAAGACATCATGCTCTTTGATTACTTTTTGGCAGGCAAAGAGGGAGCAGCCATAATAATAATAATATATTATAGTCATCAAAGTATGCGGTGCTACCCCCTTACACCCAGATGCACAAATATTCAGTGGATGGCTGCAGATCCGTAATTGCGGTTTATATACTTATGATGAATTCATTAAACCAAATATGGAAAATTATTATTTTGAACGCGAATAACAAGACATAAATGCTCAGAAAGACAAAAAAAGAGAGAGATAGAAAGAGAGAGAGGAGCGGTGGCGGTTGGAGTCTTTTGGATTTTTGAGTTAAAGATGGGCGTGATACAATTATTTTTTAACCCAGAAAATAATTTGAAAAAAAAAACTGTAATGGCTTTGTTTGAAGATAACCCCATCACTGGGGGACATGTTGAGGCGGCTTCGCACAAATCAATTACTCCCCAGTACTTTATTAATTTTTTTATTTGTTTGCGGGACTTTTTTTAATCAACAATTTTTGGGAGTATCTTGCTTCTGGATAATAGCTTTGTTTTGATAGCAAATGACAGTAGTAGGTAGGTACTGCAGTTTGATTTGATAAAACGATCTTTTACTTTTCGGTGCATTTTTTTGAGTCTGGGGCCAAAACTTTTAGGAGATATAAATATCCTATATAATCGTTATCGAAATTCTTCCTTGATGTATGTTTTGAAGTTATTTATAATTAAGACTCTCAAGTGAATTCGTATTTATTTTATTAATTTTTAATCAGGTAAATGTTTGTTAGTAATAATCTTTTAAATGCAACCTGAATCGCAATTAGTTCTAAGCAATAGAAAGATAGGAGAGAATTATTGGAAATAAATTATGATCTTAATTTTTCGACATAAATTTACATATTATTCAATTCAAGTTTCTGAGATTTAAGAGAAGATCTTCGTATGCTCTGAAGTGCCTGCTTTAGTGTTGGCACCTTTTTTTAACCTGACCACTAACCTTAACAAGCCATATACCCATATTTGATCAAAAGCCAGATAATATTGCTTTCACAACAAAATCAATCAGTGTTCTATGCAAAGACCAAGCCTTTACAGAGGCCTTAACAATGTCGAAATGGGAAAAAGACTTTGTGATTTATAAGCAATTATCACTTCCTTTTGTAAAGCCATTCTAAAACCCAAGATGATTATAATCAGAGTACAACATACAAGATACATATGTCATTCGATATAATAAACAAGAAAAATCTTATCTAAAAACAATAAAAAAAAAAATCGAAAGCTTATCACATTCAAGAAATCTATGTAACTGAACTGAACTGAAAAATATGTTAAAAATGGTATCTTCTGACACCATCTCTCTCACTATACTACATCGCTGATGCTCTCTAATCAAAATTTATTGTCTTCTGGTTTAACAATGATAAAATAACATCAACCATATCATCATCCACATCGAATAAAATTATTCATCCAAATAGCTCCTACGCAGATTTTATCTTTCGAATGATCCACTTCAAAAATGTATATCTCTCGAATAGATATTACCATCAATAAGATTAGCACACACGCGAGAGCCATCAGATTACTTGTTTTGTTTTTTTTTTTTTTTTTTTTTCCTGAGTATCGAATATTTATGACACATCCGCAGAGATGCCATCATATTATATGAAGCCTATATGTGCCATTCATCGAATTGAATTGCCTTCCAAAGTTTCCGCAGCCAAAATGACGACTAAGACGACGAAGACGACGACAACGACAACGACAAAGTAGCACTTATCATTCCGACGATCAAATTACATTTTCATGTTTGGAATTCCGCCGATAAGATTTCCCACATAAACACAATCCACTTTTCGACGAACATCATCATCATCATCATCTTCTGCAATATTCTTCTGGCTGATTTTCTGTTACTTGCTCTGTGGGGGATTGGGGGATAAGGTTCTTATGGTTTTGCTTCGTTACCTTCGTCAAGCAATTCCACTAATCAACTAATCAATTCATATTCCATTTCGAATAAAGGGTTAAGGCGTTTTGCTATACATTTTCAGATAGAGTTGAAAGACGTTATACATCCTCCCGTCGTCGTCGTCGTTGTCGGTCGCCTCCTGCGCACTTTGCTGGTGTGACAAACAAGGTGCAGAAAGATAACAACCCAGATAATGACGACTTACTGCTGCTACTGCTGCAGTAGGAGGCTCGTCTTTTTATATAGATCCGCAATTTCATTTAATTAGGCGGTTTCGCTTTTGTGGATTCCCATCGCACCTTTTGTTTAGGTGTGTTTTTTTTGTCCCACCATCGTCATCTCTTGATTATCCTTTGAATTTATCGATAAGGTAAACACAACTTTATATAAAGTTTTGGCGCCAAACGAAAACCCACGCAAATTTAATAATTCAAATTTCAATTCAATTCTTTTTGGCTCCTGTGAACGACACCTGGAATTATAGCTACTTGAGGAATTTATGAGAAGTGGGCGGAATATTCAGTATTCAGGTTAGGAAAAACTATTTCTTCCTGATTGAAAATTTGCCGAACAGTGTAAACGTCTCGATATACTGTAATTAGTCATGATAATCTGATTTCCGATTAGCTGTGTTGAGGACTTGAATTAATTTATAGGTAGGATATTCAATCCATGGTTTATTCAGTAGAATTGAATTGAAAATTTTAATCGAATATTTTTAATATATTTCATTTATTGGAAATATAGAAGCATTTAATTTACAATTTGACTTTTTATGAAACATTTGGCGCCATTTTGTTGATAGTTTGGTATTTCCTTTAAATATTATATTCCATCTATTTAAAATTTAGTTGACATCCAACCCTATACCGATAGTAAGATAACCATTCTAGAAGTTTTTTTGTTTTAATTTAAAATTCGACTTTTTATGAAACGTTGGGCGCCATTTTATTGAGATTTTAGTATGTCCTTTAAACATTATATTCCTTTAGTTTGAAATTTAGTTAACATTCAACGATATAACTTTAGTCAGGTAACCCCTCTAGAAGTTTTTTTTTATTAAAATTTTGACTTGTTATAAAAACGTTGGGCGCCATTATTATTATTCTTTTAACCCGACTAGCCCAATCGATATGAGACTGTTTATATCAGGATCGTGGAATGATGCTTCACGTTGGGCGCCATTGGTGATAATTAAGGATATGTCTTAAATATACGTTACCACTTTTGGGAAATGCTGATGAGGTAAAATGGAAATTTCTAACATTTTTCTCAATAATTTTATTTTTCAAAATAAAAGCTTTTAGATACTTTCTAAAGTTTAAAATTTCATCGTAAATTTTTCTGAATATTTCATTTTCGCTCGAATTTCATCATGATTGGATTTTAATGTTTAAATTTCCTGTCAAACGGTATATGTACCTACAGCTCATCCCAATCTTATCTTAATAATGTATGTAATTTGACACCCCAATTTTAAGGTTTTGCCAAAATATTCTAACCAAGTAGGTACTCCGTTGGGAAATTCAAATATTCCCCCTTCAATTCCCCCTTAAATAAATATAAAAAAAAAGAACAGGGAGGAAATGAATTCCCCATGGACTTATGAACCCCAGTTTCTTCGTAATTAACAAAATTAAAAGCACAAGTATATAAGTAGGTACTTCATTTTCAAGACAACTTACTGTCAAAATTGTGTCAAAAAAAAGCTAAGCTATCTATCGAAACCAAAGTGAAATGCCAAAAATCAGTTAAACTTATACCTTCCCAAATTCTCTGACAGCCATTCTGTCAATTTGACATCTCTTTAGTATAAAGTTATTCTTCTAAACAAAAATAACAACTATTAAACACTTGTACGTAAATTCTGATTGACATCCCTCTGGCACATTCTATTCCACTATTTCTTCCCTAATTTCTCTTTACCAAGAACGTCTATCCATTTATTTCACAATAACACATTACAACTTTTACGAGTATGTCCAATTCCTCAGGGGAATGCCAAAAAATGTGAAAAGAGACCCAACTTAACCATCAGTTAGACAGTGAGTCTCTCATTGGCAACGGTGTTTCTTTTTTTTTTGTGTTGTTGAGTCCGCCACATCCCCTGGAGAAATGTCATCTTTTGTATTTCTCCAAGAGACCGTATAACAAGAACCCATCACCCTTTGCGAGAGATGTCAATGTCGATGTTTTAACGGTCCATCGGACACACTTGACACTCTGATGCGCCACACCAAAATACAATGGTTGCGGTACGCAAAATAGAATAGGGTAGGTATAAATTTATATACCCATGTGCGAATATAAGGGTTAGACAGACATATAGAGAAATGTCCCAAAACACACACTAACCCTTCTCAAAAAATTTGAAATTTCATTACTTTTGTCGGATTGGCGTTGTTGCTAAGCGAGCTAAAAGTTATTTTGTTCTTTGGAGAGTGATAGTTGTGTTTTGCAAGGATATTTAGGATAGGTATACTCGTAGATACTCATACCTTTAACCTGTACGCACCTCTCTGGTGAGCCGTATTTTCAAAACTTTCGATTTTGTGCTTGACTGAGTGAGTAATGAAGTTCGAAGGGAAAGTTTTTGCAAGTAAAGGGATTTTTTTTTATTAAAAAAAAACACAGTAGAGTCTTGAAGAGTTGAACATTCTTTTTTTTTTTATTTCATAACCCAAGTTTTAAGCACACCATCTTTAAATGGTAAACTTTTTAGCGAGGTTCCAAAGCAAGTTTGTGCTAGAAGAAGGGTTTTTTACAAAAAAAACAGTAGAGTCTTAATAATTAGTTGAACATTATTTTTTTTTACAATTTTTGAGTCCCCCTGCTTAAAGAGAATCTTTTTAGCTTAACATACAACTGATTACCAAGGGCTCAAAAGTTCATAAAGCAAATCACACCCTAGAAGAACATTTCTTCAACTTCTTACAGATATACATTATATGTGGAAGAAAATTAATACAAAATCATAACTTAGAATTCCCTGATTCTTCTTTTATTATAAAAAAAATGTCCATCTGAATACATTCCCCATTCAAAGTTATCCAAATAAAACCGTTATTTTTATGGGGCCGAATTATTAAGATTCTACTGTTCATATTATATGGGTCCATGAATATTGGTTATTATAAGGTCTCTAACAACTTCCTTCCAAGTTTATTTTATTTTTTTTTTATTTTCTTCAGCAAAAAGTCCTTAAGGGCAAGGATTCGATTTGAATTTTGATTAGAGATTAAACAAAAAATCCCTTTTCATAGAAAATATAAGATGTATCTATTTATATATATGAATTGCCCGAAGCAAGATTATGTCATCGTGTGCAAAAATTATAATCCTAGATCATTATTAGGGGTTATTACCCTTTTTGTTTGGTGTTGAGATAATATTTTTTGACACGTTATATAGAGCTATATGTATTTATATTGATGACGGTGTGTTATTAAAAGGGATTAGTATAGTTGTTGCAAGTCTTATAATACTGCCCTAAAGCAAAAGAGTGTATAAGTATACTGCTATTTAATTTTTTTTATAGGGATGGGTTTGATGGTTCATGCGAACCATCATATATAGCTTAAGGATAAAATTTTATGAGAAATTGATGAGACACTATAAAAATATAAATAACGATAATCAATATGGTTAACGCATCTACCATCACATAAGCCCGAGGATTAATATATAAAGAAATTATTTTAAGAATTTATTAAATTGAAAATGGAAGGAGGTGTCAAGAGTGTCACTTTGGGTTTTATTATTAAATTATTATTTTTAGATAAAAATGAGTGGAAGTGGGTTACCAAGGAATTTCTTTAAACCCATGTATATGATTGGGAAGATGACATTGCATACTTCTTACGAATCGTAGTTTGATTACTTGGTGAAATGGGGAGCTACTAAGCTTACAAAACTTTTCTAGGTTTGGGCAATTATAAGTCTCCTACTCGGGTGGCGTGACAGCCAGCTCGTCTAGAACCAAGGCCTAGTGACTTACAACTCTCAACCATTTCTGTGTGCTTGTTTTTGGCAGGAATGGAGGTGACCTACAATTTTCCGCCGAATCCAAACTGCCAAGGTGAGAAGCACTTTTTCATAACAAGAGATACTATTGAAGTTTTTGTCAATGGAAGAGGCAGTTACCCGTGATAAACAGGGGGCACAGGGAGGGAAAACCTTCGGCGTTACTGTAACAATACGCCACGGGCTACTACTTGTCTCCTTAAATGAAAAAAACTGATTGATTTGAAGGATATATAAGTGAGTAGGATATCAGGGAAGAAATTTCATTATTTTTTTTTAAGAATTGAGTCCCACTGTGTTTTGAACAATTTTTGAAAAATTCCTTAAATTTACATTTAAGTCAAATGATATCCTTTGTCACTAAAAAAGTATCATCTTCTTTTCTGACCGCAAACTGATTGATTATCATATCACCAAATGCACAATGCACAAAGAAACTTCTGTAAATACCTACCAAATAAAGATACTTCGAGTAAAACACCAGTCAAAGAAAATGTATCCTCCTACTGTTCTGGGTCCTTCTTATACATATATGAATGTTCATTTTGAATGAAAAACCGCATCAATATAACTAAATCGACATAGAAAAGTAGGAGGGTTGCAACTGAATTGAGTTTGTAAGAAATTGAATTTTTCGACACTTCTTATATATGAAGCGCGCTTCTTTATGTATGTTGAAAGGATCACTTAAATTCAAAGGAATCCTGGGTATTTTGTGTTTTCTTTTGTTGGAAATATTGTTTCCATATGAACAACTGTGTACTATTATCGGTACTATTGTCGGTACAAATGACCGCATTTAGTTAACTGACTTTTTATTCGAGCTCATCAATCATTCTGTTTTTTTTTTTTTTTTTGTGGTTTTAATGTCCACCTACAGCAAGGCAGGCAGTCGTCCACGTCCTTTGGTTATGATGATAAAAATAAAACAGCAGATGATATAGTTTGAATTAAAAGAGATATAGAGATGTCTTGCCTATATAGGTGTTAACAGTCAGAGTTACATGTTTTATGACAAGGACTTTATTTTAAGGATTATTTTGGAACATAAGGTTAAATGAAGATATTTTTTTATAGACATGTTCTCGTTTATCTTCAAAGTGTAATGTCATGCGTTTGATATAAAGGAAATGATGATAATTCAATTTTGGTGTTTATTGTCGGCTGGCTAAAAATGTTTTAATTCCTAGAACGAATTTAGATCTCTATAACAGCTGATGCGCATCATAATAGGTGCGTGTAACAAAGGTAAGGTCTTATTGATTTGTGGCTTGGCTTTTCAATCGCATCGGTGGTTTTGAAATATTGTTCCTGACTTTCTGCAGCAATACAGAACACCTTTCTTTTGGTAATTAAGTTGTGGAATAAGTTCGACACCCAAATGCCAAACAAAAACTGTATGTCACGGCCTTAAATTTAGTCAAAATGGATAACTTGTTCAAATTTTAAAGTTTTTACTTCACAAGTCCTTTTATTGAAATTAGAAGTAGCTAGACATTTTATTTTACAAGGAGTATTGTAGCATTGAAATTTTTGTTTTCTGTTTTTGGACTTCAGGTCAATCAATAAAAAAAAAAATTATTGCGAAGATCTTAACAAGCACTTATATAGTTTCTATCAATTTGGATTATATATGCTTTCTAACAAAAAAAAAAAATAGAATAACACGGTTTTTTTTTATATATATTTTTAATCCAGATTTTTTAAGGTTAAGTCACTATATAATAAAATTTTGTTACGTTTTTTGAATGACTAAGCTTATCTCTAAATCTTTGTTGTTATTTTCAATGCCACAAAATTTATTGAAATTCCACTTAATATACACAACACTTCATCAAATACCTACCTTTAAATCGTCATGAGTATGCTACAGAATATTGTTGAACAAAACCTCAATTTTTTTTATTCATGCATAACATAACAATATCAATCAATCATACATAATATGGATATTTCAATAAATTATCAAAATATTCATACCTAACACATTTTTCTATGAGTAGACAATATTTTTATTTTATTTTAAAACTTTTTTTGAGTTTTCCTTAATAAAGGGTAAATCGTTCATGTTCGGTTTTTTTGTTAGGGCTTTAATAAGTCTACTCTCGGTTAATAGACCAATAACAAGAAATTCATAAAATAGAATTTCCATTGGAAACCTTATAGAAGCCATTGTTTTTCATATTTTCATACAAACCAATTTTTGCATATCCTTAAGAAGCCTATACAAACCTTATTCTCAAAATATCCTACAAAAATTACGACACTTATTTAAAAAAAGAATTCTACATAAACAACTTGCATAAATTAGTCGTATAAAACCCTTAACAAGCTACAGCTTATCCAAACAAATATATTGTAACTTTCAGAAGCTTAATGTATTCTATAAAAAATACATTACTTATTTCAAAAAGAAACAACTCTTCATAATCTTAAACTTGCATAAATTGACTTTATGGAATCTTTTTACAAGCAACAGCTTATCAAAACATTTACATATATTGGAATTTTCATAAGCTTAAAATATTCTATGAAAATTACGTTACTAATTTAAAAAACAAACAACTCTTAATAATCTTAAACTTGCATAAATTGACTTTATGGAAACTCTTTACAAGCCACAGCTTATCAAAACCAAGTATTTAATAAAAATTATGTCACTTAAAAAAAAAAAATCTTCACAATCTTAAAATTGCATAAATTGACTTTTTGGAAACTCTTCACAGGCTACAACTTATCAAAACAAATACATTGGAAATTTCACAAGCTTAAATTTAAAAAAAAAAATATTAAAAACTTTAAATTGTAAGTTTCGTTAATTCTGGGATATAAGCGGTGGATTGGATGATAATGGATTCAAAACGTACATATCTACATAACTAATTTAAATATTTTTTAGCGTACTGTGCAACTCAAGCATTTTGTTCCTTATGTTTTTCATATTTATTTTATTTCATAATTTTTGTTGTTGTTGTTGTTGTTTAATTTCGAGCAATTCATATTTGATTTATTTATCCACACAATTGCTACACAATCATGTTCTTACATACATACATATACGGTGTAGATAATTTTTATTGAATGCAAATAGCTGCAAATCCATATTTTGTTTGTAATATCAATACTCACTTCGGCTTTTTGTTGATGTCCATGCAATCCTCGATGTATATATTGTTTTCGTAGTTTTTAATTGGATTTTTTTTATCCTCGAGTGTATATATGCACATAGGTGGGTTAGATGGAAATTCTAACTGCAGGATAAAAACTGTTGTTAAACCATGGTTTTTTGGTAGTTAAATTTTTTTTTATAAATTGGATAAATTTTAAAAATATTGAAGGTATAGAAAAAAAATTAAATAACGTGTTTGAGTTGTGGATCTCTATTTAATTTTGTTGGATTTTTTTTTTGTTAAAACAAAAAAAAAAAAAACTAAAAATATACTTGTTTTTGAATAATATTTTCGAAGACGATAGGGCTAAGGAAAACCAACATTTTTAAAGATATGAAAATTATTTTCACTAGCTCAGCCAAAAAAAGAGGAAAGATTTTGGTTTTAAGTAACTACACCTAACTGACTTAGTGGCTCTATACTGCTTTTTTCAATGAAGAATTCCGAAGGGATTTCTAACTAACTCCTAAAATGGCACAAGGGTGAAAAATCTTAGGACTTACATCTCTTGGTAAACCTGATTGAAAATCAAGAATCCCCGTTGCCCAAGCTCAAAGGAGTGTAGTCTGTCATTGGGTAGCCAGATGACAGTCTGGACTATACTCCCCAGAATTGGTTCAAAATACAACTTCTCTCCAATGATATTTTATTTATAAGGACCTCTATAGGATATAAAATGAAATTAGGGGAAAAAAGGCTTAATATAAATAATATTACATCTCACTGGCAATATATAGTAGGTAGGTAACCTTAAAGTGTAAATGTACCCCCTTCCATTCTAAAGCAAAAAAAAATAGGCACCTATTGATTAGGGAATATAAAAACTAGTATCATTCACAATTGGGATTTCAATTTATTGCAAACAAAACACGACTTTCTTTTATTTTCCAAATTCTTATTTTTTTGCCAATAGTTAAAATGCATAGAAAAACCGTAATACCAGCCAAACTCGACATTCAAAATGTCGACACTAAAAAAAAAAAAAAATAACCCACACACAGCACACACATTTATACAAGAAATATTTTCGAATAACATAACATTTATTTATGCACATCTTTTGAATTAAACAGTTCTGCTATACAAAAAAAAAACAAAAAAAAAACTACACCAACACACTATAACAAAATCAATTCAAGTATTCATGAAACAATATATAATAATGTAGGTATAGTATATTTTTAGTTGTTCACTTCCTCTCTTCCCTTCCCTTGGGAAACTAGATATGTTAGGGGTTGGGATGTTTTTTTTTTTCATATAAAGGAAAAAGCACTATAGAAATGCAGACAAACATATTAAATAACCTTCAGACAAAGCTATGCATGTTATTCATGCAGCAAAGGACAACACATCACGATATATAATAGCATAACAAATTCCAATGAAAAATTATATATGTATATCTATGTAAAAGTCTCGCAGCATGCAACAAACTAGCAATCCCAAGCGCGCGCCTCCAGTGCAAAAAACCCTTTATTATTATATGTTTTTTTTTGTCCTGTTTTTTTTTTTTTGCAGATGCATCCTTTGGGCGGATGTGTCGTCCTTGATACAGCCATTTTTTCAATTTAGGGAGTGCATAAAATGTGACTAGCACTGGATTTGAGATATTAAAACGCCTTAAAAATTATGTTAAAATTTTGCACTAAATATTACTCCAAAATTTTATACTAAAAAATATTCTAAAATTTCGTTACAAAAATTATTCCAAAATTTGGTAAGTTTTTAAAATGATTTCAAAATTTTATACTTAAAATGATTTCAAAATTGTATACCAAGAATGATTCCAAAATTTCGTACTAAAAATTATTCAAAAATTTTATACTAAAAATTATTCCAAAATTTTGTACTAAAAATTATTCCAAAATGTTTGTCTAAAAATTATTCCAAAATTTTGTCTAAAAATTATTCAAAATTGTGTACTAAAAATTAATCCAAAATTGTGTACTAAAAATTATTCCAAAATTTTGTACTAAAAATTAATCCAAAATTTTGTACTAAAAATTATTCCAAAATTGTGTACTTAAAATCATTCCAAAATTTTGTAATAAAAATTATTTCAAAATTTTGTACTAAAAATTATCCAAAAATTTTGTAGATACTAAAAAATTATTCAAAAAGTTTGTACCTACTAAAATTAATTCAAAATATTGTAGGTACTAAAAATTATTTCAAAATTTTTTACGTACTAAAAATGATTCCAAAATTTTGTAGTAAAAATTTTAAAATTTTGTAAGACATATTATTCCAAAATTGTGTGGGTACCTACGAAAAACTATTCCAAAATTTTGTACTAAATTTTGTAAAAATATTTAAAGAATTATTTTTTTTTTTAATTATTCGGAAATAAATAAATTTGGCTTGCCTCATTTTAGACGTTGTACATAGAATTTGACATTATCCAAGAAATGTTCAAAAATTCTATCTAAAATTTCGTTTTAAATTATATGCGCCCCCATTAGGCGATCGCCTTAGGAAATTGCCTATATTTCCTATGCTTATAGTTTCGCCATTGTGCTAGGGAGAGAATCCTAATTTTTTTTTTTTTTCGTTTTTTTCCTTTCATTGCTGAAGCAAGATCCTTTTTGCATACATCACCACCATCACCATCACCGCACCCAAACGTATATGCAGTATCCACAAACAGAACTCAATTTCTGGTGGAAAAGTGCATTCAAATGTTCCATTCGTTTGCAGGACCTGCTGCTATCCCAACATAGCAGCACCTGCCACCCACTTTTCGGTGCTTGTGCCCATAAATTTAATTGTCCAGCTTTTGTAGCTCATTCCATGTTCCTCCTGTGGCTTCATCCGTGGGAGAAAAATCTATTCTGTTCCTGAATGTGTGTATTTCTTTTTTTCATTTGTTTGTATATTTCTAGTTCTGGTTCCGGGATGAAGTCCACTGATATTTTATTTTTTGTTCGTTGCATTTTTTTTAATTAATCTCTGCACTGGACAACTGCACTCTTGGTTTTTGTATAAATGAATGTTAGTGCAGTGCACCTTATACCTATACAAAATATTCGTTCCTGGTGGATGAGTTATTTGCGTTCTGGATATTCTCTGGACGTGTATAGCACACTACAAGTTCATAAAAATCCTATCAATATTCCCCACCGGATATGGGTTGCGAATATAAAAAAAAATATTTTTTTTTTGTTTTGTTGGTTGAGGGCGAAATAAAGTCGCATCATAGAACTGGTTGGAAATATATACGCAGCATACATTTTATGAAATATAATTCAAGGACCACCACGACAGTGTTATTTAGGTGATATTTTAGAGGTCCACTCTATATCATATGCTTTAGATATTATAGCAGTAGATATAAAGCTTTAATCCTGACGTTTTTGATCGCGGTATAGTCGCGATTTGAAATATCTAGAATTTAGTTAGTTTTTGTTGTTGTTTTATTTTTTTTAATCTGTCTGAGCTGAGTGAATAGAATATTTTTTTTTCTGTCAGATGGTGGAGATATGTGGTGATGAAAGAAACATTTTTTTGACAGATACATATATGGATTTAGATTTACATAAGCGTATGTTGCAATTCTATTTTTTTTTAGGTTAGGACCAAGCTAATATTTTTTGAATAGGAAATGATATATTTGCAGTAATTTGTTTTTTCTTTTTTTTTTTTAATTGAAAGCAGATGCATTAGGGTATTACAAACAATAAATTTAAAGCCTTGCACCAGCTCACCTTCTGTGAAATAAAAAATAAATACGTGCCATAATCTCTCACACTTAACACACCATTCGGTCTTTAATATTCGCAGTAACAAAGTATCATTGAAATATTTGAACATCTTAGTTTTTTTTTTTAACCATGGGGCAGCAACAAATATCCTTCATAGGTACAATAGTTCTCAGGCTGCAGCTATATACATATGTACATATTTTAACTGAGCTACTTTCCTTAGGTTTTGGTATGTCCGTCAAATAGGATTACCACTTCAAAATTTAAATGTTCTAAAAATTTGATTAACTGTCGTGAATTTGTCGTGAAAAAAAAATTCTTGCAAATGTTTCTTTTTTTCAAATAACCCCTGGTTATGCTAACTTGACAGCCATCTAATAAATTGTTAAATGAACTCAAAACAGAAAAAGGAATATGTTAATAGGTGTCGTAAATGTGTGGTAAAATTTTCGTAAAAGATTGTCAAGTCAGCATTACTGAACATTAAAAAAAAAAAAATAAACGTGGCAACTTTTTTCTTTTACAACAAAATTTACGACAGTTAGTAAATCATTTCTTTCTGCTTTGAGTCCATTTTACACTTTTTTAAGGAGTGGTAATGCTAACTTAACTGTCAACTTAGCATTACCAGGAGTTCTTTTTTCATTTATACGACAAAAATTTACAACAAGTTAATTAAGTTAGCTTAGTTCCAATTCAATAACCGATATACCAGCGCACTCGTATCTGTATAAGCTATGGAATGTAAAGTTGTGGGATCCATATCGATATTTTTGTATTAAGTGTTCACAAATCTAAAATCGTTTTAAAATTTAATTTGAAACAAAGAATTAGAATAAACAAAATGAAAACTGCAAGAGGGTTTTCGTTTTTGCCTTTAATTAGAAACGTTTCGGAAATGTATTTGAAATCTTGAGTTAATTTTCTTTTTTTGAACCTTTAAGGTGGATTACATATATATTTCTGAAAACAACAAATTACCAGAACAAGATTAAGTCTTAAAACTATATAAGAAGCTGTGATCCCATCTAAGAGGTTTTCTAATAATTGTTATAAGATTTGAACCTTTTTTTTTTGTATTGTAGATTACGCCCTAATTACCATCTATATGTATAATATCTTCATATATAACTTTCCTATAAGCCGTTTGTAACACTTTTCAAAAAGGATCCTTAAGTATAACTAATTATGTACCACAGCTGTGCCCACAGGTCAACCACAATTAATGCAACTGACAATAGTTTCGTTTGTGTGTCCTTTCTATATATTTATATTACCTGCCACCGACAGTTACAGCATCTTAGAGAAAGAATAAAAAAAAAAAAAAAAAACTGATTTTTTTGAACTAAATAAACATAAAACTGACATTTCAATAACACCTACATTTTACAACTTTTGAAGAAGGACCTCAACAACACCGCGGAACTGCACACACACAAAGTGAAATAAACCGCCCTTTGATGTGATGATGATGATAAAAAAAATGAAAAAAGGAAAATAAACCGTGGTAATTAGGTGCCAGGTACACCACACCAACACCAATACCAGCAGCAGCAGCAGGTGAACCAAGTTGGTTATCCGCACTTTCTGGAGGAGACAATCACTTGGATTTAAATCGGACGCGAGCAAACACAAAAACATAGGAGAGTTATAATCAAAGCCGCGGCAAGATAAAGCGACGGCGATGCCGCAATAACCAGTCGTCCTTCAGTTGGTTTACCAAAATAACAAATAAGATACAAAGATTCAAATACGAAAGGGAAAATTTGTTTTGATTGTGGAATAAAAAAAAAAATTGGAAAACAGACAATTGGAGTGAAAACCAGAATAAGTAATCAAGACTGAAATATAATTTTTTTTAGGAAAAAGATAATGATGTTAAGAATCTAGATATTGGAGAAAGTGAGAGTTGGCTTGTACAGTCATACCAATATCTTTCATGAATAATGTTAGTTTTACACGACTGAGAAAATTCTTATTTGTTGACATATTTTTGTCATTAAGTGTCATAATCATATTTTATGACAAACTTTAAGTACAAAATGGCAGACAAGATGGCGATTTTTCAGTAAACATTTTTACTTCTTCTTATTCCTTAAAATACGAAAAAGAAATAAAAGTAGAACGTGGAAACAAACTTTACCTTCCACAGCTTGAGTTTGGGACAAAAAATCATTTTTTTGACAACATTATTTTTTTTTTCTAGTAGGTTTACATTTGTACCTTAAGAATAGACATTAAACAGGTTGAGGTATGGAAAATATACTGAGAAAAAAAAATTGTGGAACGTATTTGAACGTATTGATTTAATTTCACTGGATATGATTACATATAATTGCTATTGATTGTTAAAATATGCTTCTATCGTTTAGTTTAATCATATGTAAAGCATAAAGCACTTAAAGTAACTCCATGAAGTAAAAATGAATACGTTCCACAACATATTTCAAGCTCCACCTTTCTAAATTTCCCAACGTTCGATTGCATAGATGATATGTCTGTGCTAAAATATGCTTTTATCTTTAAGTTTAATTATATAAAGCATAAATTTCGTAAAATAATTCCATAAAAATAAAAGTGAATACGTTCCACATGTCTTTCAGGCTGTATCTATTTAAAAATTCGCTACCATTGACTGAAAAGATGACATGTCTGTGCTATTAAATGCTTTTATCTTGAAATTTAATCATAGAAAGCATAATTTTCATAAAATATTTCCAAAAAAATAAAAGTGAATAAGAATACGTTCCACAATATCTATCAGGCCCTACCTATCTAAAATTTCGCTACGATCGACTGAAAAGATGGAATGTCAGTGGTTTAATCATACAAAATGTAAAGCATTTAAAACAATTCCATGTTATTATACAAATACAAAACTGGTAATAAATGAGTTTTGAAAAGTTTAACGTACGTAGGTTTGGTATTTTTTTATTATGTATCTTTGGTCCAAAGTCTAGACTTTATAAATGTGTCTATCATACACGAAATTCTCTCTGTTGCCATATAAATCATTTTTAACCAAATATGCATTTTATCCAGATGTCCAACAAGCTTTAAAGATAACGTGAAACCTAGTTAATTTTTTTTTGTTATAATATTAAAACAAATTGGTCAAAAAGCCTTTACATGTATCACTTAATTATTCATATCATATAAGTAAATTCCCAAAAATTCAAAATAAAGAAAAAAAACTCAACAATTAAAATGCACCATCAAGATACTCGCGCTGCTGCCGCCGCCGCCGCTGGCTTAAGTAATAAATCAGACTTTTATGATCAGTTTTACGCGATCGCATAAAAAATTCACCTGTGTGTGTCTGTGTCGCGCAGAACAGTTCGACCCTAAAAAAAACAAAAAAAAAATTTAAACAACATTTTGTCTAACAGATTGAAGATAAGTATCTCTTCAGTAAGTTGTGCTGTGTTCTGTGTGTCCGTTAATTGAATGCACTCGAATGGACCCAACCTGTTGCTGCGATCCGATGCGCGTTCATCGGGTCCGCCTTTCACAAACATATTTTTTGTGTTGGTTTTAATTAGAATCGATTTGCATATGAATGGTCAGGCAGTGGGCCAGTTGGCAGAGCGCCCTCCGCCAACACCGGCTCAGCGGACAACCGCTCCCAAAAGAGAAAGATTAAGATATCAAATTTAATATTTTTATTCGAATCACTTATAGGTATAATATAGGACCGTTTTATTCCCAACAATATAGTCATATACTTGATGGGGCTTCGGATGTAAATTGAATGCCCTTACAGGCACAAAACGACTCAATTAGAGTGGGGGAGATCTTTTTGTTAAGTCGTCTTCCCACCCTCCTTTTGTGTAAGAATTTACGACAAGCGGTTTAAGGTGACTGTTTTATGATCTTTGGTGTTTTGTTTTTTAATGACTCTCTCTTGAATTTAAAAACAATTTTCTTTTTTTTTTTTTAATTTTCTTTGAGTTAGTCTAATCGATAAAGTTCTGAAGATTTTGAAGATCGATAGTAGCTGATCATCAAGCAGCAGGTTATCTATGATGAAAGTTTTGTCTTATATTTAATATCCTATTCATTTTGGATTCCATATAGGTGAATGAGCGCTGATGATGAGGTGTTACGCTGAGATCATGAAGTTTGATATGTGTTTTTGTTTTTTTTTTTTATAACGAGCTGTGATGGTGATTAAGTGTTTTCGACACATTCATATTTCTTTCAATTTTTTTTTCGATCTTTAGTTTTTGGCTTCGCTTTGAATT
This sequence comes from Epistrophe eligans, assembly GCA_951394125.1. Lineage (NCBI taxonomy): Eukaryota > Metazoa > Arthropoda > Insecta > Diptera > Syrphidae > Epistrophe > Epistrophe eligans. The sequence goes on from OX596031.1 coordinate 56,524,322, forward strand.
TTTAGATTTTTGTTTGGTTAAAAAAATAAATAATTTTATTTGATCGAAAGATTAAGTCACAAATAATTTTTCAATTGATTAGTGTGAGATAAAATTTTACTTTTTTTTTTATGATGAAAAATTATTCAAATTAAATATAAAAAAAAGAAATCGTAATCTTCCTTAAAAAATTTCTATTTTATTTGACAAATTATTGACAGTTTTTTTTAGGAAAACTGTATTTTTTGACATAATGAATAAGTAACCCGGATTTGAAGAAAAAGATATTAATACACTGCGACTATCTGACTAAAATTACAAAAAAAATATATATTTTATCCAGACAGACACCTGAAGCATTTTTTATTCCTCGAGTTCATTGTACTTTATTCGAATTAAACACCAAATAATTTTTTGCATGCAATTTTCCTTTAAAGATGGTTCAGTCAAACAATTCTTTTATTTCGTTGTTGCTCCCTTATATCCTTTGATATCTCCACATAACCTTACGTAATAATTGACTAAAACAAAAGAGCTGACACACGAACTTAGGAAATATTTGTTTTCAATTTTTGTTTGAGAAAACTTTTGCATACGAAACTTAATTTTTCTTTATGCAAATCATTAGAACACCTTGTAATATCTGGTGCTATACAAAAAAAATCCATAAATCAGCACAAATCTATGAAACATTGGCAAATTATTTTTTCTTCAACAGTTTTATCTTTGTTTTTAAATTTTGTTTAAACAACCGTGTCGTTGATTGTAAATCTGTCAACTTTTATTGGGAAGAAAAATAAAATAGACAAGCGGATAAAAAAAATTTAAACTCACAGCTTCTCGATGTAAGTTAAAGCCTCCGATAGTGACCGTAGAATCTGGTGTATTTTATTATAAGTAATTTATTTGTATTTTCTCTTTATACACTTCGACTTTCAGTCATTCTTCCATACCCTAATTTAATACAAATAAATAAAAAAATCAACTTTAATTAATAAACATAGCAACCCTTAACGATTTCCTCGCATTAATACAATAATTACACATCTAAGCCCATGAAACAGCTTCTATACTCTGCACGCCATATCGCTCGCTGATTTAAATTCAAATCAACCTACTTGAAAATTCTAAAAATATAAAATCATTTTTAAGCTTAAATCAACATTCAACCTTCGTGTGATGGTTCTTCGTTTTTCTTATAATAAATATAATAGCACACGTCTTGCTCCTCTGCCGCCGGCGTCATCGTCGTCGCCGCCGCCTCCGCCCTGATGCTAGAGAATTTGTGTGTAGGTTAGGTACCTAATTGAAATCCTTTCGCGGTATTTTTGCGGATAACACCAAAAAAGCTTTGGATCACTTATTCCGTTGAGTGGAAATTAATTTCCATAATTAATGAAATAATCTTGATTCGCACGCTCACACAGCAGTAGCAGAAGCAGAAGCAGCAGCAGCTACATCTCATCAGGAGGTCCTTTCTTGTTCTTAGCTACATATATAACTATACCTATAATTAGGTATAGAAAGATTTGCCTTCCTTACTTCATGATGGCGTCAAAATTAAAAGAAAATAAATTAGCATCGAGCAAGCTGCTGTTTGGAGAAAATATTTTGGCAAACAAATATCCTTTTGATCTTTTATTTTTTTTGTTGCTTCTTTTTTTTCAGACATGGAGTCTTTCGTTTGAAAGAAATTCCCTTTTGACTTAAAGAAAAAAGAAGCAAATCTGGCTAATTCAATTATGCCACACGAAATTTTCATCACCTTAAGTGAAGCCTCCTTAAGGATATCCTCTGAATTCTAATAACATCCTTAATCCATGACTTTTTGTATTTAATTTTATTTTTTCCACAAAAGGCATGCGGATCTTACAGCCACCATCACCGACACCCAAAGCCACATCAAAAGGCGTCAGTAATTATCCTTTTTTAGTTGTTTGTTGTTGTTGTTTTTGTTTTTCTTAAAATTGAAGAACGTGCGAGTTGCACAAGGTGCTAAGATTATACTTACTGATATTTACCAAAAAGCGTGGCAGGAATGCTTATAGCTCCCCAAAATGCGGCGGCGGTGGTAACAGTGGCGGTGATGGCATTGAAAATTATAATTTTAAATTAAAATTTATTTTAACAAAGTCAAAGGATAACATCATGCTACTTAAGTGAAAATTAAATTTCACCACAACAAAAAAATAGGAGCAAGCCAAAATGAAAGTGAAAATACTCCAGCAAGATAATTCATTAAATGCTTTTTTTCTTTTCTTCGTTTTTTTTTAAAGTTTTTTTTTTTTGTCCTTAAAAGGATATAAAAATCTTGACAAGAATCTCTGAAGGGATAGGCGAAAAAAAAGGTGTTTGATTGAGTTAATTATGTCTAATCCCTTCATCCGTGTGAAAAGGATTTCACGATGGTATAGTGGAGAGATGTTATATAGTGAAAGAAATATAGAATAGGGATCCTTTTGGGAGATTGGTGGGTTAAGGATGCAATTTTCTTCTTTAACTTTCATTTTATTTTTGTCTCTATTGAATCGATGTCTGGCATAGAAAGACTCTTAGACATGCAAAGCAGACATTGCACAGACGATGAACGCAGACACAAAAGCATATTACTCCTTTATTGTTTGTCATGGCGCTAGGATGGATATGATAGTCAGGGCCGTCTTGAGAGCTTTTGCCATAGAAGGCCCTCAGGCCCATTTTATTTAAGAAACTGTTTCCAAGTAACTATCCTTCTTAGAATAAATAAACTTAGTGGCGCGACAGATCATGTAGAACCGAAGCCTAGCGACTTAAATCTCTCAACCATTCTAGTATGCGTGTTATTGGCAGGAGAGGAGGTGACCTACAATTTTCTGTCGAATCCGAACGGCTTAGGCGAGAAGCAGTTTTTCATGAGGTAGATATATACGATTAATAAAATAACTAATTTTTTTTTTCAACATTCGCCCAGAAACACGCCCTTTTTTCAATATTATTTTGAAGTTGTTTTCCAGCTGATACACTTTTTATGAGTTACATACGCTTACTGTTCAGTAAAGAAAAATTCGCCCACGAACACGCCCATTTTAATATTTTTACAAGTTTTTTTATTTCTTCAACTGATACAACATTTTATTTATTGAAATTTTGTGGATTTCCCACTATAGTCAAATTGTCATGCGCCTCTTTTTTTCTATTAGGTACTCCAACACTGAGAAGGACTTGCGAAGACGACAGTGAAAGAAGAAAGATTTTGCAAAGGTTTTTTCTGCAGCTTTTTCAGTTGGTTCCTTTTTCTTCTCTATTTTGTTTGTTCACCATTGTCATCGTCATTATAGTCATTGTTGGGGGTAAAATCTATTCATGGCATAAGACATGATATGACCAATATACTTACCTACCTACGTCCTACATAGTTAGGTAGGTATACAAGAAAAGACTCCTCTCCGATCCTGTGAAATTGATTCACCACCGTTGCATCGTGTTTTTGATTAAGATGACAACGAAAAAGATCTTAAGAAAAGGATCAAAAGAACTTCTTTGGAAGACGAATAAGTATAGCAAGAAAATATCTGTCTATGTAGAAAAAAATATAGGTAGGTTTCCATTGTCCTTTTTTTAAGATTTCCTTGGTTGCGTTATGTGGGTTTTGAAAAGAAAAAGAAGAAAAAACCATCGATCGATTTATATATAAGCCTTGACGTAGTCCTTTTTATTTTTGCAATGAAGTTTAAATGCTTAATCGGGGTCAACTGAGCGTTAGGGATGCATTTCAAGGCATGAAGAATTTTGGCTATATTGAAAGAAATTTATATTAGACCAAGTTAGGGAGCAGGAAATATCAGAATTATTCACGGTTTGGGAGTAGGTATAGGTAACTGAAAATTCTATGGAACACACCTGGATTGGATTTATACGGGACTGTTGTCAATTTGTATGATGACGAATTTGATACGGAAAGGTGCTATGTGTCATGGTATTCAGTCTTTGACATATAGATATACAAAATTTAAAGGAGAAATTATCCAACGGTAGATAAACAGTCACTATTATTAATTTAATTTATTTCGCTTGGGCATATGGGTATGAGAGGGTATGTGGATACTCATTGTCTTATGATAGCCACACTTCTTGCCGAAACCTTATGTCATGTTTGGAATAGATTAAAAGAGCTGTTGTCTAGTTGCATAGTACATTACCGTGTGTTTTCTAGAATGTCACGCGTCACTACTGAATCAGTTTTCCCAGGATTCTGAGTTTGACCATCGCCATACATGAAGGTTTCCTGGTGATGAATGTAATCAGATGCGGCTTGTGTCTCCACTTGAAATTAGTTTGTCTTTTTGGCGGCCCATTTAGCAGCTAATGAAAAAGTTCTTTAATGTAATTTTTGTTCTTTGTGCTTGTGCCTTTTGTTTTGAAGAAGCCCGTGGAGTAATAGTCAGTATATATGTAGGATTGTTTCGCCGACGGTTGTGGGTTCGATTCCCAGCCTATGCCAACTAAAAAAAAACGAAAAGTTTTTCCAGAAGTTACTTCCTCTTGCGAGGAATTGACAAATCCTCCAAAAGTATCCCTTGTCATGAAAAATTGCTTCTCATCTTAGCCGTTGGAATTCGGCAGAAAATTGTAGGTCCCCTTCATTTCTGCCAATAACACGCAGAAAAGAATGGTTGAATGGAATGGTGTTGTAAGTAACTAGGCCCCGGTTCTAATAGATATAATATAATCTAATAGATGAATATCAAAAAAGAAGCCTTATTACCATCTGCCTGTCTAACAAAATTTAATTCCATATTAAGACGAACTTCCTGCTCATTGACAAATTATTTTCAATTTCAATATTCATTATTAAAATAACAAAAGGTGTGAACAAAGTTAACATCATAAACGTTAATTGAAGAACACCTTTAAGGCAACATGGCAGAATATTCAAATTCAACCCAAAATAATAAAAAAAGAAACAAAAACCCTTAAAAAAGGAACAAAACCAGGATTACAAATGTCTCTTTGAGGTTGTTCCTTTTAAAACAAGATTATCCTCCTTTCAAATATTTTATACAAAAACCTCTCATTACACTATAATCATCCACCCGTATCTATTCACTAAAAATTAAATACTTTTGAGTGCTTCATCTTTGCAACCAATGTACCTTCTGGAGCATGACAAAAATGCAGGTGTATGTGGTTTAACCGCATAAGTTTCATTCTATCTATGTATATATCCTTTTTTTGATGTCTTATTTTTCATGCTAAAGAGTCCCAAATAGGAATTTATAACCAATTTTAATTACCTGTGAAATTAAACCTGCCTCATCCGTATATAACAAACTGTACCTTTATATAGGAGGTCAATCTTTAACCTCATAGATATTTAACAAAAAAATATAAATGTTCTCCAAAGTTAACCCGCAACTATCATAAAAATCCATCTTCAAGCTTCAAATGACAATAAAAAAAAATATATAACAAAAAGAATCATTGCCCCATTCAAAGGTTTAATGATGCGGCGGCGTTTATCTCTGTTTCGAGAGACACAAAAAAAATAGAAAAACACAAGCGGGATTTTAAAGATGCGCGCTCCAGTAAGACACTTTTGGGTGTCGTAAATTTCTTTGACAATTAACACTTTCGATGTTGAATAAAACGAACTCGATGAGGGTTTGTATATATGGGTACCTACCTTACCTACACTACCCATGTACCTATTTCGTGAACTCGTTTATTAAGGAACCAATGTCGAACAACCAAGAACGTGTTTTACCAAGAGGTTTTCTGGATCTCGAAGAAGGTGGTGTTCCAAATAAAATAAAATTAAAAAAAAAAAAAAAAAAAACAGGTGAAACAAAGTTCTTCTTTTATAGACCTTTATAAAAATTATAAAAATAATAAAAACAGTTTGAAATGTGAAAAGAATTTGTTGTAAAATGTTAATTTAAACCGAGTTTGGATTGTTGGAATGGTTATAAGTGTTGAAGTCATCAAGATGCCATTTATATATATAAAAATGGGAATCTCTTTGCGGACACCTTGAAGTGTTTTTCTTCTCTATCCGCAAGACATTAAATGCAATAACACGGGAATTTTTTTTTTGGTGACATCTTGTATGGGCTTTTAAAATTTTGGGATCATAAATTAGTCGTTTAATTGGTGGTTATGTTAAGTTGTAGGATAGCATGGGTTTCATGGGAAATAGCTGTACCTATATAAGAGTTTAAAATTGATTCTTTAAGTTAACATCTTATAAAGACAAACTAGCTGGGTAAGCTTTGTGTAAGTTTGATCAGATTGTTTTCTTGATGGACATGAGTTTGTCATTCAAAAAAAAAAAAAAAAAAACATGGGACAACTGCAATAAAAAATTTAACAAAACAAAACAACAATTTTTTCAACAAAAATGTTTTGTCAACTTGTAGGATATTAATAGAAAAGTTTTACAAAAGATTATCAGTTAATTTATTGAGCCTATAGTATACCAAAAAACTTCAGAAGTTTACATTCCACAGCCTGTATTTTGAAATAAAATAAACAAATTGACAAATTGTAATTTTTTCACACATTTTAATAGATTTGGAGATATTTTACGAACAAGCGAAATAAAAATCAAAACGAGGAAATTACTGTACTGAACGTATTCACTTTTCACTTTACGAATGGTGAGGAGAACTTTATTGATATACAATTCGGATGAAAATAAAATTAAATATTAATTAAAATCTATGTGTGAAATTTCTAATTTTAAGTTCCATAGCAAATGAATTTTGAAATAAAGAAAAGGCATCAAAATAAACTAATTTTAAACTTTGTCACTTCGAAAAACCTTCTTGCTGTAACTATAACACACTTAGCGAAAATAAAATCATTGTAGAACGTGTATGGAACATGAGTGAAACGTGTGTGGAACGTACCTGGAACATTTTTATCTCCAGCAATTCGAAATACTTATAAGGATTCATTAAAAACTTTTTATTGCATATTCATCTATTTTTTCTGATTACAAGTGATATTAAACGAATTATTTGTGGAACGTATCCATTTTTCGAGTAAAGTATAAACTTTCTGATAGTATTCTTTTCCTATCTAAAGCCTAATAAAGTGCCAATAAAAAAAATATAATCTGTGAAATTTTCAAAATAAAACTAATTGATTACCAAATATCGATTTCTTTTTCTGGTTACATATGTATTTTTGTAGCTTCTAACTCCAAATATAATGTGAAATCGATTGTGGAACGCACCTATTCATTTTAAAAGTATTATATTCAAAGAAAAAAATCGGCTTTAAATTTTCATAATTTCCATTCCACATCGTCTATTTTAAAAAGTTGACATTTTTGTGTATACCATCCTTACCTATATAAAAATCGATCCTTAAATTAAAAATTGCGATATTTTAAGTAACCTGTGGAAAAAAGTGGACTTTTCATCATTTCAAAGAGAGTAAAGAAATATGTGGTATTGTTTTTCTACATCTTTATATAGAAACACATATCGAATAAAGTGAAAAAAAAAGTTTGACATTGTGCAATTTTCAAACTTACGTTCCACAACTTTCATTTTCAAATAAAATCTATTAATCCCCAAATATTGTACGTACATAGTCAATGTAGGTATAATCTTATGATTTTAGTAATTTAAACTGCAAATATATAATGTGAAATCGATTTTGAACCACATAAAGTAGGTATCATTCAAATAGGAGAAAAATGTTCATTATTTGCATTCCACATTTTCGATTTTGAGAAGTTGAAATTATGCACATTAATATTAAGTAGTTAAAACCTCTTTTAGTTGCTTATATGAAAGTTGCAAAATTTAAAATATGTCGTTGAAAAAAGTGGATCGTATTTTTTTTTTTTTTTTTCATTTCACGAGTGTTGTAATAAAGTAACTTAAATTTTAATTCCCTTTAAAAACAACAAAAAAAAATATCAAAATCCCCAACACTTGCACATGTAACTTTCCTGCTGGAACCTTAAATTCACACATCACCGAATCAGATCGCATTAAGTCGAGTCTTATTTTATTGTTATCAACCCCTTTGTATCGTCCACATCAATGTGTGATTTGTATGTGTGGTGACGTTGTAATATATATAAATATATAAATATATAAGCTGTTTTTTTTATCTCACGAATGATTTTTTTCCATCAAGACCATATTAACTGAGAAAAAACAAAAATCGTGTGCACTCCACTTGATTCTCCAAAAATACTCACCAAAAGAACGGTATATTTGTAACAAATAATAGAACACATCTTTCCTACATTTTTTTTGTAGAGTTTCGTTGAAGCGTGTGCACACACAATGGCCGCACGAAATACCAAACCCTCTTCCATCACCATCATCAACATCGTCGTTTCTCAATACGAATCTAGCAGCCGCAGTTCGACCAAACTTAACAATGAGCACAACTTAAAGTGCACTTAAGGAAATCACAGGGCATACAATAAAATAATAACATCCCAACATCGCGACAGAATAAATAAAAAAATTGAATTCGTAGGTATATTATACAATTTTAAATGTTTGTCACCAGCTCTGCTCTCCGAGCGATAAGAATATGACATCCAATTCAAGGGCGGGCCATAGCAGGACGAGAAGGACTCCTCTTTCTTCCCAAAATACAAAATCCGAAAAAGTAAAAAAATAAAAATCGAAACAATATCTGTCGAGGGGTTGACAAATATCGCCAGTCAGTCAGTCTATGGGTCTTTATATTGCGTTCGATTCGGATTGAACCCTAGGAATATAGTAGACTTGGTTGCCGCTGTGCGAAATTTAGCTGAATATTTTTTTTTTTTCATTTTGTTTAACTCCAAGCCCTCAATCCCAAAATCACAACTGTTTTACTATTTTATTCGCTGATTTTGAGTTCCTGCTTGGAATCTCTCGAAAATACTTCAATTTTTTGAGCATCAACTATAGATAATGCTTGAGCATTTGCTTTAATAGTGTTTGTTTGAAACAACGACAACAACAACAACAACAACAACAACAACAACAACAACATATGAGTGTTCTTCTACAAACACATAATATTTTTGACAACTTTATTTTTTCCTCTAAACCACATTCTAAACATTCTTCGTTCTTAGCAAAAAAAAATAAAATGAATGGTAAAATTAAAAAAAAATAAAATTTACTGTGGCAACCCTGCACCTAAGAAACATTTTTTGGGAAATAAAAAATAAAAAAAAAACAGAAATGCAATTGACATGCCAGGATAAATGGGGAATTCTTTTGATTCCTGGTGTTTGGTTCCCATGGAGAGAAAAGTTTACCGAGCAACATCGAAAATGGACAGAAAACGACGACGAAAATGATGATGATGACGACGACGGTGACGGTGACGCAATATGGCGACGCACGTTGCGTTGGTAGAATGATGGTTGGAGTGGTGATGGCGGTAGCATGAGCCTGTCAAAAAGAGGATTTAATGGCAATGCAACCACTCGACTGGAAAGTGTCAGATACAGGAGAAGTATTTTTTGATGGACACATTGCGAGTGCGAGGATTTTGATTTTGAAATCTTTTCTTTTTTTTTTTTTTGCAATTTACTGTAAGCAAGGATATGATTCTCTCGTGAAACCTTATGTCAAACAAAAAAAAAAGGACGAAATCAATACAAATACAAAGTGTTTCGAAAAATAAAAATATTAGAAGAAAAAAAAAATCTGATGTCGTGCTGCTGCTGCTGCTTTCTGTTGCTGTAAGATTATCTTAATACAACGGAAATGGATTTTTACTTTTTGAAGAGGCCTTGATAAAAAAAAGTTTCCTTTTCGTAAAAGGTTCTTATATATGTAGGTGTAAGGAAATTGGTATCTATCAAAACATGACGAATATTAAGCATTTCTAGAGATTTAAATCCAAGCTTAAAACTAATATTTTGTAGGATTGAGTTTTTTGGTAAAAAAAAAAACAAATTATACAAATGTTCCACTTCTTGGAAAATGTTAACTTACTAAGATTAAATTAAAAGGAATGCTTTATTAGGTGCAGTGCAATAAGACTCTCGGAAACAAAGCCCGTTGGTTCTTTTTCCAAAATTAAAGGAAATAACACTTGCGGGTTTTATTTCCTTTTTGGAGTGGCAATAAGACCCACCACAAAAAAGCATTAAGACCCGCGGGATTTATGTCTTTTCTGATTAAAGATCCAGACTTAAAGCGTGATAATTTATATAAATACATATACATTACTTTAACTTTATACTGTTGGCCAAGGAATCTGTTGACATTGGAACCTGCCTGACGACTAAACATACCTTAAGCGGAGCAACGGAGTTGCGTGATCGAGACAGAGGACCCAAAGTGGGAGTTAAAATAGTTGGAACCTGCAAAGCGGGCCACCCAAAGTACTGTTATCCAAGAAACTGTTGGAAAGGACCAAAACATTTGTTGTTATTTAGTAAATGAATAGGTATGTTCTTCGAATTGAAACTTATAAGAAAAAGGAATTAAAGCCCATAGCTTTTGTTTCCGTTTCAAAAAGGAAAACAATCCCGTGGGTGTTATTTCCTTTTTGTTTTGAGAAATAAGACCCACGGGCTTTATTTCCCTGGGGGTTATTGCACTGCACCTGCGAAAAAAAATTCATTTTAAAAAAAATATTCTTCGGAAAAGTAACACCAGCCTAAATAAATTGTTTCAAAATTCAACTTCTTAAAAAAAGGGTTGTTGATCCGAACATTAATAAATTTTTGACAAATCAAATTCCACCTTCTATTTTTAGGACTCATAGGTTTTTGAAAAATTTAGGGAGTAGCTTTAAGCAGTGAACATCACTTATCTAACAACTATACTCCATAGGCAATATTTGGGCAGATTAATTTCTTGGCGCATTGCTATTTCCTAAAATATTTCCAATGAAGACGCTTTGGCAATGGCAATATTGGTCGGAAGATAAAAGGCAATTTTAATGATTTCCATCGTCTTTTTTTACAATGGTTCCTCCGTTTTTTTTTTAATTTCAGTTATCAAATGTCAGTATAGAAATTACGCCCACTGTCAAATGTTCTTTTTTCTCTTTAAAATCACTAATATGTATAATTAAAAAAAAACTTTTATTTCAAAACGAAGCAAAAGTCATTCAAAATCGCGGATTAACCATTTTGATTAAAATGAAACGTCAGAATTGGAAATCGATTGGAAAACATTTAGAATTGAAAAAAAAAAGTTACGCTGTGGCCCCATTGGCAATTTATTATCATTGCCAAATAATTTTACTTGATAAATGCCAGTTCCTATAGAAATATAAAAAGTTTTTGTTGTTTGCTCTATTCTCGATAGTAAAAAAAAATTATTTTTCAAAATTTTCATACTTTAAACTTTTATTTCAAAACGAAGCAAAATAGTAATTTAAAATATCGAAAAAACCAATTTGAAAAGGGTTAAACGTCAAAATTTGTTTCATCGGCGGGGCTGGAAATCAATATTAAATTTCATTCCATCTACAGGGCAATTTTATCATTATTCCAAAGTGCCTCCATTGGAAATATTTTATCAGAACAATGGCAATGAGCAAGTAATTTATTTCCTCAAATGACAATGGAGCCGCTGTCTTAAGAAGGGAAAATATTAAGCTCATATTTTAATTTTTGCCTCACCAGTTTCGTTTTATTATTTGGACGATGACTATATTTTCAAACAAATCTATCAATTTCTGTATTTATAAAATTCACCATTTAACCATTAAATTGTTTGCGCATACAAAATTTCCCCACAGCAAAACAAATATAATATTGTAAGCTGTCACGATTGTTTCTTCTCTCTCTAATGACTTGTACCCGTAGAAAGTGTCGTAGTATTGTACCTACTATTTCATTCATGAAATATCCACCTTCGCTCTCCCTCTCTGTTCGGGTGTGTGTGTGCTAAACTTGTTTTCCCTAAAAGTTTCGTTCCATCTCGTTCATTGTCAGTGGTGAATTAAATTGCAGAGTTAAAGATCTCGTCTACATTTATCAAAAGCAGAAAAATTTTCCTGAAATTAAAAAAAGTGTTCAATTGTCTTAAATTATTACTTAAAGTACATTTTATCGCGTTATGACTTGTCCATTCTACTTGTCTCGTAATTTGTAAATTTATAATTTCGTTTCGTCTGAGATGTAAATAATTAAATTAAATCAATTTCATTGTAATTCATTTGAATCTCAAGAAATTAAGTTCCTTGTCGTGAAAAAAGTGATCCAGTTAAAAAAAAAACAGCAGATATATCAATTTAAATGTTTTTTTTTTCATTTCGTGAAAAAAGTGTATCTCTTTAGAAAAAAAAGCAGCGGTGATGTTGCAAAGATCAGTTTCTTTTTTTTCGTGTTTTATTGATAAAAATGTGGTTTTTCTTTCGTAAAAAATGTTTCTTTTTTGATAATAAATAAAGCAACAGTGTTGTTGCAAAAATCAATTTAAATTTAAAAGTGTATTTTTTTTTAGTGTTTCAGTGATAAAAGTCAAGTATAGATAATGGAATCAGAATTCCCATCCTTGCAATTTGTGATAAAAAAGTTAACTTTACAAAGGTGAGTTTTTTTTTTAATTCTAAAATATCAATGTATGTTTGAAGCATAAATGTACCTAAATTGAATAAAAACGCATTAAACTTTAGCAATTCTAAAACTTTAACAAACGTTAAACATTCGGAACGATAACTTAACTTTCGCCTGGCATACATCCACACAGACGAATTCAGAAAATCTTTGAAAATTCGCTGATGGCGTGTCGCACTCTCGCTGCAAATGTTTCGCGCCGGTTAAGAGGTGGATTAATTTTTTTTGGGCCGGGGAAGTATTTCACAGATTTATTTTATCTTTGAAACTCTTTTAAAATATTTAGACAGCTAATAGACTCAGAAAATTACATTCAAAATTTCTCAGTTTTTGTCTCAAATACTGAGGAAACAGATTTTTAGATTCGCTTGCTCAACATTTCGCGAAGCAAAATTGGTGAGGACTCTGAAACATAAACTTACCAAATAAGTAGCTGACAGCAGCCGATTTTTACCGTTTTCAAAAAATCAAAAATAGACGTCAAACAGACGGACATTTTTCTTTGACCCTAAAAATGCTTCATAGTTTATGAGCGACTGTTTCGAGTTCGATATGATTACGCATATTTGCAAATAAGAGAAATTGAAGTTGGCGTTCCACAAGGAACTATTCTAGGGCCAGTTCTATTTTAGTTTGGTTTCTCGCTCAATTGTATTGTTTTATTATTCAGACAAAACAACTCATTATTCAACCTAAATCAAACAATTGTATTGTGCAACAAAGGGTTGAAATAAATCGATATATGAAACTCTTACTTCTGTGTTACGTCTTGATTAGATAATTATCAGTTAAGTCACAACTAAGGTTTTTTCTTTGAATAAACGTATACTCTGAACCTAAATAAACCAATTTTAAAATTTTGTTAAAAATGTTTATTTACATTTCTGATTAAGATATAAAATTCTTCACACCATATCACTGATATTTATTGTGTACCTTACGTTTAGATTCATCATAATATACATATATGTACCTACCTTTATCGAAAACATGAAGAACAAACAAAAATTCCTGCACAATCTTTGCTTTCGGTTTATTTGATCTTGAAACCAAAAGGACATGCAATGACTTTTATATGGTTTTCCTGTGGATAAGAAGATTTGTTGATATATAAAGACTGCTTTGGCTTGCCCCAACAAAAAAAAAATTATCTCATATCCCCCACCTAACACACGAAGCAAGTGTATTTATAACTTCAAGGCTTCTATTGAAAAACACACTGAATTCACACTAAACTGACCTAACCGCGCGACCGACCGGCAGCTATGATGTTTTATTGGATTTTCACACATTTAAAATTACCTATATTTTTTTTTGTTTATTTTCACTTTAAAAATATGTTCCTTTCGAGGATTCAAGGATATACCTAACTTCTTTTGTTTAGATTGGAGTTTTCTATATTTATGTATAATAAACAAATTTATGACTTTGGCACGTTAGGTGTGATGTTGTGGTAGGATGTGGATGTGTGTTCGGCAAACAAGATAAGAAATCATAAAGTTTCTTAGGTACTCGTATATCGAAATAATTTTCAAACAAAAAAGTCTCTACATTTGATTGTTTATTCCCGCAGGCAGCTTCACCAAATTCTTTAAATTCATGAACCACGTTTATCTAGCTGTATGATAAAGTTCAGTTGATTAGGACCTTAAGCATACTGCGTTTTGCATCTCTGTCCTTCATAGGAAATATACAAATCCAAATAAAAATAGCTCAATTGCGGATACTTTTCCCAGAAAAACCGGGTCGGGGTCGTCGTCGGTTGGTTCGCGATAAGAAAATTTCAAATGGTTTTTGTTTGCACTCCGCCCATTAAATTCCATTCGATTCTATATTTTGAAAATTCTCCTATTGATGAGTTCTACATATAACGACCGATTGTCATCCTTTCTCGCATGTTCTGGTTCACGTCCATCGCAGGCTCGACTTCTATAGAATGAGAGGGTATGGGCGTTTGGCTTTTAGTCATTTTGGCAAATGGTCACTAAATTTAGCCTTCAATTTGGACGTCCATCGCCATCGTTTGGTATTGGTATATATTGTGAAGATGACACATCAGTATCTCTCTCATGGAATGTCCAAAGTCCAGGGCCAGATCTAGATTCATGTGCTGCCTGAATGGCTGCGAGTGACATTTTGTGGTTTGATGTATATAAAACGCGAATAGGTGATGCGATGCGATGGAATGTGCATTGTATCATTTGCATTTGATGCGACAAACGACAGATGACACAAACATAAACACACACACGTCTCACGTCGAGTTGAATCGTATCGAATCGTATCCACGCAATAATGGACATCCATTAACCTTAATCCGATTTTATATTCGAAATCCGAACAGCAGCATTTTGGCTCTGCCAATTTCACAGGATAACTCTCTGCCACTTATGTGCATATATAGCTTGACTATGTATATATAATATCGAAACCATCGCGGAATTGCAAATTTAGGTTGTTTTTGTTGATTAGTGGTAGTGGAGGCAGTCCGAGCGCATTTTAGCTGTTTGGCAGGAGGGTTGGTTGAATTGATGTTAAGCATTGACGACGAGTCGGAGCCAAAGTATATATATATATATATTTTGGAGGTAAACCGTATAAAACACTAATGTCGCTTTTTGTTGCCATTTGTGCAGATTGATTGACATTTGTAAAAATCAAGAGGAATGATCTGCTAGAAGGGTTTTAATGTTTTAAACGTTTCGACAATGAGACAGGGGAGGTAGGTTTAGAGATTTCAAGTTCATGGCTACAGCTATAGCTGAATATAATTAAGTGAAAATGGTTGATTAAACTTTAAATTAATTGAATATTCTATTAATGTCTACAAATTAATTTAGGTGCTTTATTCTTTTTTTTAACATCAGAACTTTTCTGTAGAATAAATCATTTATCATTCAAACCTTCAATATTAATTTTTTTGCAATATTAATTTTTGTTATAAATATTAAAAAGGGGGTGTAATATTGGGAATCCATCCCAATTTCAGCCTTTTTCCCGTAAACCAAAAATTTTCAGTGGTACTGCATTTCGCGAGGAAGTGAGTAATCCTCGAAGAATATTTCTTGTCATGAGAAAAAAAAAACTATTTTATCTTAGTTCGTGGAGATTTGACAGAAAATTTTAGGTGTCCATCCTTACAACACGCACGGAGAAATGATTGAGAAAGTCACTACAGAGTTCATGGTTATCCGCTTAAAGTCGCGCCATCAATTCTAACTACTATCTTAATTTTCTAAATTTCTTGTTTTATCTTTTCATCCAATCTTTCAAGAATTAATCCTTATTCGTTAGTCTGATCTAAAAGATGATTTTTAATAGTATTCACAGTGGATATACTATATAGTTGATAGAATATGTCCTCCGCAATCCCAAAAGGATAACATGTTTTAATTAAAACATTTAATCTCATCCAATGCAATGATTTTAAGCCATCCTAGAATTACCATTACCTTTATATATAGGTACTTCTCCTTAATCCATGAACGACCCATACAAACAACTCAACTTGTAGCTATATATGAATTTTATCCTTTTTTGCAAAATCCGTTTTTGGGAAATTAAATTGTCATCAGTAGGTATGGGAGCATGGGAGAGTTAAGGCACCCTGCTATATTAATCCCCTTATATACGTACATATATATCTTTACTTTCCCCCCTATTGCAGAGATTAGAGTCACAAATATGAATTTTTTGTATATGCCGAGTGCTCAGCTCATCCTCTCAACTACTAAAGTGCGGACTAGAAAATTAGGTCAGGTGGATGTGAAAACTTAAATAAGTGTCCAGCAGCCATTTATGGAACATGATTACACACTTAACCTAAGCCTGGTACTCATCCTTGTTCATTATATTTGAGCAAAGCTGTGATGATGATGGCTGATGCTAAAGGATATGTTTCCGTTTTCACCTTTTGTTAGTGGGGGAAGCTTAACTATATATATGGGAACCTGCCGTGCCACTATTCTAGGTACAGCTACACTAAAGTTATTTAGTTTTGGGTGAACAGAGAGATAGAAAAAGAGCTTTCGAGCGGATATGTTTTGGTTAATTAATTGTTTTACCTTCATTAAATTTTGTGTCCTTATTTTTGATTAAAACAATGTCAAGAAGAAACGTTTGTTTTAGTATTAGGTTAAAATTTCACAGAATAAAGTGGAATAGATATACAGTTACCAACATAAAGGATTATTATAGAAGATAGAATTGAGAGATTTTGGTTATCTTATTTTCAGATTTGATAGGATACTTTTGGTTTAGAAATGTATGTTATAAATATTTAATAGAGTTTTAAAAATTCCCAAGACAACAATATTTTAAAAAGATAAAAACTTCACTTCACCTTTATTTAACCTTTCAAACGTTTTGTTACCTTTTAGCCTTATTTTATTATTTTTTTAATTTATTTGTATTCCTCTAACTAACTCTAAATTATTTTCTTTTTTTTATTTTCAGGTAAAAGTGAAAGTACAAAGATTAACAGAGTGAGTAAAACATTTAAAACAAAATATATATTTATTTGACATTTATTTACATGACATGATTTTATTGAAGAAAAACTTGTTATAATGATCTTTTTACTTTTTTGCCTTATGTCATCCCTTATTTCCTTGAATACTGTTAAAATTGTTGCTTTTGTTGGTTGTTTCTTTCGTAAAGTTTCTAAAGAAATTATTTTTTAAAGTGGTGAAGTTATTTATAAGCTTTAGCTTACCTGCTGTGATTTTATTGAAGAAACACATGTTTTAATAATCCCTTCACTTTTATGTCTCTTTCGAATTCATTCATAGTTCGCTAAATACTGTTAAGGTTCTTGTTTTTGTTGGTTGTTTTCGTCATAAAGTTTCTAAAGAACTTATTTTTAGAAGTTGTAAAATTTTTGTAAGTTTTTGCTTTTATTTTTTCGCTTTTAAAAAATTCATAAATATTTAATAAGGCTTCTAGTTGGAAGTTTGACCTTCGATAAAAATTCCTTTACTTAGATATTATAAATGCATCCAAAAATCAATTTTTAATCTTGACAATGGAGGATCCGGCGCAAGAATGATATAACTCTACATTGTTGAATATTGAGCAAATAACAAAAAACTATTTCTATATAGGAATTTAAATTTTCGATAAAGCTTCCCTTTCTTAGATAAAATTCGATTTTTAGTCTTGACAATTGAATATCTGGTGCAAGAACCAAATTACTCCACATAAATGTCGAAAATATGACAAAAAAAAAGAAAACAGTTCTAAAAATAGAAAACCAAGTACAAATTTGTAAATGGTTAATTTTTTCGAAAGAGAACTTAAAAAGACATTCTTTAAATGCGGAAACGTTATTAAAGGTGTTTTTTTTCATTCGAAAAAATCAATTAGAGGTGTGAGGCTTAGGCTTTAAGAGTTTTATTTTGAAAGCTTTGGCAGTAAAATCTTCGATAAAGCTTCCTTTACTTGGATGTATGTCAAAAATTCAATTTTTAGAAATTTAAACGCTTTAACCCTTGAAATGATTAGATTTTCTTCGCTATTATTTTCAAAATTTCTTTTTTAATTTTCAAAATAAAAGCTTTACCGAAGCTGGGTTGTAAAAATATATTAATTCATGGATTTCTTAATAATTAAGTTTATTTTCGTTTACTTGAAGATCTGATCTATGGATTTCTGATTTAAAAATATTCCGAAAATTGTAGATAAAATTCAATTAAATTCTGGAAGCCCTTGAAGGTCCTTTTTAATTGAAATTGAATTCTTAAGCCAAGTTTTTTTTTTGGAAAGATTCCAATTTGTCAACAGATCACTGCCTTCAAACATCTGTCTAGTTTATGTACCTTAGCATAGCCCACACAAATAAACATAAATAAATTCCAAACCAAAATAAGGATTAAAAATTATTTGCACGATTGAATTCAAGAACATGACAAAACTCTGTGTCACGAAACAAAAACCACACTCATCCTTGATCTTAAAAAAAATGTCCCATTGAATTTTGCGCACATACATAAAATAGGTAGATACGCATGTAAACATGGGCTTAAGCCAACATCATATATGTATATCCTGTCAGAAGGATTATCCTCAATATGAATTCAATAGGTACACATAAGTAACGTTCCAATACCTGACTAGAATTAAAAAAAAAAAAAAAAAAAACTAAAAATAACCTCAAGGCATACAAATACCGATAGACATAAATAACAAACAAATGAAAACAGGAAAGACATCCCATACCCATATCCCACATGAGGATAAATATGGGATCAAGAATTCACACTGCAACAGAAGTAGCATAGACCCTTCAGATCTCATCAATATTGTCATCAACAAATGACAACAATAACATGGCCGCAGGGACAATGTTGACAGGACAACGACGACTACTAGGTACTCTTCTGCCAATGACAGTAGGTATTCCAAATGTCATACTTTTTGGGCATGAATAATTCTCGTGTAATTCGATGACAATAAATTCGCATTCGAGGTCCTTAAGGATCCATATTATAGCCCACACACATTCTAACTATATATATACAGACAACCGGTGACATGTTGCAAATTTGTGTTGAAGAGAGCGCACCTCCATATTCGTACTTATGTATGTATGTAAGAAGATGGGATGACAATTTTCCAATTTTTCAATAAAGCAATCGATTTAGACTTAGAACGAGAAGTCCTTTTGTGCAAACATATCACAAAAAATAAATGAATAAAAGAAAAGTTATAGGTACTAAGATCCTTAAAGATGTGGGATATCATTATAGATTCTGAACAAAAAGTGAATATTATTGACTGAGAAATTATAGTTTTTGAGTGCATCCTTGCGGCTAATTTGTATCCTTGTCATATCGATATCGATACTCGTACCATTCTTTCGTACAAATGCGAATGGATCAAATATAATATTCGTTTTTAAATTTTTTGTAGTTTTTTTTTGGTATCCTAAGAAGGATATGCTATTGCACACACAATGAACTTTCGAAGGATTTTCAAAATTGACTTGATTCAAAAATTCACATGGGAGTAGGTAGATATGTAGGTGATGGTACAAGGATTCTACACACTCATTGACTTCCATAAATACGCAATATGATTTTAAGGAAATGAAACTGATTGAACCTTGAGTCCTTCAGCCCCGTTAGTAGATATATAGATATATGTATATAGCAGAGGGATGAATGGATAAGCTTCCGGAGTTATAAATGTTGGTTGGTTTGATGGTAGGTACTCGTATAAATGTATGTGATAGCGAGGAAATGATGATTCCCCTATGAGACGGTATAATATCCTCATAAGCTATAAGTTAGTCTGGGGCGGGTATTGTGGTGGCTTGCTATATTGGAATTGGAACCTTGTGATTAGGTGAGTGAATGTGGATATGTGTCTATATACATATATGCATATGTATATGCCGCAGAGAGCTTCTTTATGGCTGCATAAATTATTATTTCCTATCATGTAATATCCTTCGAAGGAAACGTGAAATAGGTATATGAACGAACGAACGAACGAAGTTAGGCCTCTTGCCTTTAATGGGATTTAGTGCATTGAGGCGAATTTTTATCCCTAAGCGCGTTATTCCTATATACTCATATAGAGATGAGAGATGAGATTTGTGCGGTTATGAAAGCCATCAATAACATTGAGAGGGAGGGTTTCGATACAAATTATGAAATTTTGATCATTTTTGAGGTGCCTTTTCAGAAGGGCTATCTCTATACAGGAACTTTATAGAGGCCATTGCAGGGATGAACTGAACATACATATAGTAATATTATTATTTTGTGGTTTTCTTGATGAAAAGCTAAGTCATATTGGTTTTGTGTTGTTGATGTTGAGAAGGGTGCTTCTTTGTAAGGCTGCGGTTGAGGAAGCTTTTAAAGTCGTATGGACATTCCATTTAACCTAGCCAAGATAAAAGATATTACTAGTTTCCACTTTAGTTTGCAAGGCTCTAAGGGGGCTTTTAGCTTTACTAATATTTCAGTTTTTATAAGGCTTACGTGACTTACATTTTTTTTTTTTTTGTATTTTTCAATTTTTATTTTTTTTTAATATCTACTTTTATTTTTTTAATATTTTGATTTTTATATTTTTTTATATAAAATTAAATAAAAATTATAAACTTCTCCGTTTATTTTTTTTAACATCTTATTTCATTTAATTTTCATTTTTTTATTAATTTTTTTTATTTTTAATCATTTTTTATTTTTTTGTTAAAATATTTTTTTGTTTTAATAACAATAAAATAAAAATAATAGAACATATTTTTCTTTTATTTTGATTTTTTTAATTTTCTTCTCTTTTGTTTTTTTTTTAATTATTTTTATTTATTTCTTATAAAAGCTTTTTTTACCAAGCTTTTTGATGTAAGCTTTAGCTGTAGTTAGCGGAGCCAGAATTTCTATGAAGGTTTTTTTATTTATTTAAAAGAAAACTAGATATTTTCTTAAATTTACTATTTTTCTAAAATGCTTCTCCAGAATGGCATCAGGAAATTTAATAATGTCTTTTATAATTTTTTTATAATCTTGCAAATATGTATTCTCAATTATTTTAAATGTTATATTTTCGAACAATAGATCTTAAAATTCAGAAAAGCTTATTATTACTTCTTCCAAGAGTCTTTAACGAAGTTGGGATGGAAAAACATCCAAATTTAACTTGTTTTCAAAAGCTTTCCCAAAAAATCTTCTGAAAATTTGAATAAAAGCTTTCTACATTTTGTGATTTCTAAAGCTGTATAAAAAGTCAATTGTCTGTAACTTCGATAAAGTGTAGAATAAAAGCCTTATGGAGTTGCAATGTTTTCTTAAAATTTTAACTTTTTATGACCGTTCTTAGTGAAAAAGTTTTTGACTAAATGGTAGACTAGACCAACAACAGTTCATGAAGAATATTTGAACAAATTTCTAGAAGCAGTTCCTAAGACAAATTATAGATATTCTTTACCGAAATTCATATCTGTACTCAAAATAAACAACTTTATGGAAATATCTACCTCTAAAGAATGTATATTCAGTTTTAACAAAATTATTATTTAATTTCCAAAATATCATTTTCAAACCAAATAGAAATTTAAGCCTTCAAAATATGTATACTTATGAACTTTTGATATGCTGGCTTGGTTAAGGAAACAACCTTTGAATCTTTACCATCAGTATAGAGGATTTTGTGTGCTTTACAAAGGAACACGTATAATATACGTTTTAACTCACTCAGCTTTTGAATTTATATTTGACCATTATATCCACAATGGAATCCACAATCATTTCTCAAAGGAATTCAAAAAGCATCTTTCGCATGAAAATGCCTTTGCATTGCTACTGATGCATGTTGCAAACCATAAACACTCTCTAACCATATTTTCCATGGAACTAACCAAAAACCCCTAATCCACTGTCAATTTGAGGAGAGTGACTGATACTTAAAACAAAATATTCTATACCCTCGACTCTTCTCCTCACTCACACTTTATCCATCGACCATCACCATCACCATCATCATGCGGGCTAAAGTGCTTTTTGAATTTTGTAAGCAAACCCATCCTTTCCATCCACCCACCAAGTATATACTTCAAGCCCCCCCTCCAACCCCTCCCTGATGCTTTCCAGCCAGCCTTACCACATTTTAGCATGACTTTGCTTATTTCTAAGCAAACAGAGGACGATGGACGACGAATGGACTTACGGACAGATGACTATGCATGGTTATGGCTAGGAACCTGTAGAGAAGTACTATAGGTACCTACCGCACTCATATTGTGCCTCTGGAGATTCCAAACAATGACCAAACCAAACTGAATCCAAATAGACTCGCTTTATATAGACCCAGACTTGGGCAAAAACAACAACAACAACCAACAAAAAAAAAAAACTGAGAGGCAATGGTGCTGGACATATTTGCCACTGTTAATTACACAGCATATGCAAAGTGCATCGAACTAAGCAATTAAGTGACTTCAGAACGGTCGCCCGAGTGATGGCGACTATTGGCAAATATAGCAGGGAAGGTTTCACGTCCCTCTCTCTCTTAATACTCGTCGTCTTCTCTAGAAGAACGGAACACAACAAGTTGCGGTCAGAAATCTCCTTTCTATCGACAATAACTCTGAAGTAACAACAAAACAAAAACAACAAACTATAATGAAGACTGAAAAGCCTTTAGATGATGGGGGGAAGCTGCCTCCATAAAACAAAAAGGAAAACCTTTCAATTCATCTCTCGCCTTGTGGAGGATGATGATCAAGTCGTTGTCGTCGTCGTCGTTGACTTGTCGTTGGTTATAGGTTGGCCTTCATCACCGTCATCGTCGACGTAGCTCGAGCCACCACCAATCCCATCATCATCATCATCGTCGTGCAAGTGGCCAAGTCATCGATGTTTTCTACAAAATTCCATCGGGACAAACAAATATTCCAGGCGTGTGTGCATACAAAGACAAACAATATATACAAGACCCTACTTGGGACGGACTATGATGTGTCTCCTCTCCATGGATAGGTACTTTCAATTCTATAAAGACGACAACAACGACAACGACTACGAAAACAGCTATGACGATGAGGTTTGAGGATAAAAGGGTGACAATGATGATAGTGATGCACTGCATATGTACTTATTCGCTGAGACAGCAGTATTGGCAACAACAGGGAAATGCATTCAGCACTCATGTTTTATGGATTATTGGCTTCTGGAACAGCAGAATATATAAATGAAAGCCCTTCCTGGACGACCGACACACCATTCATTCCACAGTCCATCAAACAAAGCTAACAATGTGTCTTCTTCTCAACGTGTGTTTTATCTACATAAAACAAAACAAAAAACAACAAAACAAAAAACCGCGTGGTGCGCGGGTGGATAGATGACACGTAGACATAAAGAGTGCGATGTGGTGGAGAGTTGAATCTCCAAGATGACCCCTTAGGAATATGCAAATTAAACCACCAGTTTCGCAATATATCATCCCCCCCCTCCCCCGCCCAAATCTATACGAACGCTCGACTGATTGACGATACGATGTAGATGTTAATGCAGTTAGAAGATTTTTTCCTTATCAATGTGAAAACACTAGGGTTAACACAAAATCAGTCATATCTAGCATATAGTATTTTTTTGTAAGGGGGAAGGGAAGGGGTTTCGTATTTTTAGTCCCACAGTCAGGAAATCTTTTTTTTAGAATAAATTTTGTGGATTTCGTATAGAAATTTAAAATGCTTTGAAAGATCCATGTTGTAGTACATTTTTTTTCGAAGGGGGTTTAAGCCCCCTATTATCGTTAATTTTTCATTTTTGATTCAAAAATTGACAATACTTCCAAAACTCAAATCAAGCTGTACAGTTTTAGTGAATATTAAATAATCAAATGAAAAATGTCAGCGTAAAATTGACAATTTTACATTCCACAGCCTTCAAATTCAAAAAAACAAAATTAATTTAGAATTTTCGAACTTTGCCTCTTCATTTCAGCTTTTTTTCTTGCATTAGGAATCAGTGAATTATACAAATATGGCTTAAATCATATTGTGGAACGTATTTTTTTATTCATTTTACCTGGGTTTATACGTATCTTTCATGTTATCGATTTGTCTGTCACTGATAATTGTTTGAGGTTTCCTTGCCTAAACAATTGTAAAAAAAACATTGAGAATAAAGTGTGAAAAGTTTTGTGGAACGTATTCATTTTACATTTTAAATCAGGCGTTAAACTGCATTACAACACTGACTTAGTGTATTTCCTGTAAAATCGAAATAAGTTAAATTTAAATTAAAGCTTGGGAAAAATTGTGGAACGTATTTATTTTTCATTCCATAAAATCAGCACGTGGAATGTAAAATTTCAAATTTCACGTTGACGATTCTATTTAAAAACTTTGTTTTTCACTCGAACTGAACTCAACGTCGAAAAAGATTGTGGAATGTGATTTTGTTTTTTCACTGGAAGTGGATCCTGGATTTTTAAACAATTTTACATTTTTTTTTTTTAATAAGAAAGCCATTTCTTGTTTGTCATCTTGTAAATGTGTTGCTGGTTGCATATTTGGCTTGAGGACCAAATGACGCAGTCCTTAGCTCATCATCAGCTCTAGCCAATTGTATACATAACTATCCATACCTCTAATACCTATACCTCCTCTTTAGCCCTCTTTAGCTCTTACTAAAAGATTTCCTCACAATATATACATTGAGATGTCATGTTTGTGGTTGCTTCGTATCAATTGACTTCCGTTTGTATTTGGCAAATCTGCTTTCAAGTTCTCCATATACCTACGACACGACCCTCACCTCCAACAAACTTCAGCTTCCCTATACGATTACCTATATATTTATTTCATCATAGTCCAGATGTGGATTCTGTGCGTAGATCAGGTTGATGGTTGAGAATTCCCACCTCTTTTTATCTGCTTTGATCCCAGCTGGAATATATGGAGGAAGCTCGGTATAACAGACTAGACTATATAGAGAATGCTTCGCTTTTAACTTTGAGAAATTTGAATAATATTTTGTTTGTTTGTCCTTTGGGGCGGGCGTTGTGTGGTAATGGTTGGCTCTGATGGCGAACTAAACGACGACGACTTGGATGACTGGTCTGTCCAGTTCGGTGGTGAGAGAAGGAATGGATCGGTGTGGCGGTGGTGATGGTGATTGGAACAGCAGTCAGCAGTCAACAGTCAGCTTGTCTTCGGCATAACATCAGCATGGAAGTGGACATTGGACATGGACAAGGACATGTTACGTTGTAAACTAAAGTGCCGAACTTGTAAACAAATAACATTAGTTTTGTTTACTGAATGCTTAATTGAAGGATGACTTGGATTGATTTATCAGCTCTGGAGCTTGGAGACATCATCAGGGAAAGGATCCGAGGAGGATTGTGCAAACATGGTACAGGATAGGATGTCTTTCTTGATTATTATTAAAAGCATGAGGTATAAGGACATCATGGGGTTTATTCGAGAGATCTCCAAGTTTTCTCGAATTGAAAAAGGTGTGACTATGATGGGAAAGGAAGAAAGCTTTACAAACCAATAAATGGAAAATCATAAATTCAACAAAATGCTAAACCCTCTTATAGGGTTGCCAAGCGTTTTATCCAATCAAATAATTGGTCGTTTCGATTTTCTATGCAATTTTAATAGAATATTCATGGGAACTCTACATAAATCATGATTGTAACGTCTACAACAATTGTCCTTTTCCACTGCATTATGTTATGTATATCGGATTTGTCTTGTCTCTTTATTGAAGTGACTTAATTGCAAACTGAAGCTTGTCATCAAAGTGGTTTATAGATTCACAGTATGAAAGAGTAAATATTGATCTTCTTACTAATTGACAAGAAATATCTCATAGTCATTTTCCTTAAGTACACACCATCACCATGTTACTCTTTGGATGCTGAGGAATTTATGTACTTTACACATTGCATAGAATGACATTTTTTTCTTATTCCTCTTTGTTCGTGTATACTATTAAATAGTACCTACATACATATATTGGAGTTAAGTGCTATCAAATTTAATTACTTTGAAGTTTGAACTAAAAAAAAAAGAGGAAGCTAATGAAGTGAAAATTAGAGTGAGTTCAGGGCGTGCAATGAAAAAAAAAATAGAATGCGCACAATCAGGTATAAAATGGAAATTTAAATCTCAAAGTAAGAACCTTATTTAATTAATTACATTTTTATCGTAAAGGAACATGTAGATTTTAGATGCAAAGCATCAAAGAAGAAAGCGTCAAGTATGTAAATGATGCCTGAATACCTATTTTCTTATTAACATTATCATTCCTTTATGTTATTTGGAAAACCTTACAAAGGAGATGGATATCTCTATGATATATAAGTATGTTTGTCCCTGAAAGTCGTGGAGAACCAGGTTCGTTGAGTAACATGAAATAAATTATAATGACAGTAGTTATATTATTAGATAAATAAATATAAAGAAAAAATGTTTAATGATTTTTTTTATTCCATTCATTTCATTTAGAGCAACACGTTTATAGTTCTGCTGCTTCATTTTCTTAGTTTTCAAATTAAACTCATTTAACATAGTTCTTTAATTTTTCATATTAAAATTTCATTAGTTTAAAATTTCCAAATATTTCTCTTAACACTCACTGAAAGAACTCAAACATATCTTAATTAATTTATTTTCAAATAGAATAGAATGTCTTTAAAAAAAATCTAAAAAAAATATAACCACAATTAAAAATTTAGATGCAATCGGTGTCGACAAATTGTCTCTGGCTCTTGTCCATTTTTGTTCGTTTTGTTCTTCATTTTAGAGACAGGAGGCCATAAAGAGAGAGAGAGACCACAAATGTGACAAAGATAGATCCAAGTGGTAACCAAGCATTTTGTAGAAAGAATTTTTATTCTATTCTAACAGTGATTTGAAAAATTTAATTAAATTAAACTTTAACCAATATCCTGGATGCGGTCATTGAAGAAAGAATTAAAATCCTTTGTACACGAGAATGTTCCATTAGAGTTTTTTAATTATTTTTTGTTTGTGAAGCACTTTGATATCATGTCCTCCTAGTGTTATTTGTTCCTCTATAAGATTTTAATTGGTGTCAAAAGATGTGCATATAACTTTATATATATATATTTTTTTTAAACTTAAATCTTAAATGGTTCAAATAAAGCTCATATCCCTCATATGCGTCCTTTGATATCTCTTTAAAAAAAAAAAACATAATTTCAGGCGCGTCTCTAAAAATTCTCGATTTTATTTTTCGTCAGGAAACAAGTAATTTTAGTCCTTGCAGTTCAAAATAAGTACTCTATGTACATAGGTTCATAAGGGCCACCCTTAGATATGCACATATGTTTGTCAAAATATCTAAAGAAGTGAAATTGTAGTCTCCTCTTAGAAAACAATTTAGAAATACACTTTTTTTATATTGAGTTTTTCCTTTTTTTTAATTTTCAGGCTGAAATTTTTAAATTTTAATTCCATAGCTTTTATCTTCATCCAAACTTTTAATAAAATATCAACAGCTAAGGACAAAAAAAACCTATCGAAGCTGTCAAACACTGTCCCGGAAACCTGAGAGCTTGGGAGTTGTTAGAACTCCCAACACCATACTACTGAAATAGAAGATGTTTATTGTAAACTTTATTTTTTAAATAAATATATTCCAGTAATCCTTATAGCTAAGAAAAAAAGGATCAAACTCCACCGAATAATGGCTACGATGTCAATGGATTATATGGATTATAGAACTTCTCGTTCAGAATAAAAATTGTTCACATCAATTTATGTACATGTTATCCTTAATTTGGGTATTTTGCAGTCTCATTGAAAATCAAGTTCAGGGGAAAAAAACTTTATTTTTATAAAAAAAAAAAAAAACAGATTTACAGGCTTAATTTTCTTGACCAATTTCAAGGTAGATTTATTTTATTATTATTTTAAAAACCCCAATCTTTGGATTGGTCTCTGTTGATGTATTAGCTTTAGACATGTTGTCCAGTTTTAAATTGAAGCTTCCAGCTGACCTTTAAAAATAATTAGATTTTTCTAACTTCTATTATCAAACTTGCTCTTGAATTTGCCTCCTGATTTAATGTCAAACATAAAAAAACAAAAAAAAAATTCATAACATAAGTGCTTAAAATTTTAATTGTTTTCTTTAATTTTCCTCTTAAAAAAGAAATTTCCACTCGATCCCTTAGTCTTCTTCTTTTTCTTTCTCTCATTGCAAGTCCAAGTTAACCTTTACCTACCCATTTTAAGACAAATGAATGCAAAATAAATCATTAAAAAACATTCTTCACTTGCACCTGTTTCGTCCTTATATATGTATGTATTACGCCCAAGCCATAAACAAACAACCACACTGCTTATCTTTACTTGTACACAAGTTTGTATATAAATATATAGGCAATGCTTTAGTATATATGATGGGGGAGGAAAGGTTTTATGGATAAGCGGGGGTTGGGTTAGGAAATTAATTAAAATCCCTAAAGCCCCATAAGCATCTGAGTGTCCTCTTGGTGTAACCTTCTTCCACAGTCATGGGTTGTTCATTCCCCCGCTTAAGCCAACCCTATATTTGCTGTTTTTCTTTTTTTTTCTTTTCCTCTTTAATGAGAAATCCTACTACCTACTACTTATTGCCACTCATTGAAGCCGGACGTCTTTTCAAGCTCATCATTTCGGACTTCTTGTTCTTGTTGCTGTGTGATGCTGCATGTATGTGTAGCTCGCGTTTAAGATCTTTTTTTGTTTTCTTTTTTTATTTCATTTAATTTTTTCTAATTTACCATCACTGTATAACCCCGTCCGTCCATCTTCCTGAAGGAACACCCTGAAGGGCTTCTCTTCATCAGGGTAAAGTTCCTCGGACGTTGTTAACGTCGTCGGTGGGGGCGGCGAGCACTCTTTTGTGTTGTTACCACCGTTGTTTGACAAAAGCGAAATAAAAAACAAACGAAACTTTAAAACAAAACAACAACAAAATTGGAAAACAAAGTTGAGAAAATCTACCAATCAGCCGCCGACGACGCGACAAACAGACCGGACTGTCCCACTCTCTCTCTCTCGTCTATGACCATCATCAGAGCTCCAACTCTCCCTTACCATTTTGTAGAAATTAATCATTTCGCTAATGACTTACCCAACTGACACTAAAGGTTTTGGCCCCGGCGCACAACGTGCTTCAGAAATAAGGTTTACAATTTCTTCTTTTGAAAACGAATTTTATGGAGAGGGAGCGAGGTGTAGTGGGGGTAATTTTGTAAAAAAAAGTCCTCGGGGCTACTTTAGTTGAAAATGGGGTTAAGTAACAGGAAACCCCTAAAATAAACGAAAGCAAACAAAATCCCCAACAACTTTTTTGTTCGGTATTTTTATTTCTGTTTAATTTTTTGTTTCCTTTTTTCAAAGATTTGAGGGCAACCGAAATGTAAACAAAAGTTTTAGGAAAAAAAAAAATATAAAATGAAATAAAGTAGGTTAAGCTAGTCTCATTAATAAAATCGGACAGTGAATGAATAGCCCCAAGAAGGATATGTATAAGAAGATTTGCGTATATGGAATGAGCATATATATGAGAAGGGGGGTAAGAGGAAGGCATGAGGGGTGTTTTTTATTTTTTTTTATTTTTTATTTTCTAGGGAATGACATATTGTATATGAGAATTGTGGTGAATATGAAATCCTAAAGCTTTTTAAAACGAAAAGAAGCATGCATGTGATTTATAACTTTAAGTCTTTTAGGTGCGAGTATAACATTAGAATTTATTATGGGTCTTTTATAATGCCTATACATACATATACAGGAAAGCAGATGTCCTTGTTTTATGTCTGTATGTAATGTTTATGGATATGGTTTAAAAGTTGATGTTAGTTTGGTTTCATTGATCTGTAGAAGTGAAATTAAAGTCTCTTCTAAGGAAAAAAAAAATAGAAATATATTTTAAGTTTATTTTTTTTTCTGATCAAATTCTTTATAAACCTTTTAAATTTAAATTCCATAGAATCTATTTGTATCCAAATTTAATAAAATATCAACAGTCAATGCTAAAAAAAATATCGGAGCTGTATAACACTTTACCGGAACCCTGAGAGCCTGGGAGTAGCTAGAACTCTCACAACCACACTACTGAAATAGAGCTGTTAATAATTGTAAATTCACAAAATTCACGCCTATGATCTTAAATGAATAATTGGTTTTCACCCAGAAATACTAAATACAGAATATAAAAAATTAATACTTTCCACGACCTTTTCCTACTTTATGTTTTCAATTTTATTACCGGCGATCTTAAAGGAAAATCTCGAAATTTTGTTTATTTCCAATTTAAGTTTGTTTTTGCTCTTATTTAAATCTGTAGAAGTTCTCTAAAGTTGCATCGGAATCCTTAGAAATCGAGGGTAGCTAGAACTCTCACCAGCACATTAGTGAAATAGAATCGTTTACTTGTCAATTTACAAAGTTCAACCCTGTGATGGATTATGAATAATTTTTTTTCAACAGAAAAAAAACTTCTTATTAAAAATCAAAAATCAGAATCAATACGTTCAACAACTTTTGCCTTTATGTTTTTAATTTTACTACGTGCTACCCCAAGGGAAAATTGTCAATCAGAGGGGTAATAAAATATTTTAAGTTTGTTTGTTTTATTTCGAAATAAAAGTTGAGGGTTTTAATGTTTTGGAGGTAAAAAAAAAATCCAAACATATAACGCTTAGGTCTATAGTCAAAAATTTAAAGTTTCCCTCTGCCGGAATCTTTAAAATTTACATTTAGAAAAACTTTTGTGACTCGTATATTTTGTTTTCTTTTTAATTAAAATACCTATACCTTTCTTCCTGATTATTCAACCTTCTATGCAGTCTTAATATCACTTCTCATTGTTTATTTATTAATATAAGGGACAGCAAAACAAAATCCAATTTCCTAGATAAATTACCCCATAAAAAATCATCCACCTTTATCATCAGAGCAATGGTGCCAAAGAGCAACAAAAAATTCATCCCTCAGGTAACACATTTTCACACTCTTTCACACACAAACTTTAAATAACCAACCAACGCATAAAATAAAAGAACAAAACACGCACAAAGCAAATGTAATTTCATCAGTGAAGTCTTCTAAATATAATATCGAAGGAATCAAATTACACCAAAATAAAAAAAAAACAGCCAAAAGGACCCTTCTTGGTTATAATTTTCATTTTTTGTTGGTCCATCCATACACATAACAATCTACTCCTCCATTGATAGTATCATTCGTTGTCCTTAAATGAATTTCAACTCCCGAGGTGCTAATTTTGTTCAAAAAATAACGCAATTTATATGCACCCCTTCAAAAAGTCAGTCGTCCACTTTTATATTCTGTAATACATATAGCAATACCTTTAGTCCTTCTATCATGGGTTTGTGCCAAGTGCCAAAAATATCAGCCAAGAGATTACATTGTTTCACAAAACCCTCCTTAGATTCGTCCCCCATGCACAAAATTTCTACAGAAATTGCATAAGAATTCGTAGACACGGCAGGAAAGATGGAAAAATGTAACTTTTCAGCCTAGCCATATTTAATGAAGTTTATTTTAGGAATTTTGTATATTTGCTTAGAAAAAGCTCATTAAAAATAATTTTTATTTGGAATACCTTGCAGTTAAAAATTACATTAAGTTTTTAACTTCTCATTCCTCATCAGGATCATGTTAAGGGATCTATTGGGTGCCATAAAATAACGCCGAGTGAAATTACAATAATTATGCGATCTGGAACTTAAAGCAATCTTTTTCCCGATGCTAAAGGACTTCAAAAATAAAAATCTAGGCTTGTTTTTCGTGAAATCAAAAACCAATAATTCCCACAAATTTTAAAAACTTGCCACCACCGCCAATAAAAAATTTCAAGTTTCTTTGAAATATTGGATATTTTAATCAATTGAATAATTTTGTATTAAAAATATTTGATATTTTTATCAATTGATATTTTGTATTTCATAAAAAAAAAAACTAAAACTTTAAATCCACGTCTATAGTTTTTATATAGATACATATTTAATTTTTCGCAATTTTGAGTGAAACTTAAATATCCAAAGTAAAACGTGGCTGACATGAAAACTCCGATTTAATATTCCACCAGTTGCATTTTTTTTTTTTATAACAAAATCGAATAAAAAAGGTCCAGTTTCGTTTCGAAATTGACTTTTTACTGGAAATTTGTCCTAAAACGAGAACTCTTTGGGTCATAAGATCAAGTTGAATTAAAATCTATTTTTATCAAAGGAGGCGAAAAAATTTAGGTTTCAGCAGACATTAAATCCATTAACTATGAGTTTCTTTCTGAGACTCATTCGTGAATTTATAATTCGAGTTAAGTAGAGTTCTAGCACCCTTTTAACTCATTATTCATTTTAAGCTGCCTTCTCACATATCCATATTATGTACGTATAGCTACACTCTATGCCACTTGATTAAGTTTACTTTTAAATTTTGTTCGTTACGGCTATGAGGTAATCAATCCATAGGCATAGGGTGGTCCGAAAATAATAACTTGAATAAAACTACATTTAATATAATTTTAAAAAAATATTGATAAAAATTGATACATTTTAATATCCGTTATTATTTTTTTGAAAATTTTCTTTATGAAACTTTCAAATATATATATTCCTTTCCTTCTATTTTTTATCCAAATTTAATAAAATATCAACGTTCAAAAATAAAAAAAAAAAAATCGATGCTGTCAAACACTGTACCGGAACCCTGAGAGCTTGAGAGTAACTAGAACTCTCACAACCACAGTACTGAAAACAGAAGGTTTTAATTGTCAATCTACAAAATTCAACCGTAGGATCAGTTATGAATTATTTATTTTTATCCAGACCCAGTTTAAAATATGAAAAAACTTTTTCTCATATACTCTCCTTTGGCGAAGAACAGAATGAATACGTTCCACATCATTTTCCTTTAAGTTTTTAATTTTACTTTGGATACCCCAAGGAAAAATTGTCAATCAGAGGGGTAATATTATTAAACAACCCAATTGATATTAATAAATTAAATTTCGAAGCATCAAATTTCAATATTTATCAAATAAATTGACAATAGTCTTCTTTTTTAATGATATTTTAAATAAAATATATTATCGTGGCCAAAATTAACAAATTTGAAAATTTTTCGAACGGTGCATTTTTTGTGTTTTCGATTTTCAATCGCAAGTTGTTCTCAATAAATCTATCATAGGTAATATAAGCAAATATCCATTTATCAGCATAGTTGAGGATGTTGAGGATGAATCCACAATTTAAGTATGTGTTTAGAAAATTCGAAAAAAAAAACACATCCTCAATCAAGTAACCCAGAGTGTAGATACATCTTTCCATAGCTAAAGGATGGTATTATTGTTCTCATCGCTTCTTGAACAATCGTTATGTTAATTAAACTTTTTAATCCTTTATGTATGTTTTTTGAGATGTACGAGTAGGTACTTTTAAATCTCAAACTTCTCGTTTATCCTTTTTGCAACCCCAATTTTCATTCTCACCCGTTATTGTTTTAAAAATTATATTTGAGAATTTTTGTCAACAAACTTGCAGAGCATAAGGATGAATGTCAAACTTATTTTTCTATATGTTGTATATGATGTACGTGCTTAGCGGTTGGCAATTAAACTAATATTCTAAGAATTAAAATATTACAGATATTTATTTAAGGACATTTATTTATGTGTATGTATTTGTTTAGATCAACCACCAAAATACCTCCGCCCATAGATTAAATATGTATGTAAAAAAGGACCCATAATCGTCTTGGTACCCCCACCCACCTCCTCATCTACATATACAGAAATGCGTGTACATAGAATAAGTTGACAGTTTAGAGAGGCATTTAAGTAATCCTTGAAATAAAACCGGGAAATATGCACAAGAGGGCGATGATGATGCTTTTGTCATGTTATCTGCTATTTAAGAATTAAGAGGATATGTGTGTTTTTGTTGGATGCTCTCTAAGGATATTCTACATATATGTACATATCTACATAGCTGGGTGATGAGATGAGTCAATAAGTTTTCTCGTCGCCGAAAGATATTAAAATATATATATCAACAGTATATGACAGCAACATGTGTTGGAAAAGCGACACATTCCAAAAACAACAACAACAAAAAAAACTTTATTTCCTTCTTGGGGCACAAAACCAACTTAACAATATTTTTGTTTGTCTAATTTTGTTTTGAAAGTAAAGAATGCATGGTTTGGGGGTATATACTTGTATGTGATGCGAGTCCTGGGGGATGTGTATAATGTATATATACAAGAGACGTATGTTATTTGAACTTCATTGTTTAAAGTTTGATATTATGGGGGAGGGTGGGGGGAGGTGATTTATAGCCGTCGATGTGATATAGGTTAGTGAGTGGATGGGGGACTGTTTTGATTTGACTAATATTGCTGTTTGTGTCACTTATCACGCACATCGTATATAGGTAGTGTCGATTTATTTTTTCTCTGTGTTTAGCTCATTTAAATGTTTATTGTTATTGATCTGACAGGTTTTTGATTACAAAGACGAATATGTTATTATTCTTAATTAGAAAATATCCCTGAGGGATTTCATCGAATAATTTCTTTAGAAATGTTTAGATAATGGAAATTAAGTCTTGTTGTTGCATATAAGATCAAAGGTGGAGACAATTTGAAAACAAATAATAGTCATAGAGGCATCTACAAAATATTTTGATCAAGTTTGGGTTTCAAGTTTAAAACTGGGTTAGTGGGGAGAGAGCAAGAATTATTCTTCTTGGTCCCTAACACTCAGAGAAAACACCATTCAAACCAATTTATAAATAAACTAGCTGGTCGCATATCATGTTAAATCAAACAGTTATTTGAAAGATCTACATGACAAATGTTAAGCTTTACAATGCCTCACTTTAATTTAACATGAAATCTTGGTTAATTAACTCAATCTGCTATTAAATTGACAGCACTTGTCTTGTCTAAAAGACTCATAATTTTTATTTAGATAAAAGCCTTTTAAGTTCCTTCATCATAAAATGAGTCCCGAGTTTAATGACAAGATATAAATTAACTAAAGAATTGAAAACACTAAAAAGCATTCACCAAACTCAGTGCATTCACCTATTCAGCACACACACAATTCCTGCCAACATCAATTCTGTTAATTTAAACTCATTACAAACAAATTGAGTGCAGTGTTCCAAAATAGGATTTGTCTGTGCAGACGAAATACACTCACGGGCAACCCCTGCTCTGTATAAGGAACAAAAAAAAAATAACCCATTCAGGTCTCTTGTCCTTGATGGAACACAACAACAAAAGCTCAACTCGAGTTTTCACAGCTTTTCGTCCATGATGGTTAAGTAAATGTCATTAATTTGTTTGTCCCGTATACCCGTTTCCCGTTGTTGGTATAGTCGTTCGTATATAGTTATAGTTCCTCGGCGAGCTAGTGCAGACGAGTAAACTTATGATGGCAACTTTATCCCCCGCCTGCTTTATCCATAGCCATCACAGGATTATAGCTACTGATGTTCTCCGTCCATTCAAGATCGTAATTGAAAAGCCAGTGTTAAAAGTAAATATTGTCATTAGTTTAAACAATTATGTCCTGCGTTTCAATTCCTATCCACAACAGCGTACGAGTATATACCCGCCCAACACTCATCTATATAGCTGAGAGCCAGAGAGAGTTCCATTCCAAATGCTGACTTAATATAAATTTCTCGCTTATCCTTGGGATTCGGACGAACAGACGGACGTCGTCGTTGGGCATCCTTGAATTTTCTGTAACTGGATTCAGAATCTGCTGTTGCTGGCTTTCTATAGTGCTGCGTTTATTATTTTTAATTCGATTTCACCTCTCCCATTCCTTTTAACATAACTGTTAAATAGGGAAAGAGGGAGGAGGGGCACCTCACAACAGAGACGTGAATGAGAATACACAAAAAAAAATATAGAAACTGAATCTAGAAATTCATCCTAAATGGATACTAATGGGCTAAATGGACAATTTCATTTGATGTTGTGTTTTATTTCTATTTTGTTGTCCATCTCATCTCATCTCATCTCGACTCTGGGATCTTTGGTTGGATTTTCTGGAGGATTTAATAGGAAACGCGAAGCGAAGTAGTGTTTTTTTTTTTCTCTTCTTCTGTAAACAGGAATGAGAAATACTCTTTATACCATGAGAATGAATGGGGCTTATTTAGTGCACCACCGTTCAACTGAATGGTTGAAAGTTATTTGTCTATATATAGCTAAATAATAAAGATATTTATATACCATAGGACTTTATTTAAAGGTTCTCTATATAATCTGAAATTTTAGACTTTTAACTATAGAAACAGAGGAATTGTTTGGTGGAGTGTTGACAGATGCAATTATTAAAACTGCCTTATAAAACAAATAGATTGGATTTAATTTAGTTTTAATTTACGAATATCGAAGTCATGAACTTTAAGGAGATCTTCCAAGTTTCGAGCCTATTTTTTGACATGACATGTCTATCCAGTAGCATTGTAAGTGAAACAGAGGGCGTTCTTTTAGAAAAAAAAGGTCATTTTTGTGATATGAGGTACAAGGTACAAGGTACAAGGTACAAGGTACAAGGTACAAGGTACAAGGTACAAGGTACAAGGTACAAGGTAAAATGTACAAGCTGACTTTTTAAAGATGCTGAATACAACGAATCTCCAATGTATCCTTTGGTCTGGTATTGAATTCCCTACTCCTTAAAATAATTTCCTTATACAATCGTATCTGTGAAGTCATTTTCGGCGTTAAAAGTATTTTTATGTTTTGTCTTTTTTTTTAAGTTAAAATAAACAAAATTACTACGCTGTCGAGTTTATCAAAAATTCTCATCCACGAAATTCATTAAAAAAGTGTTCTCTAAATTATGATCGAACAACAAAAAAAAATCTTTTAAGGTACATAATCCCCTTTTCTTACGGGCTTATGAAATGGTACCTAAATCTTCCTGTTATATAAGAAGACACTCTTGAGGGCGAAAAGTACGAGGCTTAGTTTAAAAAAAAACCAAGGCATAGCGATGAAAGGAAAAGTGAAGGAGGTCACTTGGGTATAACTTTAAACCAAAAATCTTGTATATCCTTATTACACCTACATCAACAGAGTTCTTATAATTTTCAAGGGAAATGTTGATGATTTATTTTAATGAGAAAATAATTAAACAAGTTACTCATTTTTTTTAATTTAATTTTTAAGTGATTCTTAATTTAATATATGTATCTACAAACATTTTTTTAATTAAAAAAAAAAAAAAAACAGATTCTCAAAGCTTCCATGTTCCCATATAAGAGCTCTCTATCTTCCTTTTTACAAATTTCCTGACACTACCACCTGACCAGGATATTTATTTTAGCCATAGAATTTCCTTCATTTATACGTTTATTTTTCCCTCTTGGAACATTTATAGAATGTCACACAAGAAAATTTAAATTGGTTTACCCAAACCCCCTCCCAAAAGAAAGCTTGAACAAAATCATGTGGCTGACAACCTAAAAACATGAGTTTTCATTTCTGGAATGTAATTCATTATAATGTTGTTGGTTGTTGGTCCGCCCTCAGATTTCATATAAAAAAAATAACAAAACTTCATTCTATATGTTTGTATATACGTATATATGTACTTCCTACTCCCAAAATGGCTGAGCAGTGAGCTTGAGCACACATGTGTAACAAATTGAAAATGTCTTGTAAGTACACATATAGTAGAGTAGTTACGATGGAAAGGTACTTTAGGTACATATATAGGTATACGGAAGGATTCTAAAAATTGTATCTTCAAAACGACAAATTCTATGGGTTTTCCAACTGCGCCGTCTATTTTTATTTGGGGTTTATAATGAGTATATAGAGATGATATAGAAAAGAAAGGGTAAAGTGTGTTTTAGTTGGTGAAGAGGACAAAAATCCCCCAGGGAGTAGAACGAGGATATTGTTTATATTTAAGGTTGAAACGCCAGAGAGAGGCAATGATATACAAAAAATGAATATCTACAATGGTTACAAGATAAAGCTTAAGGATTTTACCGACGAAGACGACGACGTTCATGTTAAACATCATATGTATCTCCCTCGGGAGAGTAATTTAAAAAATCTGCTTACAGGAAAACATTTCGTTGCATGCAAACACTGAATTGTATCCATTCATTCATTCATCCAATCATTTTTAAAAACACACGCACAACATAGAAAAGGAGTGATTTTGTTTTTATCGCTTTGTGAATAAAAATTGTCTACATTATTAAAGCTTATTCAATAAAAAAAAACACTTCTAAGGAGTATAAAACTACAAAAACAAAATTTTCGCGGAAAAAATGAAAATGAAAAATTCACGAGCTTTTTTTCCACAGCTTCTGTTTCGAAATCAAAATAGTTGAATGACAAATGCTAGGTTTTTTCACGGTGCCTTAACACTAAAACAAACAGTTCCAGGGAAACAACGCATCATATTCATACAAAACCAATCGACGTGAAATTTTGAAAAGAAGGTTCTTTCCATATCAGCTTGTGTTTTGTAACATAATCAATCGATTAATCGCTGTAGAATATTCAGCACCTTAGAGCATATTTCCTGTATTAACATGAAAATTTGTAGTTGTATAAAATATTGTACAACGCATTTATTTTTTTCACTTCAAGACCACACTTTTTAAATTTACATACCTAAAATTTATAAAATTTCTTTCATAAGTTCGTCAACTCATTTCACTTGAATCAATTAAGTTCCACAACTTTTATTCAATTTTTATTAAAATTTCCCTCATAATTTCGTCAACTCATTTCACGTGAAATTAATAAAATATAAGTTCCACCACTTTTATTCAATTTTTGAATAAAATTTACCTAAATAATTTAGTTAACTCATTTCACGTGAAATGACAAATCAATAATTTCCACAACTCTTTTTTAATTTTTAATAAAATTTCCCTCATAATTTCAACTTTTTTCACATGAAATTATAAATCAATTAGTTCCGAAACTTTTTTTCAATTTTTAATAAAATTTCCCTCATAATTTGATTAACTCATTTCACGTCAAATGACAAATCAATGAATATAAAATTCTATATTTATAATTTCTAAGCAATTAATGTCCATAAGCCTAAAGAATTGATCCTCTCAAACATTTATCCATCTTTAAGTTGCATGCGTCACCTGATTCGCATGTTCTTCCTCTACTCAACATGTCATGTCCTTGTGTTTGAATCATATATTTGAAAGTCCAAATTAATTGAACATGAAATCCTTAATTATATATCCCTTCTTATAACTACCATCTAATTAGAAGCTAAAGGCAAAGAACTTTATCCCTCCGACTTAAATCCATCAAAAAGTATTTTAGTCACAGCACAGAACTTTTTTGGTGAGGAGTTGAATACAAAATAATTTCGCATAGAAAAAAAAACAACAAAATCCAAAAGTTATATTGGCATTTTTTCACAACAATTTATATTGTTTTGACTAAACCTATTAAATTTAGCTGGCTTGTAATCCTTAAGGAATTATCAGTCAAGCGAACGAAGAAAACGTTAAGTGAAACTTTTATCAATGTTCACCGCAAATAGAAGGTAGTTAGATTCCAGGAGTAAAGTTAAAATGAAGAAAAGGTAAAGAGAAATATAAAGTTCAATGAATTATTTCGAACTTTATCCTTATAAAAGGTTTGTATACCTTACCTATCTTAACGAAAAAGTTGTCCTTTCAAAAAATGTCATTCTTACTTGGAGAATGATGCGAATTAAAATGTCAATTTTATCAATGTTTTCTATTTATTAATACATAAAAAAAAATATAAACTTTTTCGACATTTTTTTTTCTTTTTTCGTTCAGGAGAAAAGCTTTGAATCTAATTAATAATGTTTTCTTATATAGTTTTTTGTTTTGTTATTTTATAATAATTACAGTTTTTTTTTTTTTTTGATGTAACATAAAATGGCATTTATTATTGAATTTTGAAAAACAATTATACGGAAATGAAATTAATTGGTTTGAACAGAAAGACAAAATATTTGTAATGAAATGACAGTGACAGCAAAATGTTATGCAATTAATCGACACAGGGAAGTTATGTAAAAGAAAGTGACAGTTTGTTGTATAGGCAATGAACAGTGACCCATTTTGGAAGACAGAAAGTTTTTCTTTTTTTGTGTAGTTGTTGTTGGGGAAGACAACTTTATTAATTATTTAGCATGAAGTTCTAATTGATTTTGATCATTGAAATAATTAAAATGGTAACTTATTTGGTGATGGACCTTCCTGTCAAATCAAGAGACAGAATTAGTTTTGTCGATGAATTGAAAGAGGAAATTTCGTGTCAGATAATGGAGGTCAAATGAAGACAATATCGGTTCATATAAAGGACCATATACCTATTGACTGCAACATTTTGGATCAAAAATAACTTCTCTAAATTTATTATAAATCATCTGCAGTTTCAATGTTATTTTTTTTTCTGACCTCGAAATCAATTCTAAAGCTTTACATAAACGAGCGAACCAAATGCACCAGCTAAGATAAATTTCATCGCGGTCGGATTTTCAGCAAGTTAAAAATTCACGAGCCAGTTTAAGATTGAATATTCCAGCGAAGTGAAATTTCCATAAATTAAGTTTTCTCATACCTTAAAAAACAGCAAAGTGATTTTTTTTTTTAATTCTTCCCAGGAAAGGAAAAACATTGTGGAACAGTTTTTTTTTTTTTTAATTCCAATCTTGTTTAAGAGAAAAACTTTTTATTTACCTAGGGGGTGTCTGATCAAACAAAAAAAAAAAGAGTTTGGGAAACGGACCCCTTTTGCAACATAAATACAATTTGTAAAATAAATAATTTTAGAATAGGTTTCTAATTATACCAATCAACGATCCGCTTGCTTTTTTTTCAAAGCCTTCTTTGATTCTATATACAAACCTTTCGACCTATCATTGTTCACCGGTCTCATTAATCCGATTAATGACGCAGAACATTCCCACCTTATTATGTAATCACACCAAAATAACGAGCAATAATAACCGAAAATAAATAATTCCCTACTAAAATTTCTGGCGACAAGATAATAATCGTCTTCCTCATCGGAGTGTTTCTAATAAATCACAATTTTAGTCAGC
This sequence comes from Epistrophe eligans, assembly GCA_951394125.1. Classification (NCBI taxonomy): domain Eukaryota; kingdom Metazoa; phylum Arthropoda; class Insecta; order Diptera; family Syrphidae; genus Epistrophe; species Epistrophe eligans. Next base: position 56,565,440 of record OX596031.1, read on the forward strand.
CAGCGGGTGTCAAGACGCATATGCAATAAGGTTCCAAATCCAGGTTACCTCTTAATTTATATCAAAGAAAAATTTGTTCATATGTGTCGTATAGAGATTTGTTCTCATCGATAAGTTTTGCTCACCTCAACAGGGGTGTCGTTCCCTGCAAACAAAAACAAAAATCCAATATGACTTAATTCACCGATATACACCAAAAAAATGTTAAATTAGTCATCAGAAAAAAACATCATGACTCTCATTCTCATATCGAAGGAGAGATTTTGTGATCAGGTTTTTTTCTGCTTTCATCGGAACTGTCTAATAGTGACAAGGAAATTTATGATAACCCACAGAAGGGATCTCAAAGAGGATAATTTCATCCTGATTTATATACAACGTCACGCCAATGGCGGCGGCGGCGACGACGCAAGGCGGCATCCCCAGTTAAATTTTTATCTTCAGTTATAAATATGCGTCAGAGTGCATCGTTTAGGAAAACAAATGCATTTCAATTGATAACATAAATTAAAAAAAACAAAAACTGGAATCCCTCATTGAGAGAAGATGACGATGTCAACTTAAAACTTCGAGAGTCAAGCTAATTATTGAACGCAGCGCCCGCCATTATTAACTATATCATTTGCGGAAATGCATTTTAATTTCCTGCCCACAACTACTGTACATAAAGATGGACGGACTGGGTTAGTTATCTGTGGCAATTATTAGCGACAATTTAGATATGAAATTGACATCACTATCTCTCACACAGTAAGTTGATTCGCACGAATGAAGTCGAGTGCATTAAGCAATCGGTGGCAACAATTTGCTGCACGCAATTCATATAGTGATGAAAAGTGATCGCCGCTGCGAATCCTATAGGTGTAGCATAATATACATACATGAGTGTCGCACGGATGATGGTCAGTCAAGAGGGACGAACTAGCTTGTTTTGGGGGCCTTCCATATTTGAAGATTTAGGGAGGGACTACAAATTCTTTAGGTCGAAAATTAATTAAAAAAAAATTATTTGAAATTCAAGCAAAATCTGTTCTGTCTTCTATCAAAATTTTAAGGCTTTAAAACTCTTCTATTGTATGTATATAACTAAAATATAAAAATAAAATTGTGCTAAAATGTTATTTATTGTACGAAGTTATTTTTTCGATAAACTTTAAAAAAAAAAATCCATTTTAGAGAGATTGTACAAATAACGAAGCTTAAGCTTCTTTGAGGAGTTCTGTTGAAAAATTATGTTTTTTGTCGAAATGTAACATTGGTTTCATGGAAGCCTTATCGAAATTCTAACTTCCATATAACTCTTAAAAAAAGTCTTTTTGCAACTTTATTAAAAGAATACTTAATTCGTAAGTGAAAATTTATCGAAGTTTTAACTTCCAAGCTTACAAAATATTACAAAGAAGTCTTACCACAGTTTTGGTAAAGTGTCTTTAAAGAAGTTGTAGTGTTATAAGATTTGTTATTGGATTTTCAAAAATTTTAATGTGTCGAAATTAGCATTGTAAAAAATTTTTCCATAACACTTTTTGGTCATATATGTTTTTAAGCTTGGAAATTAGAACTTCGATTAACCTTCGCCAAAAATACTGTAATACAGTAGAATCTCGAAAAGATGAACAGATATAAAACAGGGCACGTTCATCTTTTCGAATTGTTCATCTTTTCGAGCATCAACATTTCGTTGAGAAAGAAGATATAATTATAAATAAAAACATTTAATATAATTTACATAACAAGTTAAAACAAGCCTAAAAGTACCATTCACAAAACTAAATAACGTTACATAAATATAATACGAGGAACTAAAGGCAAGGAAAAAGTAAAAAATTGAGTTGGGAATAAATCGTTCATCTTTTCGAGTGTAAAATTTCAACTCGTTCATCTTTTTGAGCACTGAAGAGTGAAAATATTTCGTTCATCTTTCCGAACTGTTCATCTTATAGAACCGTTCATCTTTCCGAGATTCTACTGTACATTGATAATTTTTCAAAAAGCCTGCAAGATTATGTGTAACTTTTTTGAAGGAGTGGAAGTTAAAATTTTGAATCAAGATTAGCATGTATGCGTATGCGTAAATCGAAAATTCAAATTTTACATATTCAATTCATTTTCATTGTAATTAAAAATTTAAAAAAAAAGTTCTGTAAGCCATAGTTTTGGTAAAGTTTCCTTAAATTTCCTTAAAATATTTAATTATCAAAGGAAGTCTAAAGGAAGAAATAATTTTAATGAGATGAAATGAAATCTTACGAGCTTTGAGTTTCTTTACGTAAACGTCAAGTTTCTAAAGCTTGCCATTGTGAGGTAGTTAGGGGGTAACCATATCCGTGTAAAGTTTCTTAAAACATAATTTTTATAAATTCAAGACGACAAAAAAAAAACACAAAAAAGCTAAATTTTCAGTCTTTCTTATGCTAAATCCGCTACTGATAATCATGATTCTTGCTTACATCTTCCATCAGGAAACCCGTATTACGCGCAGCTTGATACAGGAGTTTCTGTCTGACTACCTACATATATAGCTTATGGCTAAAAAAAAAGATATGAAAGACTTAGTTTCCACTTTCCAGAGATGATGTGGGCTTAAAAGAATGTGTTTTATCGCTCCAAGGTTAGTGCACAGAGATATACTATACATATCATCATCGTCCGTTGTCGACGTTGTTGGTTCTGATGGCGAAATGAACGAATTGAGACGTTGGCGTCAAACATGATTACAAGTGGAATGATGGCAGCATAATAATACTATGCCTTATGCATTATATAACGTGTTTGTAACAGTTTGATGAAAATATTTTGCGTGCAAATGACATTTTATATGTACTTTTGCAAAACTATTAAAGCATCAATAAGTTATGGACTTTTTATAATGGACGATGGAATTGGAGTTGTTAAGTGCAGAAGTTGTTTTACTGAAAACGAAAAGTACGTACCAGCAAGCTATATGATAGTTGGTATTTATTACCAGCTAACTTTCAAAATTCCTAAACTTTGATTTAAAATCACTCTTTACGACCCATTGCTCTAGATTTAAAAAGAAATTGGTGTTTGACTTGGTTGGTTTAACTTCAAATGGTTATTTAGTTGTCAAAAATGCTAAGCAAGATGTAAAAATTCGTTAGACAATCTATTCGATGATATGAAAAATTTTGAGGTAACTGTGCATTGTAAAACTGGGCTTAAATTTTCCTTAAATGTCTCCTTGATTTCAGCTCTCGGAAAAAACCAACAAAAAAAGATATAACCCTAACCACCAATTTGACAATTTTTTTTTAATTTCAACTTTTTCGTTAACAAATGCTTAACCATCGTCCTCATTGTCCAATCTCGTAAACAAGATTTCTCTAAAATATCACCCTTGAGAATCTTTAGGGGTGCTCTGCAATAAATATTTAAGTTTGACAATTTTCGGTTATTTACATTACCCCCCAGACTCCACTCAGGCTTTTCCAAAACCCCGAGTATTAAACCCCGAATTTTAATTTAACCCTTTAACATTTACATTTACAATCATCTTCTAAATATAAATGTAGGTTAGGTATGTTGTACCCAAAGGGATACCATCAAACACTTTGCTCGCCTCCCTATCCACATATAAAATATCCGTTCATCTAATTAACCCGAACCGCATGTCTTGTTCCAAATTTGTGCAAAACTATATACAGCGGGTTTTTCGTTTCTTTATTTTATAAGGTCTGTTCAGTGCGGTGGTATATGTATATGAAGGTGGCAACTCGTGTTGGCACTTTCGGGTAAACTGTCACATTTGACAAGAACTGACACCCCTTTTAGTTATTAACTTCAAACGATAATCACAATGGGTTAGCTTGCACACTTAAAAGTGGTTCACACTCTTCAACAGCATATACAGCAACAGCAGCATGGCATCTGAAACCTCTTACATTTACCCGTCGGTCGTTGGTCGTTTAGTCGTTGGTTGGGTTTGGGGAAAATGACGACGGTCTCCCATCTCGGTTGTCCTTTATGTCAGTTGCCGTTTCACTTGCATCTATACATATATTCTAGTACAATTTCATTGCTATAGAATAGAACCCCAAAACATGAACTTGCCCTTGTATAATGGCTGATGATGATAGGAACTACATCACATACATATATACATCGCTCGCTTTGGATTACAACATCGTCGAAACGGGGAAGAAGAAGAAGCAGTATCATCATCATTGGTGGTATGGCACTTATGGGGGAACTAAACCAGCCGAATGGGTGGTAGCTATGTGATGTGTAGCTGTAGATATTGCATAAAGCAGTAGCACAACAGAAACTTTAATTTTAGTTCAAACAATGTTTTGGAGTCTTGTTACGCCCGCCGCACTGTGATATCATCTTAAAACTTTTTAATTGCTTTAAAGCGCGCGCCCTCTTTTTTCTTTTTAATTTTTATTTTTGTTTTTGTGGTTTTATTCTTCATATTTTTGAAACGTATGTAGATATTGGGGTCGTGAAAACATTGGATATTGGAAATTGAGATTTTAAAATTTTTTTTACGATCCGAGACTAAGAAGGCTTAAAATAAAATAAATCATGAAAAAGGAAAACTGATTTTTGAAAAATTTGGAGCCAAAAAATTGTGACTTCTAAGATGTAAAACATTTCAAACATTATTTTGTTTTTAAGTGAAAAATACTTGGATTCGAACCCCAGACCCCTGGGGTCTGATAGTTCAACGTATACAGTACCTAACCAAAATGCCCACTTGTAGTATACAAGTGTATATCCCGGGAAGTTATGGTTACTGCGTTGGACTGTTAGACCACCTCCGGTCTGAGGTTCGAATCCCAGCCTATTTCACTTAAAAACAAAAACTTGTTTAAAAGGGGTTAAAAATCTTTGAAAAGGGTTTTAGTGTGAAAACACACTCCCAGTTATTAGACCAATTGTTGGCCCGTTCACATGAATCTAGGAAAGCTTATCCCTACCCAGTTAGGTTAAAAAGTTTAAACAATGTAGTTCTCAATTTTTCAAAATAAAACAAAAATGTTTATTCAGGTGTACTGAGTCTTGCAAGGAAGTAACACATTTCTTGAAGGAGTATCTGATGTCATGAAAAAGTGTCTCGATTTTAACGTTTCAGATTCGGCAGAAAATTGGAGGTCCCTTCCATTCCTATCCATTAACAACACATTTCAGTGGTTGAGAGTCTGATTTTATTTGAGCTGTCTTGCCTCTTTACCGAAAGGGTAAATATGGTAATGAGTTAGTAAAAAATTTCAATAAAAATGAAGATCTAAAAAGTTTGTCCCAAAATTCCATCTGTACCTAACACTTCAAAAATAAGCTTTGGCCTAAAAACAAAAGCTAAGGTTCGCGCGATTTTCGAGCATGTTTCTGCGACCCAGTTTCTGCTCTTTAGTCATAATTTTTTTTTTTCACTGTCGAAGATGAGCTTCTCCGTCAATTAATTATTCTACAAGAGCTAAAAGCGGATAAAACGTTCTTCTTTGGTTGGAATGGACACGGCCACAGCAGCGTCACAACCATACACAGCTAAGGCTATACGTATACGTGTGTCCGCCATCAGGGAGTATCACGCACGTTTCATCCCGAACCGAAGATAACTTGGGAATAAAAATGATGGAAATGATGACTTAATTACACTAATTGCTGAACGCATGTGAGCTGTGAGGAGCAGCATCAGCTATAGCACAACTGAATGTGTATGTACTACGAGTATATCTATCTGTAATCCCGAAGCGCCAAGGCGATTCTTATGAGAAAAGCAACTCCATGATAAGTGAAGGTCATTAATTTGATTGCGGACGAGTCTTGGAAAAATATACGTTTATATAGAAATGTGAGACTCTCTAGATAGATGAGATGCCTGCAAGTCATCATTTTTCATCAACCGACGCGCGAGGGACTATAAGAACTCCCTATACTTATATTAAACTGGGATATATCTAGAAAGCTGAAAACAACGAAGGGAATGTTAATTGCGACACGATAACACTAATCAAGATGCCTGATATAATGCAACTGTACACCTTCGCCCCATATCTTATAACATCGGGGCTGCCCTCGCCCATTTTAAATGCATCAAAGTCTGTCCGTCTTTTGACATAAAAGCTTGATGATACTTAATTACTGACAATTAATCAGTATGTTACACTTCCATATTATAATACCTACCTATTCTCTCCAGTCAGTTAGTCAGTCAGTCGTGGAGTTGGTTATAATTTTTTTTTCTTTTAGGGGCAACAAAGTTTTCTAAGACTTTTGGCAATTTTCCGGATAGTTAACCAATTGAAGGTATAAATGGTAGCAATAATCGTTAGGACCCAATGTAGAAGGATTATAAAACACCAACAGGAGCATCAAGTGAGGTTTTTAAATAGAAATCAAACCGAAGGTACCTACACCTTACAATAACGAAACTTTTAGAATGAGTTTTTTTTGAGAAGTAGAAGATTATTGTATTGGTCTCCGAGAAGGATAATTGCCTGAACATATAAAAAGGATGAAACAAAAGTATCAGGCACCTTCATAGGTATATAAATAGGGTGTTCTTAAGTGGCGATTTTAAGTGTGACAATTACAAAGAAACATTTCGTTTTATTGCGGCATTGTGAATTTGGTCAGTTTATAGAAGGTGAAGTTGTTCATTAGGTGGTTTTTTCATTGAGTATCTAATCTACAGTTTGTTCTGAAAAAGGGTTATTTGATTGTCATTGGCAAATTTACCTTTTTTATATAGTTTTCTGGGTTATAGAATTAGCTCTTTCAACTTGATGAATTTAGGGGCTTAACCTAAAAATATAAAAGCGGAAGATTTGTTGTTCAGTACGAAGCCGAAAATTGGAAATTTGGACCAGAAAAGTTGGAAAATCGTGAAAATCCGAAATTGCATACTTTCAGGGGTGGATTGTGTTTTTTTTTTTTTTTGGTAAGCACATAACCCGGGTGAAGATCATCTGACTTGCATTGAAATTGTTTTGTTTGATGTGTATTGAAGCAGGTAAAAAACTATGAAGGCGAAAATTCGAAATTTTGACGGGAAAAATCGAAAAAAACGTGAAAAACCAAAATTGCATACTTTCAGGGGTGGATGGGGGTGATATCTAATATCCATTTTGTCCACTGAATTTAAGCTTGGAATTAATTTTAAAGTTCGAATTTTTGTATTAAAATCTGCTGGGCTCTAGGTTTATTGTTAAGGGGAAACCGAAGGAAGACGAATTTTTTTTTCTCTAAGGATTTGGAACTTCCATCTTGATTGCATGGGTTTGGGTTCCAGTATTTGCCTGGATTTTGTTTCTTTTTAATTTCCAATGAATATATAAGAAGAAGAAGACCTCAATATTCTGAACGAAGCCTTTTATAAAGCCTAATAACACACCTGTTTTATAGTTTTATTACTTTATTGTATAGAACATAAAACAGACACACATAAACCGTTAGTTCCGTTTTTTTCTTTATAATTTTGGTTTCGAATTTCCATAGAAACTTAAACTATTAAAACACATCCATATATACATAGGTGCTTCCCAAAAATCGTAATTTGAAATCTTCAGTGAACCGTTAAACCGAAAACTGTATACAATAACTTTACTAGATAAGTATATTCTGTGAACCCATTTAAAGTAGCTATTTCCGCACTTAATGTTCAATCGATTAAATTAATTTTATCACATTTTGACTATAATAGTGCCAGTGCCAGCACCAGCCAACCCAATGTCCCCCACGTTATTTATTATAACATTTTCGACAAAACAATATTCTGTTCTGTCAATTGTACCGCTAATGTTTCCGCCTCATAATAGAGATACTGTCACTTGGTCTACATCGATGATATTGACGGTGACTAGACGACGACGACGACGTACGTTCAATCGATTAATATCGAAAATAATCAATTAGAAAGCAATTGTCACGCACGAGTGCGCACCTTTTCTCCCTGCGTTTATGTCCAGTCCCCTTAGTGTCACACTTCACTACAGATAATGCCAGTGACCTCAATTCATCCACCGCACACGCACAGCACAACACATACAGTTCGAATGTTTTCAAAATGCAGGCCAATTGCATTGATCGCGTTTGTGTTCCGTTCAATCCTCCAATCCCCCAGATTCTGTCTATACACCCCAGCTTCAGCCTATAACTCCAGCTTCAATGCCCCACGCAGGTACACCTATATAGCTCCAGGAACAAATGTTTGCAATTAAACGAAAGGACGTTTACAAAACGCGTCCATGACATGCAATCACTTCCATCGTTCGAATGCGCACCTACCTGAGATCCTTGGCCTGTGATGTGGTGCGCCCACTTTTGACCAATGCACCGCGTTAAACAACAACAACATCAAAACCAGACTCTCCGGACTGTGGTCCCTTTAAGTCATTCCAAAGTAGAGTCTCGCAGTGCGATGGTATAATATATAGTGTGTGTGTGTAGGCGCATATATTCGTCCAGCTCCATTGCAGGTTGCCAATGTCACGATGATCCGGAACACACATCGAACGAACAACAACGCTTCGAGATCAAAGACTTGCTGATTCGTTTGCGATTCTGTTTTTGTCGCCAGAGTAGGTGTAGAGCCTATGCAATGCCATGGGTTGAGGAACAAAACATGCATCGTCGACAATAACAACAATGTCCGGAAATTCATGTTTAGGACTCATCCATCGTCCATCTGCAATACCGCCGCCGCGCCGCCGGCTTCTATACCGCATCGATACCGAATTGGGAAGATGGACATTGGATAATGTAATGTTTGCGTTGATTCACGCTTTGGAATCTGCACTGTGTGTGTGGGGCGTTCTTGGAATGAGGTTGTCACAATAGAAGTGGATGCTCTGTTTGGAGAAAGAAGTTTGTACACAATATAAACCTGAAGACATAGGTTGGGGTTAGGAGAGTTCTGTATGGTTAATCGAGAAAGATTGACTTTGTCATATAGCGATTGGTAGTCGAATCTATAATTGAGACGTTAAGCGATGTTTTCAACGGAATGTGGTGTGAATTAACTTCAAAGACAAGAAGGATATATTGTGTTGTGATGTGGTTAGGGCTGGAACCCTTGGCCATAGACTAGATATGCGTCAACAACAATGTTTAGATTTACATTGTCCTTTGACATCTTCATCAAAATTCCATTGACATGAAACACGAATATGTACGTAGAATTGAAGAGAGGGAATTGTTAACAAATGATACCTAAAAGGTGGTGGTCACTAGAAGATCTCACATTCTAAGCAAAATGACAGTAGAGAACTATTATGGCGAAGGATTTACAAGCTGCTGTTAGAAGGTAATTTCAGGGAAAAGTGTTAGGTACTTTTAATTTAGTTTCGTTCATTTTTTTATTTATTTAGAACCACAGCTTTCGGAAAAAAATGCTAACGTTCAAATTTCGTCCTGTTTTTATTGTTTTTTTTTAATTTTTTTTTAATTATTTTATTTACGAAATATGTGAATCAAAATTTTTGAGTACCTACAGTATTTTTTTTAACTCGGATCTTCCAACGAGTAAGAATGTTAGTTATCCTTAAAAAAGGACCACAATTTGCTAATGTTTCAATTTGCCCTTATTCTCATATTTCTTTAATGAATTTTAGTTTTTTTCCACTTCTGAAATATGTATGTAGATAAACTAAATTTAAGAAAATGGTATTTTTTCTCTTCGCATCTCCCGACGAGTAAAAATCTAAGTTAAGTATTTTTTTTAAGTGTTAGTTAAAAAAGTACCACAATCTGCTAATGTTCAAATTTGCCCTTGTTTCTCTCATTTCTTTAATCAGAACAAAGTTTACTCTTAGAATTTTCTCAGAAAAATTTGAAGTTTTTTCCACTTCTGAAATATGTAGAAAAATCAAAATCTTTGAATATTGTATTTTTTCATTTCGTCTCTTCCTTGCCTTCACCATCTAACCCTAAAACTTTAATCGTTCACTTCTGGGCCTTGTTTGCTTGTAAACATACATTTTTTTTTTGTTCTAAACCTCAACCATATGGAGTCCTAAAACAGCTTTTAAAAAACTAATAAATTCAAATTTCTAATCATATAAAAAATTACCTACAATTAACATACATTTTCTATTTTATTTTTTTGACCATTTGTTTTATATGCACCTATTTCCTTCAGTTCATACCTTTTATATACCTCTTTGTATCCAACGACAGAAGGTTAATCAAAATTATTCAGAACCAATAAAAAAGGGTCAAATCGTACCCAATTGGATTTAACAATATGCCGAGTCATTTATAATGCACATATACTCGGGTGACTTTAAACCGAATCACATTAGCCATATGCACTAACAAAACCATCAGCTATATAGGCACCCACCATTTCAGCAGGCATGTCCACTACGATAAGGATCAAGTATAATCGAATATCGTTAATAGGTATATACTTTCCGGATCGGAATAGAGTCATCACAGCATGACGTCACAGAAGTTAAAAGGGGAATGGGAGTGTGTAGGTAATATAAATGAATGTGTCGACTCGCCATGAGATGAAAAATTGGGTTAAAAAAAAAGCATGTAAACACATCACCATGGTGAAAGCAATGGTTTGTTCGTTCATGTTTTGAAGACTAAATTGACTTGAATGTCGTCGCGTCACCATCGGGATTAAGGAGCGACGAACGACGCGACGGACAGGACATGGCTGTATGTATATTCTAATTATTATTCTCCCTTTGTATATTTTTGTATTCCTTCATTTCCCCAAATACAAATTAAAATAAAACGAACTCATTTGGCGGCGACACTATATATAGGTACATAGGCATACAATAGAATGAATGTTGAGTCTTCTCCTGCTGATGGACTCCTAGAACAATTAATGTCCTTAGGTAGCAAGATAAATGCTTTTAAATTTAATAGAGGACACTGTGTCGGTTTAACTCGCTGATCCTCTCTATATTTTAGGGGGAGGAAAAAAATTCCATCTTTTTTTTTGTTTGTCTTCTTTAATTTTTAGTGGATTAGGAAATTGCGCGTTGAAATTTTATTTTTTAATTTTTTATTCGTTTATTTGTTCAGTGTATAGGTAAGGTATACGAAACGCAGTGATTAATAAAAAAAAAATGGCAAAGGACATTTCCTTATGAACGATAAAACAGTTTTAATTTGTCATGAATTAAATGTTTTTTTATGGAAATAAACATGGAAATTATGATGTTCAGATTATTTTTGAAGACATAATTTTAAAATAACAATAAACAATTAAATAGTGCTAAGTCTTCTACTTGGCTGATGTATTTCAGTAGTATATAGAGTTTGTATTATTAAAAAAAAACCTTCTTATAAATAACAATAATATCGTCCCTCATCTCACGTAACTGCTTTTTTTAATATCTTGGGAAAACGCATATTTTAGCTATAGTTCTTCCTTAAGCCACTAAATCGATCATTTAATTTAAAAATAGAAATCCTGTATAATTTACAAAACAATGGCCAACATTTTTAAGAATCGTTTTTGTAAAATGTAAAAAAACAGTTACGTTTGTTCGTGAGATAGGGGACGATATGTTGTGTCCTTTGAAAAATGTTTTTAGGGGATTAGAGGGTGAAATTAATTGTTAGTTTGCTCTGTATTTACGGCAAGTCTGTATTAGTATTGTGTAAACAAAAAACAAAATCGAGGTTGTAATCAAAATTAAGATAAAGAAGTCGTCACATTTTCCGTCGATCTACATATGTGTACGTCTGTGCGTTCGTGTGTCCACTGAAATTTAGAACCTAAACGGCTAAATCGATTTGGTTCAAATTTGGTAGGGAGCATTTTTATGTGATTCCCTAGTTGAGAGAGTATAGGTTTGCCATACCATGACAAACAAACAAACATTTAAACAAAAAAAAATTAATAAAATTGCATTTAAAAATTCTTTTAAATAATTATTTTTAAACAAAATTAAATTTTTTTTTAATTTATATTTAAATAATTTTTTTTAAACAAAATCAATAAAATTGCATTTAAACATTTTCAAAATTATTTTTTTTTGTAAACAAAAATTAAATAAAAAATATCCTTTATTAAGTATTTTTTGACTTTTTTAACATTATTTTGTTAAATGTTTTATTTTTTTTTTTAAGGGAAGGAAACATTTAAATAATTTAAAATTTTCATATTTATTTTTTATTTATTTTATTTATATCTTTATTAACAGGTAAGTAAATTACAATGCTAATATATAATTAGTGAGCCTTAGCTACCAGGACTACCAGCTCGAATTAATACAAAGATAAGAGTTAATAAGCATATTATACAAAATAAGAAAGTATTAAATTTGATAATAATTTAATTTCAAATGTAATTTTCTAATTTAAGCTTGCTGATTAATTTGTATGTATGATTGATGTTGTCTTCAGTTGGGTTTTTTAGTAACTTTGGTAAGGATGAGTTCGAAAGTATTATTTTTGCTACGTCTTTGACTTTGGGACAATCGTAGACAAGGTGTTTGATGGTGATTGTTTCATTCGTGTTGCAAAGATGGCAGTTTGGAGGATCAGTTTTTGACATGAGATGGCCGTGTGTAGTGAAGGTGTGTCCCAATCGAAGTCGAAGGTATATTTTTATCTTTTTACCAGAACATTGTGTTGGATAAGTGATCCTTACGGCGTTTGGATTAAAATAGGAGTAATGATGTCTATATTGCATCCAATCGTCCAATAATTTCACGTCCCAATAATGATCGATTTCTCTTCCGGTGTCTTTGATGTTTGGGATATAAAAAGAAGATAATGGCTCACTTGTTGCTGATTTGGCGGCTTTGTCTGCGGTTTCGTTGCCTTTTATACCAACGTGGCCTGGAATCCACAAAAGTTTAATGTTTTTCCCACTACCAATTAGTTTGTTGCGAATGATCTCCGTCAAGAATGTACTGTTGTCAACATTACGCACTGCTTCTAGTATAGAGAGGCTGTCAGAGCAGATAATAGTTTTTTTTGAACCTGAAATTTCGATTGCCTTTAAAACAGCCATAGCTTCGGCTGTGAAGACGGAAGCAGAATGTCTGAGAAGACCTTTTGACATAATAATACCTTCCTGGGTAGAAACAGCAAAAGCTGTGCCATGATCATTTTTAGATCCATCAGTGAAGATGAAATTAAAGTTGTGCTTTTTTTCGGTCTGCATTATTTCAAAGAAACTCTGCTTATACTGTTCATTCGAGGTTGTCATTTTTGGTAGGCACTTGAGTTGGGTATCTACACAATCTTCTGCTAGGGTCCAGGGTGGTTTGGCGGCAGGTCGACTGACATTATTCAAAATTGGTATATCCATTTCTTTTGCGAATTGTATGGCGTTGTAAAGTGTAGACGGGGTTTTAGGTGTTCTTTTACGGCTTAAGCATTGTTTAGCATCGATTGAAACAAGGTAACTTTCGGATGTACTTAATCTTTGGATAAGAAGAGATGTGAGGTGTTGAACTCTTTGCTCTATGGGAGGAAGACCGGCTTCGGCTAACATATTTTTAATGGGCGTAGTCCTGAATGCTTTTAGGCTCAACCGTATTGCATTATGGTACTGGGGTTTTATTATATTTAGTGAAGACTTTGAACACTTTCCATAAATACTCATTCCATAATCGATTTGGCAAGTATGGTTGATCTGATTATACTTATAAGTGAGTTGATGTGAACTAAACTGTTTTTATATGATAAATACTTTATAATGTTTAGTCTGGTAGCTAACTAACTAATGGCTAGAAATATGTGATAAAAGTACCAAAATTCAACCTAAGCTTTTAAAATGGTTATTTTTAAACCAGAAAATTAACTTTCTGGTTACTAAAGGTTTCAGATATACATATCTAAATTGTACCTTTAATTTTAAAATGGAATATTTCAAATTTTTTATGAAGATAAAGTTGTATAAAAGAGAAAATTTTACCCAAATTAACCTTTGTGTAATATTTAGATTATTTCTACCGTATAGCAAATGAGAATACAAAAGTATTCTATTATTTATTTAGCCTCATTATTATCGGAGTAATTTAAGGTTTTTTTTTAAAGTTCGGCAATTCTGGAGCTGGCGCTAAAAGTTGTTGGTTGGGTGAGACCATATTCATAAAATACTTAACTGTAAATCACACCTTCCCCACAACTTATACACATATATTTTTAAAAACTAAAATGATAATCTTATTAAATGAAGTGTTTGTTAAATATATAAATTAGTTAACATACATTTTCATTGATATTTTAATACCTACATGTATGATTGTATGTATGTATATAGTCTACTACCTTGTTAAAATGACGCAAAGATAAAAATAAGAGCTTTCATAATAAATCATAAAAATAAACAAAAAAAAAAGCTAAGTAGTCAAATTTGACTATACGTATGTATCACAATGATAAAATGAACCGCGTTTATGTATATCAGGAAAATACTTATTTCAGTCAATCAAAATAATTGATGATAACTAAATGTATATGTATGTAAGTTAAGTTGTAATATATAATTAGTAAAATGCTGTTCAATTCACTTCGAAATGATTTTCATTACGATAGAGGTATTTAGGGGAAGGTATGGCTTCGAAAAAATGTACCTCAATTTGATATCTCATCATTTAAAAATATTAAATGCAATAGATTCATTTCCTGTGCACTTTACAATATTTCCGGCTTTTGTTCATCTGTAAATGTTCTCCCTTTACTTGCGTTATACCTATAGGTAGGTACTATATGGGAAGTTATGGATTCCTAAAAAAAAATCAAACATGAGTGGCTCTTCCTCTTATAAATTCCAAAAATTACCACCTGAAAAATTAAGAATAATGTAATTTCTTTTTTCAACCGCACTCTTTTCCTATTACATGTATTTAATCAATGCTCTTTAAGAACAAATAAGTCCAACCTAGGTGTGTATTTTATTTCTAGTATAATTGTTGATTTCTATCATGCAGTTAAAATAATTCGAGATAATAATGTTTATTTATTTGTTTACTTTTGTTTCATAATGTTTATACTTAGTTCATTATCTATTCGGAACCATTAATAAATTGTACCTATACATATATTTATTTTTCGTTGTGCTATGAATTTTTTTGAGCTGTTCAGTTGAACTTCACCTCCATAAAAATTGCTATTTAGTATTCTTAATTGTTTAAGTAGTATGAATTCTTATTTTGAGACCCAAAATCGAAATTTGATGAAGCTACGAAGCTCGGACGAAACACCTAACAGAAATTAACTGAAAACGACTTTTAGGGCGCGCAGTATTCAAACGTAGTTCATTCTCGGATCAGGATTTTAACCCATACCTATGTCGGTATTCGTCAGTGACGTAATGGTTAGTGCGTAGGACTGTTACGCCGAAGGTATTGCCGCCAAAAACAAAATGTTTTTTTTTACGAATAATTGACAAATCCTCCAAGAGTATCTCTTGTCATGAAAAAGATGTTCTCACCATAGCCGTTCGGATTAGGTCCCCCCTATTCCTGCCAATAACAGAAGCACAGGAATAGTTGAGTTGAGTTGTAAGTCACTAGGCCCTGGTTCTACACGAGGTGTCGCACCACCCAATAATATATTCATTTCATTTAGGATGCAAGGGTTCAACCCTAGTTGAATCTCATTGGTAGTTAAGAATTTTGGAGGTAAATTCGAGCTAACTCCTGTCATTCTTTACATTTTTGTATGTATGGCCAGCTGATGTTCTTCCCGGTTTCGCGGAGAATTTTTCATCAATTATAGAATTTTAAAAAGTAAGAGCTTAGCGCCATCTGTTGGCGATCCAAGTTTCTTTGAAGTACAAAATTAGCCGATTGTCAATTCTTTAGTGTTTGTCATTCATTTGAATCAGTCTTTTCTCCTTCCCATAGTACAAAATTAAATTTTGAGATATCGCCACCTTGGACCCCTATGAGTAGGCATGCAATTTTTTGGCTTTCAAGATTTTCCTACTTTTCCGGTCGAAATTTCCAATATTCAACTCGTAGTGTATTGACCTGGTTCCATACGAATCCAACAAAAAATCTATAACTAACCTTAAAACAAAACTACAATTTAACTTGACGCACTATTACCCTTTAAAACGTTGTAATCTGCTTAGACATGTAAAACCATCAAGTAAAAATTCTAATTAATATAATCAACATTGCCATAGACCGGTCGAGTGTACCTACATACATACTAACAACAAGACCAGCGGCAGACATGAGCAGCTTGCCAATCAGACTCACTATCCATCCAAATGTTTTATTCCTCTTTTGATATTTTTTTTTTTTTTTGCAAGGAATTTTCAGTTAAACAAACTAAACTGTAGTGTACTGTATGATGAGAATGACTAAACACAAAATAAAATGAAAAGAGAAAAAGAACCGGTTGAAAAGCGTTAGCTAAGCAAAGCAAGCTAGAAGCATTCACCAAGTGACTTAGCTGCAAGGAGGTTCAGATTGCTATACTTTAGTGTCGATTCTTTTTATTTCTCTAGTTTCATTAGAAAATCATTTTATTTAACTGTGCTAAAGAAAACACTTAAAAAAAATTGTTTATTTGTTTTATTATTTTTTTGTCTTCATATTTTAATTGTTTTTATTTAATTCGGCATCAGAAATGTCAATTAAATTGAAAATTAACGGAAAACCCTTTACGGGTAAGTGAGCGATCGATTAAGAATTATTGTGAAATTGAAATAATTTTATTTCTTTTTTTGGTTTGATTAAGTTAATCTAACTACACTTCCGGTTGATGTTACACTCAATACCTTCATTCGGGAACATGCTGGATTATCGGGAACGAAGTTCATGTGCCTTGAAGGTGGTTGTGGGGTTTGTGTTTGTGTTGTGAAGGGGCCTCACCCGGTCACTGGCGAGCAACGAACCTGGGCTGTGAATTCGGTATGAAACTTTTCCAATCATCGCAGTTGTATGGTAACTTTTTCCCGTCCCCTTTTAGTGCCTCACGCTCCTCAGTGTCTGTGCAGATCTTGAGATCATCACCATTGAAGGTCTTGGTAATAAGCGGGATGGCTATCATCCACTGCAGAAGACTTTGGCCAAACTAAATGGCACCCAATGTGGATATTGCTCACCAGGAATCATAATGAATATGTATGGTCTTCTGGAGTCCAAAGACAACAAGATCACCATGGAAGAAGTAGAGAATTCCTTTGGTGGAAATATTTGCCGTTGCACTGGATACCGTCCGATTTTGGATGCCATGAAATCCTTTGCTATGGACACTAACATTTCAGTGCCAGATGAATGTCGAGACATTGAAGATCTCACAAATTCAAAATGTCCAAAAACTGGATTAAATTGTAATGGAGGCTGTAAGGCATCATCAGTTACTAAACGACAACCAGTTATCTTCGATGATGATAGTCAATGGCATTGGCCTAAGACTCTGGAAGATCTGTATGCGATTTTAGCAAAAGTTGGCAATGAAAAATATATGCTTGTTGGTGGAAATACTGGACATGGTGTTTATCGACGTTCGCAAGATGTCAAATATTACATTGACATCAATGATATTCCTGATCTTCATCAAGTTAAGGTGGAAGATAAAAATGTCATTTTGGGAGGCAGTATCTCTCTTACAGAAGCAATGCATATTTTTAATGAAACCTCAAGCAAGCCTGGATTTGAGTATTTTAAACAGTTGTGGCATCATTTTGATTTGATTGCTAATGTTCCAGTCAGAAATGTGAGTATCTATATATACAACATGTGAGGATTTGACTTTTTTCTTGCTTTAAGTAGGTACATACATAATTAAAACTTAAGTCGCGAAAACCGGTTTTGTTGTGAATTGAAAGGCTTTTGTTTATATTTTGTATAGGTACATGTATTCATTTGAACAGACAGACATTGGACAAGATTTAGGATTTTTAGTTTCGGAAAAGAAAAAGTGTCAACAAATTTGGAACAAGTTGCCAATTTGGATCAGGCGAATATACTGATGTTATTTTTATTTGAAAAACAAAATAGACAAATATTTCCAGTTTAAAAAAAAAAGTCCTAAGGCAATTTGGAAAAAAAATTATAATTATGAAAAAATCAAGGCTCTTGTGAAAGCCTTATCAAAAACGTCTCGTTTCTGTTTTCGGGAGTAAAATAATGTTTTAATTTTTTAAAAAAAGTTTTGTTTAAAATTCGATTTTCTTTCCTTAATTTTTCTTTAATAAAAATAATTGTGCAATGCGCAAAATTTCAACAACATTGGTTAAACCATTGAGGAGATTTTTGTAAATATCGGGAAAAATAAGAAATTTTCTCAAAAAATGTCAAAACGCTGTTTACGGTTGGTACTGAAAAGCAATTTTATTACAATCATTTTGAACCATTATTATAGGTACGAAGTTTAATTAAAATGGTTAGAGCCG